>NW_026847549.1:123669066-123724533 GCF_025583915.1 Anolis sagrei ordinatus
ATACAATTGACTGGTTGCCCTGACACGACAAATAAATAAATAAATACAGTATAATTGATATAGTGCAATATCGCAATATTTAAAACTGGTATTGTACTATGTTAATAATATATTGTATGTATATATACCTTGTAAGCCGCTCCGAGTCCCCTTCGGGGTGAGAAGGGCAGCATATAAATGTCGTAAATAAATAAAATACATTATGTGTGGAGGGAGACACTTTGTAGACACGCACTGTTTCGCGACACAATGATTCAATTTTATTAGCAAAATGGAAGTTTAGCCAATCGTTTTTATAATAATAATAATAATAATAATACACTATGTAACATTATTTTTTCCTGGGTTATAAATGTCATTTCCTTATTGGTTCTATCATAAAAACATGATTTCTTTTATTAAATGGCAAAAAACTTTATTTTGTGGGGCATCCCACAGCACATTTTGCTCTAGTTTTTCAATGAATATCTCATTGGGTCTCAATCAATTCAACCTAGTTTGTGTCAGGCACAAAAATGAAGTTCCTGGAGTATAACTACTTTCAAAGTAAGTGCTGCACAATTAAACAGGAAATAACACTTTCAAACAAGGAACAGAACATTTTGCAAATTTTGTTACATAGTGTAATAACATACTTTTTCAAGATTTTCCAAAGGGAATATACTATTTCCAATTTTAGATGGGCTCAGAGGTTTCTTGTTACATTCATGAAACACAGTTCCACACTGCAGTTGTAATGTGTGATAATGCACAGTTTGAAAAGCTCTGCTTTAATATCTCCATCTCTGGAAATACCTATAACACACTTTTACAGCACTATTATACTATTTTAACATCCTATGAAATCCTTAGAGCCCATCCAGACTGTACCTTTATCCCAGGAGGAAAAGGAAGAGGGGCCGACCAAAGGCAAGATGGATGGATGGTATCCTTGAAGTGACTGGCTTGACTTTGAAGGAGCTGGAGGTGGTTACGGCCAACAGGGAACTCTGTTGTGGGTTGGTCCATGAGATCATGAAGAGTCGGAAGCAACTGAACGAATAAACAACAACAAACATCTAGTCGGGGGGTGCTGTGGATTTTAACTTTGAATATGATTTTAATGGATTTTAACTGAAATTTTTAGTGTTTGTGTTTAATTCTGTTTTAATATTTGTATATTTTGAATTGTATACTAATGCTTTTATATCAAGCTGCTTTGAATCCCCTTTGGTGGAGATAAAGCGGAGTATAAATATAATAATAGTATTTTTAAAAAATGATCATTAAAACCAGAAATTCAAAATATTAAAAGCTAAAGTTTAGGATTTGGATTTATAGAGTTTTAAGCCATCTTTAATGCATCACTGCTGTTTTGCAGTTATATCATGGAAGACTTGAAGGCAGTCGTACATTCAGAATGTGAGGTGATGGAAGCAAAACCCAGTGAGTGTGTGAATAATGGTAAGTGGTTTCAAAAATAACGAAGTGAGGTAAATGGTGAAGCCTAGATAAAATTGTAAAAAGTTTTGTGATTAATCCGTAATGCTTGTCCTGTGTATGTCTAAAATCAAGTTTGATCCACTTATGTTGTCCAAGAATGGTTCAGGTGATGATAGTATTATAGAGCTGAAAGAGACCACAAGAGCTATACAATCCAACCCTCCTGCCATGCTCCTGTACATAGACAAAACATCCCTGATTGATAACCATCCAGCTCTGTTTAAAAACCATCAGAGAAGGAGACTGCACCACCCTCTAATGCAGCATATTCCACTGTCAATCAACTCTTACCATCAGGAATCATGGGAGTTGTAGTTTAGTGTGGCACCAGCACTCTTTGGCAAAGACTAAGGGCCTTGTAAAACTATAGTACGATTCTACAGCAGAGTGATGGCAGGCAAGCTGCTATCAAACTACCGTACATGGATTCTGCAATATAGGTGCATTCGTATTCAAAGGATTGGAATGAATTTTGACCTGATAACATTTGCTTATTGAAAGGACTCTTTGACAGAATTAAAATAATAATAATAATAATGAATTCTTTATTCTGGATTAATTGCAAATGGTTACTTCAAACAACAGTAAACAATTATTCTCTCTCTCTCATATATACATACATACATATTAGCCGTCCCCTGCTACGCGTTGCTGTGGCCCAGTCTGTGTTTATGTGTTTTGTGTGTATATATGTGCATATATTTGTGTATAAGTGTGTTTGCGTATATATATGTGGTTTTGCACATGCATTGTAATGTAATTTTTGCTTGTTTGGCTTTTTAAGTCCTTTCTGCTGTGTTTTTCAGTGTGTTTATGAGTGATGGTCACTCATTGGCCTGATAAGTGTCTTGTGTCCAAATTTGGTGTCAATTCGCCCAGTGGTTTTTGAGTTATGTTGAGCCCACAAGTGAACATTACATTTATGTATGTGTGTGTGTGTGCGCGCGCATGCATTGATTAAAACAGAGGCTTCTATTGATATCTGGTTTTCACTGAGCTGTCCATTATAACTAATGGTGTGTACTCCCTCTAGAACAGTGGTTCTCAACCTTTCTAACACCGTGACCCCTAAATATGGTTCCCCATGTTGTGGTGACCCCCAACCATAAGATTATTTTAGTTGCTCCTTTATAACTGTAATTTGGCAACTGTTACGAATTGTAATGTAAATATCTGATATGCAGGATATATTTTCATTATTACAAATTCAGCATAATTAAAGCATCATGATTAATAAGAAAAAATATGTTCAGGGGAGTATGGAAAACAGATGATGTGATTTGCAGTATCTTCAACCGATTCAGCTCTAACCTCCATAGACCACTGAGACCTCCACACAGAACTCCCATGTCAAACAAAAAATACTGGAGGGGTTTAGGAGGAATTCACAGTGATTTAAGGGAGATGTAGTTTACCTACATCTGGAGAGCATTGTGAACCCAAAAACTATGGATCTGGACCAAACGTGGCACAGATATTCAATATGCCCAAATTTGAACACTGGTGGAGTTTGGGGGAAATCGGCTGGGTTGCGGCCTTGCCAGAAGACGGGACCGCGGCCCAGCCGAGGGAGCCTTCTCGCGAGGAGAGCCCTCAGCTGGGTTGCGGCTTTGCCGGAAGGCGGGACCGCAGCCCAGCCGAGGGAGCCTTCTCGTGAGGAGAGCCCTCGGCTGGGTTGCGGCCTTGCCGGAAGGTGGGACCGCGGCCCAGCCGAGGGAGCCTTCTCATGAGGAGAGCCCTCGGCTGGGTTGCGGCCTTGCCAGAAAGTGGGACCGCGGTCCAGCCGAGGGAGCCTTCGCGCGAGGAGAGCCCTTTGGGGCGGGGCCTAAGGAGGCGGCCTCACGACCCCTCCGAAATGGCCAAACGACCCCCAGGTTGAGAACCACTGCACTAGAAGCCCATGTAAAACTAGCTTAATTTTAAGTATGTATTGAACTTCATTAGGGTGAACCAAAAGTTATTTACCCATGTGAATTTATGCTGAAAGTAATTGGTTTTAATTAACAGTGATAGTTACTTGTTTTGTCAGCAAAGTGAGAATCTGTCTTTAGTACACCCACACCACATTGTGTTTAAGATAGAGATCTAGTTATTATGCCTACACAAAATAACAAATATACATAGAAAGTTGTACCTGTGTCGTGCTCATACTTGTGGACTAGGGTATATACTTTAGATTATATTAAACTGATTCTGTGTTCTCTTGTTGTACTGTAAAACCATCCTTGTTGCGTACGATAGTAGCATCATGGAAAACTCAATGTGGCAAAGAGGAATATGTTAGTGTATTATCAACAGAATAATGTCAGTGTTGATCATTGCAATAACAATAAATGATGTGCCATGTCATTGCAGACATTCCCTTCCTGGTGGATGAAAAATTTGACTTTGACCTTTCACTGTCTCCTATGAGGTAAACTAAGTACCTGCAATACAAAAGTGCATCATTAAAAGGGAAAGGGTTTTGAGGTGTCTAACCCGCTAAAATGAAAAATGTCTAATTTTCATTTTAGTGAAAATGAAGATGAAGTTTTTCTTGGACCAATGGGCCATAAAGAGAAATGTATTGCTGTCTTGCTTGAATCTCAAGAAGGGCTGAAGGACAAAACCTCACCACCAGCTCTGGATAAACCAACATGGAGTCCACTTGCTGGAGAGAAATTTGTGGAAATTTTTAAGGAAGCTCATCTGGTAGCACTGCAGCTACAAAGTGCAAGCAAAACCAAAAGAAAAAATGCTGCCCAGCAGGAAGAAGCAAAGTCGGGGACTGTGGAAAAGTTTGTGCAAGAATCAAAATCAAAACTCAAGATCCTTGAGAGAGGAATAGTGACCAATAAAACTCCAACATCGATAAAGAGAGAGACATTTTATGTGGGGGAGAGTCCAATTTCCCAACTGCCATCTTCATTACAGAAGTGTTCAAGTCACCCTGCCAGAGTGACAGAAGTCTCTCATTGCCCGCAAAGACTTCTAAATGCATCTAGTCCCGGGAAACTGGATAAATTACCCAAAACATCTGTGATGCATTTATCCCAATCAAAGAGTGAAAAAAGCATTAAAACACCAAGCACATTTCAGCCTGTAAAAAATGCATCTGGAAATAACAATAGTGTAACCAAAGGACAGGTAAGCTTTTCCTATTTCTAAATAGCTGAAAATTTAGTTGAGTACATACAGGAGTGGTTACTTTCTGTGCTTCCGCTTAATTAATGTGGCCTTTATTTTCTTCCTTTTCCCTTTTTTGGAGTTTCTTAAAAAGAGAACAAATGCCTGCCTGGTATACACTTTATTTAAAGTGGTTGGCCTGGGTTTAAAATATTTAATTCTGACAATATTCCAAACTCTTTTGCTGCTAAAGTAGTTATCCTACTCCTAGTTAATTGCAGTGTTAATCCAGGGTATTTAAACTGATTGGTATTACAAAATATTACTTGAAAGTTAATGTTTGTATTGCTACCTGCTTAAATACATCCTTGTGTCACCGCAGGAGTATCCAGTGAATAGTTTCTGTGTTGAAGATATGCTATTTATTTATTTATCGTGTTAGGAGCAAACCAAACAGTTGTATTGCATTTTTTAACAAACAAATTTGCAAGCTTGTAGTTGATTAAATGTCCTATGAGCAGAAGCTGGCCACTTGGAGTGCCTCTGGTGTTACTATAAGAAGGTCCTCCGTTGTGGATGTGGCAGGGCTCAGGTTGCTTTGCAGCAGGTGGTCTGTAGTTTGCTCTTCTTCACACTCGCATGTCGTGGATTCCACTTTGTAGCCTCATTTCTTAAGGTTGGCTCTGCATCTCGTGGTGCCAGAGCACAGTCTGTTCAGCGCCTTCCAAGTCGCCCAGTCCTCTGTGTGCCCAGGGGGGAGTTTCTCATTTGGTATCAGTCATTGATTGAGATTCTGAGTTTGAGCCTGCCACTTTTGGACTCTCGCTTGCTGAGGTGTTCCAGCGAGTGTCTCTGTAGACACTATTTCTAGATTTAAGTCGTTGACGTGCTGGCTGATACCCAAACGGGATGAGCTGGAGATGTCACTGCCTTGGTCCTTTCGCTATTGGCTGCTACTTCCTGGCTAAACAGTGTAATAAGATATGCTTATTTCTAGATAGTAAATATAGGGAAGCTTAGAAGTTTGGGGGAAAATTATTCACTACTTTCTACTATCAAGTTCTCTGATCTGCTGAAATACCAATTTCCAAAGACAGGTGAAGTCACAATTCCACTGATGATTACCATATTTAAATGGTGTTCGAGTTTCATAGCATTTGAAATCTGTTTGCCTTACTCCCCCCCTCCCGCCATATCTTAACCTTCTAGCCAAAACAAGGGAAGCTTTCAAGTTCTTCCAGCAGGAATAATCCAAATAGCATGGGGTCATCTGAAGATTTGCTGTCTGAAAAATCAAGCATTGCTTCAGATGGAGAGTCACCTTTCTGTAACAGCTCTTCAGCACGAGAGAACCAAACTCTTCCTACTCCCAGCAAGGTGAATGCTCTTAATGGGTGTAACTCAACATGTAGCTGTTTCAGATTTCTCTCATCAGTTATAGTTGCTATGTCAAATCTTTCTGCTTCTCCTGTCATTAAGAAGTAGGTTTAACAAAGAATCTAGAAAAATATGACTGAATGCTTTTGAGACGACTGGTCAGGATGCATTCAAGCTCCAGATTCCTCACCATTGCCTATGCTGGTAAAGCTGTTGGAAATTTCAGTCTAATACTTTTCCTGCTTTTGTCTTAAAATGATAGGCAGTGGTATGATTTGGATTAATCTCTTTACTGAACAGATTAGGTTCTATATGTTGCTGTGAAAAAGTAGCAAGATTTATAAGATAGCATACAAATATATGAACTACTAACCATCCTCTGCCATGCGTTGCTGTGGCCCAGTCTGTGTATATGTGTTTTTGTGTGTATATGTATGTGTGTGTGTATATATTTGTGTATATGTGTATACATGTGTGTTTGCATGTGTGTGTGTGTGGTTTTGCTCATGAGTTGTAATGTATTTTTTGTTTTTTGGCTTTTTAAGTCTCTTCTGGTGTGTTTTTCAGTGTTTTTTATGAGTGATGGTTACTCATTGGCCTGATAGGTGTATTGTTTCCAAATTTGGTGTCAATTCGCCCAGTGGTTTTTGAGTTATGTTAATCCCACAAACAAACATTACATTTTTATTTATATAGATCAGTGGTTCTCAACCTTCCTAATGCCGTGACCCCTTAATACAGTCCCTCATGTTGTGGGGACCCCCAACCATAACATTGTTTTTGTTGCTACTTCATAATGGTCATTTTACTGCTGTTATAAATCATAATGTAAATATCAGATATGCAAGATGTATTTTCATTCACTGGACCAAACTGGGCACAAATACCTAATGCAACCACATGTAAATGCTAGTGGGGTTGGGGGAGCATTGATTTTGTAATTTGGGAGTTGTTGTTGTTGGGATTTATAGTTCACCTATAATCAAAGAGCATTCTGAACTGCACCAGCAATGGATTTGAACCTAATTTGCCACACAGAACTCTCATGACCAACAGAAAAAACTGGGTTTGGTGGGTATTGACCTTGAGTTTGAGAGTTGTAGTTCACCTATATCCAGAGAGCACTGTGGACTCACACAGTGGTGGATCTGGACCAAACTTGGCACCAATAGTCAATATGCACATATGTGAACACTGGTGGAGCCTGGGGAAAATAGACCTTGATTTTTGGGAGTTGTAGTTGCTGGGATTTATAGTTCATTACAATCAAAGAACATTCTGAACTCCACCAACGATAGAATTGGCTCAAACTTCCCACATGGAATCCCCATGACCATCAGAAAATACTGTGTTTTCTGATGATCTTTGGCGACCCCTCTGACACCCCTTCGCAACCCCCTCAGGGGTCCCGACCCCTAGGTTGAGAAACACTGATATAGATAGAGGGATGCAATCCTTTTAATTTGAAGAAATGCAATGCATATCCAAAGTCAAAAATCATTTGATATCCTTGGCTTTGTTACAATATGGCATCAGCATTGAACATTCTTGTGGTACCTGAATTTCTACTTCTGCCTTTATAGTTGAGTGCAAAGACAAGGCAGCTGAAACCTCCCAGTAATGTCCGTATGAGAAATATCACTTCATCTTCTTCATCGTCATCTGTTTCCAGCATGAATTCAAGCCTGAATTCAAGCCTCTCACTCTCACCTAAAACTGGAAAAGGTAACAATTAAATCATTTATTGATCCTGATATTAGTAAACTGTGCTTAAAGTGATTCCTTATTTATCAAATTTGTATGTCATTGAAAATCATAATTTAATTAAGTGGAAGCAGACACTTCTTCTTTATTGGAAATCAGAAAAGCCTTCAGTTCTTTGTAAAGGACATGGTAGTTTATTGTTACTGCAAGTCGCTTCTGGTGTGAGAGAATTGGCCGTCTGCAAGGACGTTGCCCAGGGGACGCCCTGATGCTTTTGATGTTTTTATCATCCTTGTGAGAGGCTTCTCTCATGTCACCGCATGAGGAGCTGGAGCTGATAGAGGGAGCTCATCCACCTCTCCCCGGATTCGAACCTGTGACCTGTCGGTCTTCAGTCCTGTCAGCACAGGGGTTTAAGCCACTGCGCCACCGGGGGCTCTGGTGGTAGTTTATGAAAGGAACGATTATAGTGTGGCAGAAAGTAAGTGTGTATAGATTCAGAAGGCAATATTGAAAAGCAACAATAGTTTTGAAGATCATATAATCTATGCTTGAATGTTGTAGTTTAATTTGATCTCAATTTAGCTTTTCAAACCTGGTAATTTCTAGATAAAAGGAGGTTGTTGCTCCAATGTGCTAAAGAGTATTTTGGTAAGTGTTTCAGTAAAATCATAATTGCATGTCTAAGAGATCAATGGACAGAGTAATAGTGGTCAAAATGTATCAGACATGTAAATTGTCCATATTTAAAAATGGGTGGTTGTTATAATGGAAATATACAGCTTGGATGCTAAATGTTTATCTTACTTGGTTACTAGTGCTAAGGCAATATGTATGAAATATCAAAAACCTTGCTACTGCAGTTATCAGTATTTCTGTATTCTGAAAGTTAATACTGTATTTCTTCAATTCTAAGACACACTTCTCCCCCTATATAAAGGTAAAGGTTTTCCCCTGACATTACGTCTAGTTGTTTCCAGCTCTGGGGGTTGGTGCTCATCTCCATTTCTAAGCCGATTAGCTGGCGTTGTCCGTAGACACCTCCAAGGTCATGTGGCCGGCATGACTGCATGGAGTGCCATTACCTTTCAGCTAGAGCAGTACCTATTTATCTACTCACATTTGCATGTTTTCTAACTGCTAGGTTGGCAGAAGCTGGGGCTAACAGCGGGTTAAACATATATCCCCCTATATAAACATCTCTAAAAATTGGATGTGTCTTAGAATCACGGGCGTATCTTATGTACTTTTGTTGCTGGTGGTGGTCGTGAAATTACGATGCATCTTATAATCAATGGCGTCTTACAATTTAAGAAATACGGTACTTAAAGTAACCACACAGCTCATTCTAATTCCCTCTTGAGTATGTTCTGCACATAAATGGCTACTCTGGAGTGTAATAGCACCATTTTTTCTGTGTGAGGCGGGACACAATGATATGTGGTAGGAATTATTGCTTCTCCTCTTGTTTTTTTCTCATCCTTCTCACCAGACAGGATGCCAGATTAAGATGAGATTCTAGATTAGTTGCAGAAATTAACTGGAGAACTGTGTAGAATTAGACACCCCCAAGGCTACAGGTTTTCAATCCTGGCTGTGGATACCATACTAAGGTGCCATTGAATGTAAGGTGTACCCTATTTTTGAAGCCTTGATTTGGAAAAAAACAATTTTCTTAGAATATTTTTCAGAATTTCCGCTGCATGCACAATATTTTGTTTTTGCTTTTAAACAGCTTTGTAGTATAATCTTTTATTGGGATGAGGTGGGAGTATGGAGAAACCCAGGAGGCATCTTGTCTGCATGAGTCTGAGTCTGTGATCCTGTTTGGGAGGCAGGGGAAGCAGGGTGTGGTTTTTAGCTTAGCCAGAAGTAAACTGGCTGCAACTGTGGACAAAATGGGTTGATAGAGCTGTTTGGGGCTAGGGCCTTTCATTCTTCTCCCTCTTGCACCTAAAAGACTTCCAAAACATTTGCATGGTGTTTGCTTCTTCTTCTCCCTTCCAGTGCTTTCTTCAATCCATGTTTTTGGCACAATCCTGATCATGTGTGTTGCAACATCTGCATATTTAATGTGCGTCTCAAAATTTGTTTCCCTTTCTGCCATTTTCTCACCTGAGGTATTCACGTGCAGACTGTATCTTCCTTGAAGCAGACTTATTTTTGTGTTTTTGTCATTGTAAAAAACACCTAAATGCATTGATGATGGTGATTTTATTAATGTGTATGCATATTTAACAACAGATAACAAATCTTACTTATTTTTAGTACACACAAGTGGCATTGTGACAAAAGCTTTTGCAAACAGATCCAGCCTCTCCACTCCAAGCAAGACTTCTGCAGTTAGGTCTATGAAAATGTCATTGGGACAGACTTCTCATGTGGATACATCTGGAAATATACAAAAATCTACAAGTGCTACTAAAGGAAATCTTTCTGTCAGTGTACCCAAATATAAAGCAGCTGCTGCTAAATGTGAGACTTCAGGCAGCGGGATTCAGAAAGGGGGTTCAAATCCTAGTAAGAAACTGGCACAGAAAAGTATGCTGGGAAACCTAAAAGCAAGTTCAAGCCCTAAACTCAAAGCTAAAGCAATGTCTCCAGTCTCAAAAGAAGGTAAGAACACCTATCTTGCCAAAGTGATAATTCACAGAGGCCTAACATTTTGGAACATGTTTATTGTATGCTTCTTGCTGTCAGGAAAGATTAAAATAACCGTTGCACTTTTTCTTTTCCCTCTTGTTAGATATGTCTGCAAAAAGTGTAGCTGCCAGAGTCTTGCAACCAGTCAAGTTATTATCCTGTGGCAATGCTGAAAGGTGATTCTATGTGATTCTTTCTTGGCTCCCTCTTTAAATCACTTCTCATTTAACTGCCTTGAAGGCAAAAGAAGAAGAAATAACAAGTTACCGTATTTTCTGGCATACAAGACGACCCCCAACTTTTCAAGACAAAATACAGAGTTAGGAATATACTCGCCGTTTATGACTACTCTGCATTCCACGGAGACCGACCGGGGGTGATGGCCAGCTGGGCTGTCCTCGCAGCTCCTGCTGCTCTCCTCGCTCTAATTTCAAGGCCCTCCTCTGTCCCCGCTCACCACCTCCGAAGACCATTAGGCTCGCCTAGGCCCAAGGAATAGCCTCCAGATGACAATTCACAGCAGCCCCAAGCAGCGTGCCTGGGATGTGCTCACTGAGATATTCTGGGAGCCATAGTTCCCTGACTCCTACGGCTCCAAGAATGCCTCAGCAAGCACATCCCAGGCACGCTGCCGCCTGGGGCTGCTGTGGGTCGTTGTCCAGAGGTGCAAGGAAGCACCTTGGGGGGACGACTCCCAGCAGCCCTGGCGGCGGCATGCCTGGGATGTGCTCACTGAGGCATTCTGAGAGCCATAGGTCCCAGAGTCCTACAGCTTTCCAGAGGCACAATGAAGCACCTTCAGACAATGACGTCCAGCAGCCTCGGCGGCTACATGCCTGGGATTGGCTCGCTGAGGCACTCTGGGAGCCGTAGGACTCAGGGAAGTACGGTTCCCAGAATGCCTCAACGAGCACATCCAACCTTCCTTGGGCCTAGGTGAGCCCAGTGGCCTTCGGAGGAGGTGAGCGTCGGGGGTGGAGGAGGGCCTTGAAAGTAGAGCAGGGAGAACAGCAGGCGGGGGCCATGTAGACAGCCCAGCAGGCCATCACACCGGTCTCCATGGCAATACAGCCTGCCGCTCCTCTTCCCCGTTCCGTCCCTCCGCCCTTCTCCCTCCTTCCTCAGGCCGCGCCACTAAGGGATTTTATTCTTTTCCTCTGTGTATGTCTGTATATGTTTGTATGTCAAAAACTGGCATTGAATGGTTGCCATATATGTGTACACTATAATCCGCCCTGAGTCCCCTGTGGGTTGAGAAGGGCGGAATATAAAAGCTGTAAATAAATAAATAAATAAATTCTTTTAATTATTATTTTAATTTTATATCCGGCGTACTAGACGACTCCCGACTTTTCATAAGATTTTCCAGGGTTAAAAAGTCATCTAATACGCTGGAAAATACAGTAGTTAAGAAGTAGTAGAGTAACCTGAAAACCTTTCACTTAAAGAAATGTCTCACTACTGTATTTTTGTGAGTTCAGCTAATTTAACAAGTCATAGCTTTCTTAGCTGTCATTTTATGTAGAGTATGAATTGACTCAATGTATAGTACAGCTTTTGAAGCTTAAAGCTATTTCGATTACCCCTCTTAAATTATGCATTGCTCGTCTCAAATATTATGTCTTCTATTTCTGATCATGATTTGCATTTTGAGTCAATAATTCTGAAGAATAATAAATGCCACAATGCACTTCAGAGCATGCAAACCACCAATGAATTAATTGGGCTGAAAGTACACCTTAAGCTGGGGTGCTGCTTGACATTATTAAACATAAATATTGTGGATGGCTTAAATTGATACCAGCAATTGTTTCACTTTGGATTTTAAGTTTCTAATATTACATGTGTTTTTGCAGCAATGTTGCAGTCACGCCACCCCTCAAACGCTCAGAAGAAGGGAGTATGTCAAAATCCTGTTCTGCTGCAACGTCTGCTTTAAGGACTCCTGCTAGTAGTGTCAGGCATTCTTCATTGCCTACACCTGGTGGTCGACGCCTTTCTGGAATTCCAATGCTGACCCCCAAAACTCAGCCTAGATTTATGTCTTCTCCTAATCCCGAATCTCTTCATCAGGTCTCCAAGGTGTCTTCCAAAAAGCCACAAGTGCCTAGGTAAATCCATGCTTGCTAAAAATGCAGTGGTACTATAGAATATATTTGTTTATTCTCATTTCTGTAGACTGTACTTCAGACATGTTTGTCCTCTATGTAGTTGGCTGGTGTGATATTTCAGAGGAGATCAATATAGATATGACTCCGAAGGAGCTCAATTTCAAGATAACTTGCACAATAACTTGGATGATCAAGGATCAGAATATGAAGTGCTCAGGTGGATTTTGGAGATTTTAGGATTGGCATCCGTTGGCAAACGGGAAATAAGTATGAAATCAATTTCTTTGCTTGCCTGGCAGATACAAACTTTAATGGCACCATACCTATGTGCATCAAAGAAAAATATCTTTGGAGCTGGGTTATTGTGTGTTTTCCAGGCTGTATGGCCATGTTCCAGAAGCATTCTCTCCTGACATTTCGCCTGCATCTATGGCAGGCATGCTCAGAGGTTGTGAGGTCACAGACTTCACAACCTCTGAGCATGCCTGCTATAGATGCAGGTGAAACGTCAGGAGAGAATGTTTCTGAAACATGGCCATACAGCCCGGAAAACGCACAACAACACAGTGATTCCGGCCATGAAAGTATTCGACAATACATCTTTGGAGCCCTTTCACAACAAAAATCACCCAAGATAAGCCCATAAATTGTCTGCAATAAACACATGAAAACCTATACTAAAATTGGCCAGTTGAATATGCAGGGGTTGGAACGGCCATTTGCTACAAAAAAACAAAACAAAACACAAGACACCACAACCTAGGTGGAAAATATACTATTTTTATTGCACTTACATGCATCCATTTAAAATCTGAACACATGATACTCTATAGTACTTGTGAAGTTCTGCTGTACCATCCAACAAGTTACCTGTCCACTTATGGTGATCCCATGAGTTTCATAGGGTTTTCTTAGGGTTTTCTCTCTTCAAATGCATTTACAGCACCCAGTGTTCATTGGTGGTCTCCCATTGAAGTACTAACCAGAACTGGCCCTGCTTAGCTTCCAAAATGTAGTTAGATCTAGCACCTCTATTTAGGCCAAACCTGTACTTTCTATTAATTATGGAACTAGTGCAGTAAGTAATATAAATGAAGTTGGGCTTCCATAACCATAGATTCTCCATCCATGACTTGAAAATATTCCAGAAACTATTTGCAGAAGGCAGATCTTGATTTTTATCATTTTATATAGGAGATACCATTTTACTAGGCATTGTATATCAATGGGATTTGAGCACTCGGTAATTTTGGTGTCCACGTGCGTGGGTCCTGGAGCACAAACCGAAGTAGATACCATGGGCCCACTCTCATGAACTTAAACTAGTCTGTTTCTGAAATTGTACTCGAAATCTAACACAAAACTGTCGCCTCTTTTCCTACCTAGCACAAAATGGGAAAAAGACAGCAAGACAAAGGTGAGCACCTCTAGCTCGTCTTCAGCAGAGGAAAGCTCAACTCTATCACAGATTGAGCCTATTGCGCTTGTCTTTTCGCCAGAGAAATCTTCTGAAGAGCTGGAACAGGATGAGACTAAAAAAGAGGAACCAGCTAAAGAGGTGGGCTGCAGTTTTATCTCTGTGTGTGAAGCCAGTACTATTTCTGCCTCAGAGGTTATTGCTTCTAAGTTTCCAATGGAATGGAAAGATGCTAGCACCCCCTGGTGTCTCCTGTATTCTCAGGAACTCTACAAGTTTCAATAAGTTTGGGATTTGTTTAATTTATTTAAAATCTTGAGCTTTATCGGAGATTTGTAAATTTAAAAAAATGGAAAGCAAGCTTATTAAAAAGGCAGCTATGCCAATAGTTGCTAGTGTCAGACTCTAAATAATATGAAGTAATTAGGGATTGTAGCTGGTAAAATTCTAAAGAAAGTTATCTTTTTATATTCTGAATCTGTATATATTTCTCTATTGTAAACACGCGATCCGTTTGTCCTTGAGTGAGGGCCCTCTGTGTTTTTTTCCTCTTGTACCTCATTGAGAGACTACCTCCTTCTGTTGTATTTAAGATGGCTTGTCATTATAGACTTTGTTTACTGAGGTTAATTTATGAGCTGTTCCTTTGGTCAGGTTTTCTTCACTTCCATGTATTATGCTACTTTTAAAGTTGTATTGACTTTATTTATGTATTTATTATTTACAGTATTTGTATACCGCTTTTCTCACCCCGAGGGGGACTTTATTTATTTATTTATGACATTTATATGCCGCCCTTCTCACCCTGAAGGGGACTCAGAGCGGCTTACAAGGTATATATACATACAATACACTATACTATTAGCATAGTACAATATCAGCATTAAACACTACATTATACTATACCAATTATATTATAAATATATAATTACAATATCATATTATTAGTAGTATTATATTGCATTACATTATAATATCATAAATATTAAACGTATATACAGTATATTATATTATATTATTAGAATAGCACAGGAGACAAGGTGGAACTGTCCCCTGCCTCCCCCCCCCCCATTCACTCTGTATCTGTGCATGTTTCTACTTTTGCTTATTAACACTTTTTTTTCCACATTCTGATATTCTTCAATATATATGCATGTTTTAATTTCTTTTCAGATAATAATATATATGCTTCTTTTTGAGTTTTTACTCTGGCTTGTAATTTATTTGGGGCATTCCCTGCTATTCAAGGTCCTTTGTGCTGTGGTTTCATTAAAAGACTCCTCAAAACTACCTCTTGCTGAGTAGAAACAACCAAAATAACATAGCTTTTCAAGACGATGACAGTAGCATTATTTATTTATTTATTTATTTATTTATTTACATTACTTCTTTCCCACCCATATCAGCCTGAAGGCGACTCAGGGTGGCATTCAAAGTCGGCACAATTCGATGCCATATATAAAATACATACATTGATAAAAAGCAAAAAAGAAACATTACAATACATTTAGAAACATAAAAAAATGAATAATAAAAAAAATTAAAAACTATGTCCTCTGCTTCAAATTCTCATCCGTTCCATCGTCTTGGCCGCAGTAATCCTTGTGCTAATAGTATTGTTCTTACGAATGTTCTCCTTTAATTCAACATGCTTTCACAAGATATACAAACAGTAGCCAACAGCTATAAACAGTTTTTCTTCTCTCTTTCTCTAGAGTCTGCTGGTAGATATTGGACTTGATAAAACACCAATTGGAGTAGATAAAATTGTAATCCAGAAGTGTGAAAACAAACCTCTCATTGATCTTTTTAACACCCCTGAAGTAATTAAGGCCGCTCCAGTTAAATCTACAGGACAGGTAAAATATTCTTCTATTCATACGAATCTGCATGTTTCGATAAACGGGGTCTTGCATGTAGTTCCTTCAGAAATGCTGGTTTCAGGGATAAATATCACTTCACCTGTATGGCTGTTGTTATTACAGGTGCTAAATGTTAGTGTTTAAAGTACAATGAAGTAATAGTAATTCCTTCACAATGCATGCAAAACCCAATTACAGTGTTCCCTCACTACTTCGCAGTTAGCCTTTCGCGGACTCACTGTTTCGCGTTTTTAAAATAAATACAGTAGTGTATATATTTGCACTAGAGCTGCGCCTCTCCTTGCCACGCGCATCATGGGAGATGCCAGCCTGAGAAGCCGACTCCTGCAGGTGCCCCACTCACCCAGCTCCTCCTCCTCCTCACTCTCCCCTGCAGATGGGAGCCCTTCCAAGTTGACAGCGGGAGAAGGAAGGAAATGAAGGAAGGGGAAGGATGATGGGCAGGTCTAGAGGGGCGAATGGGAGGTGGATCGGGAGGGAAGAGGGGAGACCCGCGTGACATCATGAGACTAACCCGGTGCAAGGAAAGAAAGGCGGGAGAGGTGCCAAGCTCCCTAAAAAGAAAAGGGTGTCAGAATATACTCAGCAGATGAATGTACACCAAAAACAAAAGTAGGACTTGCGCAGCGGCTGCTTGAGACACTACTTGCTGACGTGAGATTGGCATCCCGACTTTGTGGATTTTCATTTTTTGCGGGTGGTCCTGGAATGTAATACCCGCGATAAGTGAGGGAACATTGTACTTTACAACCTGGGTGTTGTCTCTAACAAGGGCCAAGGATTGAGTAGTTATTACAGTATAAACATTGACATTTAATACCATTATGTGTGGAATCCACAAGGATATAATAGGCTTAGCATTACTACTTAGACATCCATCCATGTCTATTTCACCTTTTAATAATAATAATAATAATAATAATAATAATAATAATAATAATAATAACTTTATTTATATACCGCTCCATCTCCGCAAGTGGACTCAGAGTGGTTCCCAAGTAACATCACAAATCATACAGACTCAAAACAACATAATAAGATTAACAGACAAAATATAAGCATAAAAATTGTTGCCATAACACACATATATTAAAAGTAATCCTGCCTGTTCAAGGCAATTAAAAATTTAAAAGGCCGGGCCAAGATTTGTGCAAGCCCAAAGATTCTAGGGGGCCCGGGAATTAAGTGCAATGCTATGGCAGGCAGCAATCTTAGGTACGGGTCTGTGGCTGTTCATTCCGGGGCTGATTAGAGGAAATGATCTGGGTAACTGGTAGGAAGAATAAGGCAATGTGTGGGGCTGAGTTAGAACTGGTCATTTTCAAAGGCCTGTTGGAACCACCAGGTCTTCAAGCTCTTACGAAAGGAGGGGAGGGATGAGGCCTGCCTTATTTCCCTTGCAAGGGTGTTCCAGAGACCGGGAGGTGGGGGGGCGCCACTGAGAAGGCCCTCTCTCTCGTCGCCACCAACCACGCTTGAGACGGTAGTGGGACCGAGAGGAGGGCTTCCCCAGAAGATCTTAGAGCTAGTGTTTGTACACTGTGCAGGTCATCTAACAATAATTAAAATGTGGAATAACACAATTTAATTATGAAACATCATGATGAAAGCAAGCATGTGCAGCAAAGAAAACAGTGCTTGGAACTCAAAATAAAAGCTGGTTTAAACAGATATGTTAAGATACTATCAACAAAGGTGGCCTTTCAGAGCAACAAATTCCCTCATTCGGTTCAGCCCTCGAGAAGGCCCCATCTCCTTCCAATATATTGTGGTTTGCATTAAGACACTTTCACCAGAGCTTAGGGCTCATGTAGAAGGAGGCAGCCAGTTAGTAATATCCCAGTCAAATGCAGCTAAAGCCATCATATGTGTCTCTTGGTCCTAATAGTATTCTTTCTGTTTCTAGCTAATAGACCTGAGCTCTCCTCTCATTGAACTTGGCCCTGAAGGAAATAAAGAAAACATAGATTCTCCTCTTATGAAGTTTTGATCCTTCGAACCATCTTTCAGACAGGAAGAGTGTCTGTTGGGTTTTCATTGATCAAGGAGGGTACTAGACTGTAAAAATAAGACTTGAAAATGTTTAAAATTGTAAACTGTGAGTGCATGCTAATTATGTTGCTGCTAGGAAGAATGGGGATGTCAGTTTAAATATTAAAATAAGCTTATTGCTACATGTGAATTGTAAAAATGTTCAAAGCCATTTTAGATGTTTGTTAAATACAATAAAGTAATAAATTTTAAATATCATCTGCTGGTTTTTTCAGTGGTTCTCAACCTTTTCAATGCTGCGACCCTTTAATACAGTTCCTCATGTTGTGGTGACCCCCCAACCATAAAATTATTTTAGTTGCTACTTCATAACTGTAATTTTTCTACTGCATTTGATGTGCAGTATGTATTTTCATTCACTGGACCAAATTTGGCACAAATACCCGATACGCTGAAATTGGGATACTGGTGGGGGCGGGGGCGGTTGGTATTGATTTTGTCATTTGAGTGCTGTTACTAGGATTTATAGTTAACCAATAATCAGAGCATTCTGAACTCCACCAATGATGGAATTGAACCAAATTTGGCACACAGAACTCCCATAACCAACAGAAAATATTGGAAGAGTTTGGTGGTATATTTAATTTGGGAGTTGTAGTTCACCTCCATCCAGAGAGCACCGTGGATTCAAACAATGATGGATCTGGACCAAACTTGGCACAAATACTCAATATGCCCAAATGTGAACACTGGTGTAGTTGGGGGAAAGTAGACCTTGACATTTGGACGTTGTAGTTACTGGGATTTATAGTTCAACCTACAATCAAAGAGCATTCTGAACCCCATCAACGATAGAATTGGTCCAAACTTCCCACACAAAACCCCCATGACCAACAGAAAATAGTGTGTTTTCTGATGGTCTTTGCTGACCCTTCTGACACCCCCTCGCAACCCCCTCGGGTCCTGACCCCCAAGATGAGAAATGCTAAAGCCAGCACTTTGAAATGTGCTCGGTAGCAGACTGGCAGCCAGTGGAACTGATACAACTGGAGGGATTACGAAGTTATGGAGAAGATAGGCTCTGTAGGTTTGTTAAATTGAATTTGTATGGAAATTGGAATAGGTACATTTTTCAGTGTAACTCCAGCCACAGAATCAAAGAATAATAGAGTTGGAAAGGAACCACATGGGCCATCTAGTCCAAATCTATCATGCAGGAAAAGCACAATCAAAGCATCCATCCTCTGTTTAAAAGCCTCCAAAAAAGGAGCTTCCACCACATGGTTCAAAGATTAAAAGCTGGACAATTGCAACATTCACACTTGCCTCAAGCAGACAAGTTCTTTCTCCCATCCTGGGCATTCCAGACATATAAACCCCACATGCCTAGTTTCCAACAGACCTCAAAACCTTGGAGGATGCCTGCCACAGATGCGTGTGAAACGTCAGGAGAGAATGTTTCTGGAACATGGCCATACAGCCCGGAAAACTCACAGCAACTTCGTAATTTTGGCCATGAAAGCCTTAGAATCAGAATTGGAAGAGACCTCAAGGGCCATCCAGTCCAACCCCCTGCCAAGAAGCAGGAAAATTGCATTCAAAGTACCCCCAACAGATAATCATCCAGCCTGTTTAAAAGTCATCTTTCATTAATCTTTTTTATTCTACAAAAGAGACATATGCAGTGTGCATAGGAAAAGGTTCATGTTTTTTTTTTCCAAACTATAGCCTGGCTCAACAGAATGAGGGAAGATGAACTGGCCCGACTTGGAAAATTTGGACTCCCCTGGTTTATGAGGGTATAGAATCATAGAATCAAAGAGTTAGAAGAGACCTCGTGGGCCATCCAGTCCAACCCCCTGCCAAGAAGCAGGAATATTGCATTCAAATCACCCCTGACAGATGGCCATCCAGCCTCTGTTTAAAAGCTTCCAAAGAAGGAGCCTCCACCACACTCCGGGGCAGAGAGTTCCACTGCTGAACGGCTCTCACAGTCAGGAAGTTCTTCCTCATGTTCAGATGGAATCTCCTCTCTTGTAGTTTGAAGCCATTGTTCGTGTCCTAGTCTCCAGGGAAGAAAACAAGCTTGCTCCCTCCTCCCTCACATATTTATACATGGCTATCATATCTCCTCTCAGCCTTCTCTTCTTCAGGCTAAACATGCCCAGCTCTTTAAGCCGCTCTTCATAGGGCTTGTTCTCCAGACCCTTGATCATTTTAGTCGCCCTCCTCTGGACACATTCCAGCTTGTCAATATCTCTCTTGAATTGTGGTGCCCAGAATTGGACACAATATTCCAGGTGTGGTCTAACCAAAGCAGAATAGAGGGGTAGCATGACTTCCTTAGATCTAGACACTATGCTCCTATTGATGCAGGCCAAAATCCCATTGGCTTTTTTTGCCGCCACATCACATTGTTGGCTCATGTTTAACTTGTTGTCCACGAGGACTCCAAGATCTTTTTCACACGTACTGCTCTCGAGCCAGGCATTCTCCCCCATTCTGTATCTTTGCATTTCATTTTTTCTGCCAAAGTGGAGTATCTTGCATTTGTCACTGTTGAACTTCATTTTGTTAGTTTGGCCCATCTCTCTAATCTGTCAAGATCGTTTTGAATCCTGCTCCTTTCCTCTGGAGTATTGGCTATCCCTCCCAATTTGGTGTCATCTGCAAACTTGATGATCATGCCTTCTAGCCCTTCATCTAAGTTATTAATAAAGATGTTGAACAGGACCGGGCCCAGGACGGAACCCTGCGGCACTCCGCTCGTCACTTCTTTCCAAGATGAAGAGGAAGCATTGGTGAGCACCTTCGGGGTTCGTCCATTTAACCAGTTACAGATCCACCTAACCTCCTCCCCCCCCCCTCCCAACTCTCCAATGTATAGTACACTCTTCAGGAACTGTTCTTGTTTTGCATTTCTTTTCCCAAAATGCATGCACTGTGAAGCAAGTTAGAGAGTCCAATAGGAGAGAAGAGCCTTCCTCAACTCTGGGTTCCCTCCCTCGCTGTGATCCTGAAGAGACTCGCTTCAACATCCCAGGAAAGGCAGGCTTAAAGAGCGACGACGACGCCTTCTTCCCGCCCTTTGTGCGCTCAGCTCCGCCCGGCAGGGGGCGCTGTCCCTCCGCAGCGCAGGCCGAATGCGGAAGTTGAGAGAAGGAAGGAAGGAAGGAAGGAAGGAAGGAAGGAAGGGGAGGCGTAGGGCGCGAGGCAAAGGCGAGAAGAGGAGGAGGGGGCGCGCGATGCTGGGCGCGCGGCGTGTAGTGTGCGCGCTCTCGGGCGGCGTCGACAGCGCCGTGGCGGCAGTCCTTCTCCGGCGGAGAGGTGAGCAGGAAGAGTCAGGCAGAGAGAGAGAGAGAGAAGGCCTCAAGCGTGGAGACCTCCTGCCTTCCTGCACGAACGGGCTCTGACTGAGGGGTCCCATACCGCCTCTTCCGAATCCCTTTTATTCCCTCACAACCCTTCCCTCTCGCCTTTCTCTCCGCTTTTATATAGAAGGGAAATAGGGTTTCCCGCGCTTTTTCTCACGGCACCCCCTAACATGAGTCAGTTTGTCTTCTCCTTGAAAGGGGGTGGTGGTGGAGTGTTCCCAAAACTCTCCAGTAAATATATATTCCAGTACACGTCTGTGTGCATACATTTATTAATTTATATAAAACATATTCCGCCCTTCTCACCCTGCAGGGGACTCAGGGCAGAGCACAACATATATATACGGCAAACATTCAATGCCAGGACATAAAACCATAAATATATACAAACATTAAAATCACTTATATTCACATTAAAAGTTGCTTTCAAACCATCTCAGGACACCATTTTGCCTCATTGCACTGCCCCGAAGGCTTGGTCCCACAGCCAGGTCTTCATCCTTCTGAAGGGCAGGAGGGAGGGGGGCTGATCTAATATTGCCCAGAAGGAAGTACCATAATAGGGGGGCAATCACTGAGAAGGCCCTGTCTCATCCACACCAAATGCGCCTGTGATAGCGGGTCCAAGAGCAGGGCCTCCCCAGAAGATCTTAGCATAATACAGGGTGAGGCAGCATAATTTCCTTTTTTCAAAACTTAATAAAATCCATTGTATGAATCAGAATTTTTTAATATCCCCTGGTGGCGCAGTGGGTTAAAGTACTGAGCTGCTGAGCTTGTTGATCGAAAGGTCGCAGGTTCGATTTTGGAGAGCGGCGTGAGCTTCCGCTGTCAGCCCTAGCTTCTGCCAACCTAGCAGTTAGAAAACATGCAAATGTGAGTAGATCAATAGGCACCGCTCCGGCAGGAAGGTAACGGCACTCCATGCAGTCATGCCGGCCACATGACCTTGGAGATGTCTACGGACAACGCTGGCTCTTCGGCTTAGAAATGGAGATGAGCACCACACCCCAGAGTCAGACATGACTGGACTTAATGTCAGGGGACAACCTTTACCTAGGCGCATACCTAAAGTTTTGTTTTACGTAGTTTTGAAGATCAAATTAGGTAGGTGACGTTCTCCATACATTGAGTAAAGCGATTTCTGGCGTTTGTCATGACTCTTGCCAGCATAGCAGGCGTTATGTTGGTCTTCAAATCTTGTAGGGTCCTTGGACGGTTTACATAAACACATGATTTCAAAAAACCCCATAGAAAAAAAATCACAAGGGTCCAAATCGGGAGAGCGGGCCAGCCACTCCAAATCCGCTCGAAAAGTAGGCCTCAATGGCAAAAGCACGCTCCTCACTGTTCCAATGCATGATGACGACTGAACTGTGTCAGGACAAAATTTTATACTCCCGCCTCTCGAACGAGACCACTAGCCTTCCACTACGTCTTCAACCGACTGAATGGCGCGCATTTTAAAAACGGAAGTTATGCTGCCTCACAATGTAGTATGAAAGCTGGGTCCGGAAGCTCTGAGCATTACTCTGTTTCTGCTTTGCTCCTTTGGGAGCGCTGTTTGCGCAACACAGAATGGAACACACGTATTATAGAAGGAATGTAAGAGTTCTTTAATGGTATAACCCTAAGACTAACCTATTAACCCTCATCCTAAACCTTATCCTAAACCGTATCCTAACCCTCCCCTCCTTTCTATCCTCCCAACAAATGCAACTACGAAGTATATTCCTGCCCTCAGTGTGCTGCTCTCCTCTTCCCTTATTCACAACCGCTGTTGCGGAATGTGCATAACGCTCGGGGCTTTCAGACCCAGCTATCATACTATCACTGATCTTAGTTTCCGCAGTGGTTTGTAAAGGGAGATGCGTTCAGACAGGTAAACTGGGCCGGGGCCTTTTAGGGCTTTATAGGCCAAAGCCAGCACTTTGAATTGTGCCCGGTAGCAAACAGGCAGCCAGTGGAGTTGGCGTAACATGGGAGTGTGTGCTCCCTGTATGCCGCCCCAGTTATTAACATGCCTGCCTCTTGTTGGATTATTTGAAGCTTCCGAACCGTCTTCAAACACAACCCCACCTAGCATTGCAGTAGTTTTTCCTGGATGTAACCAGAGCGTGGACCACCATGGCCAAGTCTGACTTCCCAAGGTATGGGCACAGCTATCACACAAGTTTTAATTGTGCAAAAGTCCCGCTGGCCACCGCTGCAACCTGAGGATCCAGACTCAGTGATGAGTCCAAGAGGACTCAGTAGTTTTTTTCTGGATGTACGAACCTGTGCCTTCAAGGGTAGTGTAACCCCATCCAGCACAGGCTGTAAACCTATACCCTGTTCAGCCTTGTCAGGATTCAACTTCAACTTGTTAACCCTCATCCAGACTGTCACAGTGGCCAGGCAGTTCATGACCTGGAAAGCCCCTTAGCATCTGGTGGAAAGGAGTAATAGAGTTGGACATCATCTGCATACAGATGGCATCAAACTCCAAAACTCCGGATAATCTCACCCAATGCAGGCCTGTATCCAGAAAAAAATTAAGGAGGGGTTGAATTTTTTTCCCCTAAGATGACTTTTCAAATAGTATGCTATGTCCAGGTTGGTTCATTAGGTGCCCTGCTATGACTGACTTATAGTCTACAGTGCCTTTCATGCTCTTTGATTCGTATTTGGGCGCTGTGTTTGGTGTTCCCTATGTAGACTACGTTCAGCAAAGGACAAGAGGGATCCTCTAACTACTGCAGGAGTCTACCATATACCAGCTGTGGACAAGTTTACATAGGGACCACCAAACGCAGCATTGCCCAAAACAAATCAAGTAACATGAAAGGCACTGCAGACTAACTCAATCAGAGAAGTCAGCCATAGCACAGCACTTGATTAACCAATATGCTGATGGACACAGCATATTATTTGAGAACGCAGAAATGTTGGACCACTCTAACAACCACCATCATTTATTTATTTAGAACATTTGTATCCTGTCCTATTCTCAGCCGCCGAAGAGGGACTCAGGGTGGTTTCCAACAATATAAAACACTAATAAAATATATAGTTACAGAAAATGATAATAAATATACATTTAAAAACAGTTCACCAGGTCTAAAGCGGCAACAACCCTCATTTATGAAGTAGGGACGGGAATAACCAGCAAAATGGGGGACATTGTTTTCCTCCTTTAGCCCCCCCCCCCCCCATAAATTAGATTTTATTATCTCTAGCACACCCTAGTGACCTCTGCCCAGAGAATGGAATAGTACCTAATTGCGAAGTATTTTGAAAGAGTGTGAAAGATGACCACACTTTCTGATGGACTCGTGTTGCAGCTCCCTAGGTGTTGGACCACAAATCCTGCCATCCCATAATTTGCTGTGCTGTTTGAGAGTCTCAACATGAAAAGACATGCTTCCCACCATGGTTATTTACACTTTCCTTCAAAGTAACCCCAATATATACAGTGATATATAACACTGTGTAACACGTTTTTTCTTATGGTTCTATTGTAAAAACATGTGGAAAGTTTATTAAACTGCAAAAACATTGTTTTTGTGGGACATCCTGCAGCACATTTTTATTTATTTATTTATTTATTTATTTATTTGCGGCATTTGCAACCCTGAAGGGGACTCAGGATAGTTCACAGTGTTGTCAACAATTCAGGGAGGTTTCTCCAGCCTTGTAAAATAGAGAAAGCACCAATGTGGGAAATACCTTGCTTAGAAACACAGTCCTTTTTCATAGTAATAAACTGATGGATCATTTAATTTGTAAGGATTTTCCAAAATGATTTTTCATTGAACATCATTTCTTTCCCTCTCTCGGTTTTTCATTCTTCCATAGGATATGAAGTGACTGGAGTTTTTATGAAGAATTGGGACATTGCGGATGAAAAAGGAGTTTGCTCTGCTGACAAAGACTGTGAAGATGCCTACAGGGTTTGTGAGATACTCGACATTCCATTTCATCAGGTTTCCTATGTAAAAGAATATTGGAATGATGTCTTCAGGTAGGGAATTTTTACGAACTTTTTGCTAAAATATCACCTTGCATTAGAGTTAATGTTAATTGATGGTGGAACTTCCAATGTTAAGTAGGACAGGGATAGGAGGATTGTGCAGCCAGTGTTAGAAACCCTGCAAACTTAAGAAAGTTCCTTTGCCATAATGAGCAGAAGACGACTATCAAAATAGTCATATGTGGACTCCTTATCTATGTTGCATAGAAACAAAAACTTCCTTTTTATTTTATTACATCATATTTGCAGCACATATCATGGGATTTAGAATTATAGAATTATACGTCAGTATTTCTTGGTTGTAGTTGAAAAAATATTCATGAAAGAGAAGTTTTACTGCAGTATTTCCAATTTTTATATTTGATTTTGAGGAAGGTAATATAATTTATTTGCTTCCACTGTAAGACTTCATATGTCGGTGTTTTTGCTATGTTTCCTGTTGTTGTTGTTCATTCGTTCAGTCGTCTCCGACTCTTCGTGACCTCATGGACCAGCCCACGCCAGAGCTCCCTGTCGGCCGTTACCACCCCCAGCTCCCTCAAGGTCAGTCCAGTCACTTCAAGGATGCCATCCATCCATCTTGCCCTTGGTCGGCCCCTCTTCCTTTTCCTTCCATTTCCCCAGCATCATTGTCTTCTCTAAGCTTTGCTGTCTCCTCATGATGTGGCCAAAGTACTTCAACTTTGTCTCTAGTATCTTTCCCTCCAGTGAGCAGTCGGGCTTTATTTCCTGGAGGATGGACTGGTTGGATCTTCTCGCAGTCCAAGGCACTCTCAGCACTTTCCTCTAGCACCACAGCTCAAAAGCATCGAACTTCCTTCGCTCAGCCTTCCCTAAGGTCCAGCTCTCACATCCGTAGGTTACTACAGGGAATACCATGGCTTTGACTAGGCGGATCTTTGTTGCCAGTCTGATGTCTCTACTCTTTACTATTTTATCGAGATTGGACATTGCTCTCCTCCCAAGAAGTAGGCGTCTTCCTGTAGTAGTCCAAAATCCAAAATTATTCTCTCCTCTTCCCGTAGAAGTTGTTGGGAGCAAGGTCCAAGCTTGAGCAGAAACAGCATACATGAAATAAAATCAGGGAAAACGGCTTGTTTAGTTCTTGCCATGTTGCTTAGGTGATAATGCGATGTATTAGACCAGGGGTCCTCAATCTAAGGCCCAGGGACCAGATACGGCCCTCCGGGGTCATTTACCTGGCCCTTGCTCAGGGTCAACCTAAGTCTGAAATGACTTGAAAGCACACAACAACAACAACAACAATCCTATCTCATCAGCCAAAAGCAGGCCCACACTTCCCAGTGAAATACTAATAAGTTTATATTTGTTAAAATTGTTATTCATTTTAATTATTGTATTGTTTTAAAGTATTTTTTGCACTACAAATAAGATATGTGCAGTGTGCATAGGAATTCATGCAAGTTTTTTTTCAAATTATAATCCAGCCCTCCAGCAGTTTGGAGGACTGTGACCTGGCCCTCTGTTTAAAAAGTTTGAGGACCCCTATATTAGACCTTTGTTTTTCCACAGAAATACGGTGCATTCCAGTCCATACTTCATTAGGAGTAAGGTCCAGTGAATTTACTAACATTTCTTTCTCCTTAGACATGCATGAGAATGTGTTCCACGAGGTTTATTGGTGCACCCATATAGAAAGAGTTCCTTTAAATGTAAGCACACATGAGACTACCCTTCAAAAATGGTTCTATATTATGTTTTCCAGCTACCTCTTAAATGAATATGAATTAGGAAGGACTCCGAATCCTGATATTATATGCAACAAATACATCAAATTCAATCATTTTTTTCATTATGCTGTGGATAAACTTGGTAAGTTCATTTGCACTGAGCATATTATTAAAAGAAAATGATAGAGAAATTGCAACTTTATGAGGCGCAGATGTGAAAATATACTGGATACGGTGAGCTTCGTACACAGTATTCTTGTGTCCTGTGATGAACCTGCTGTAGATTTTACTGATTTTTTTTTTTAAACTTGCATTGATGTTCTGGGGAATTTTCTGACTTTAGGGATTAAAATTCCCCATGTCCACAGTAATAGTTGTGAGTGTAGAATGAAGGATGTCTCACAATATCCAAATGAGAGGCCAAAAAAAGCATGTTCACACCAGGTAGAGCATTTGTTTGATGAACTAAACCAGGGGTCCTCAAACTAAGGCCCAGGGGCCAGATACAGCCCTTCAAGGTCATTTACCCGGCCCTTGCTCAGGGTCAACCTAAGTCTGAAACGACTTGAAAGCACACAACAACAATAACAATTCTATCTCATCAGCCAAAAGCAGACCCACACTTCCCATTGAAATACTAATAAGTTTATATTCATTAAAATTGTCTTCATTTTAATTATTGTATTGTTTTAAGTGTTTTTGCACTATAAATAAGATATTTGCAGTGTGCATAAGAATTCATTCATACTTTTTTTCCAAATTATAATCTGGCCCTCCAACAGTTTGAGGGACTTTGACCTGGCCCTCTGTTTAAAAAGTTTGAGGATCCCTGAAACAAGCCCCTTTTTATAGCCCCCCTCCCCCTCCAAGATGGAAGTAATATATTTTTGTGCCCTAAAAATAATGCCACTGTTATCTCAGCTTGTGTAAACCTCTCAAATTAGGAAATGGGCATAAAACCCAAAGGAAACATTGGCTTCCATTTATTTGCAGGTAGATGTGGCATTGGTGTTATTATGATGTAATTTTCTGCCCCAATCACAAAACTGTTTGCTGAGAAAAACATCTCCAACTGAAGGGCCATTCTTCGACAAGCTATTGACAATTAGAGCTTGTCATTTGGATGCTGCAGTGGTCCTTACTATCCAAATTGGATTATACTGTGTGATGTGGCTTGTTCTGTCATAGGGCGCCAGTATATATTAGATCTAGCCCTAGCAGACATTCTGTCTGTGCTAAGCGAATGAAACATTGTCTCCAGCAGTTTGTTGAGAATGGAAATATGGTTGAAATAGTGCTGTCACAAAGATTATAAGATTCCAGGATTGCTTTATTGTCTGTAAGGATTTATGTCCATAATCCAATACTCACTTAGGAGCAATTCTCAGAGAATTCAGTAGGGCTTTTGTATACATAGAGATATATAAGATTGAGTTGCAGATTTGTCACAGTATTAAGATATAATTCTGCTGTATATAGACTCTTTTTCAAAACTTTTGAAACATACCTGTGTGTTCTAATGTACATTTTGAAACATTGCAGGAGCAGATGCAATTGCAACAGGTCATTATGCCAGGACCTCCCTGGGAGACAATGAAGTATTCCAGCAAAAATACATTCAGAGGCCACAAGGGCTCTTCAGAAATAGATTTGAAAAAAGAAATAGTAAGTACCTCTTTGTTTATATTTGGATTTTGTATTCCATATCATATGGTAAATAATAATAATAATAATAATAATAATAATAATAATAATAATAATCTTTATTTCTACCCCGCCACCATCTCCCCAATGGGGACTTGGGGCGGCTTACATGAGGCCAAGCCCAAACACAGATTACAGCAGAATAAAACTGAAAACGCAAACCGAAAACGTAGATAATAAAAAATAACATCATAAAGGAACAGGAGATATGTGTCTTACCAGAGGCCCTCATTGCTGGATGTGTTGAGGCTGATGTGAGTTGTGCTCCCAACAACCTATAGATGTCCTGTGTAAACCAATTTTAGCTTTTCCTTCCCGGTTTTGGCTCAAGTTGTAAAGCAGAAGCAACTATGGTTTTCAGATGTAATCTTTTTACATGTGTGTCCTGGCAGAGCTATCACATGTATCCCAAACTGAATGGATCACAGTGGTAATGCTTGCTGGATAGGCCAGATTTCAGTGATTCTTGGTTTTGGCTGGGGAATAGCTTGGAAAGGTGGAGCTTTGCTTTTCCTAGCTTTACATTGGGGAACGTTGCACATTTTCCCATAATCTAGATCAATGTTTCTGAACCTTTATTTGACCAGGGACCACTTCAACCAGGGACCACTCTCCAACATTAGTACCAAAGGGGTTATGAATCAGTTTTTGGTCAATTTTAGGTTCAGTTGGGTTATTTGGTGTGCTGATTCAGGATTGGACAGACTACATCAGCTCTAGTTTCTGATACAGAACATATGCCATCTAGTAGTCGTCATTTTCTCGCCCACAGAAAACCATATTTAATAATCTAGAGCTGATGTGGTGGTAAGTAATCTTTCGTGGGTAGTCAGCCTCTCCCCTCCCGACATCCCTGTTGCCTCAGCACTTTAAGAGGATTTCACGAGACCAGCCTCTCTTGTTGCTGCATGGTTTCAAGGCAATGGTGTAGTAATGGTGAGGCTGCGGACCATATTTTCATTCTTGAGGACCACAGGTGGTCCATGGACCACAGGTTGGGAAGCACTGATCTAGATTCCCCGTTGTTTATGTCCTGTGGAGATATCCAAGGCAATAGAGTGATTCCTGCCACGAAAGTGAGTGACAGAACTTTTATTGTTGACAGAATCCTTCCGCTGCGCCTTTGGCATGTAGGTGCACAACATGATACTATTGCTCCTCTCAATGCTTCTGCCACTGGAGTACATGTCCTTCAAATGGGAAGTTTAGTTTCACAACCCTGTGTGTTTTTATGAGCTCCCTGCAAATAACCTGCTCCTATTTTTATCTCATTAGAGTCCTTTAATCATTTTATCCTGTACATGTGGCCCACCCACTGTTATCGTGATTGTGTTTATTGGAATGTTATTTTGTTACTATTTATACTTTTTTTCTATGTAATTTTGATTATGTTGCTTGTTGTTTGTTTTGGTTTTTATTTTGCTGTAACATGTTGGCCCCATGTAAGCCGCTCCGAGCCCCCATTGGGGAGATGGTGGCTGGGTATAAATAAAGTTTATTATTATTTATTATTAATCCTGTGTGCTCCTCAGAGGTTCCTTTCTTGCAACCCCAGATTTCCCCACTGGTTAATGCCGGTGATCTTGCTCATGATTTGAATGAAAGAAAAATTTGAGGAGTAGCACCAACCATCCAAATATTTGCAGAATGATTAGGTCTTTATATATATCTCGGAAGCCTCACCTGCCATGAACAGAGGTGTGAGCTTCAGGATGGCCAAATAGACTCTTAAGACAGTGGTTCCCAACCTGTGGGTCCCCAGATGTTTTGGCCTTCAACTCCCAGAAATCCTAACATCTGGTAAACTGGCTGGGATTTCTGGGCCAAAACAACTGGGGACCCACAAATTGAGAACCACTGTTCCAAGACATCTAACATAGACAGTGTTCATGGATTTCAAGAATTGTATATCAAAATGTTGGCAAGGCTAAACATTCCCAAGTCCTGCTTTAAGTTATAGGCAAAAAGACCATGAACTGCAAATGTAAGGCAGGCTATGAAGCCATCTCACATTACTTAGTCTCTCCTGTTTCCATCCAGATGTAAAGCTTCTTCAAGCGGCTGATCAGTTTAAGGACCAAACGTTCTTTCTCAGCCAGATTTCACAGGAAGCCCTGCGGAGAACGATTTTTCCTCTGGGAGATTTAACTAAAGACTTTGTAAAAAAGATTGCTGCAGAGCATCACCTCCACCATGTACTGCAGAGAAAAGAGGTATTGCAACGCTTCGCTACTGCTGAGGGGGAAAAGGAAGGGGCCCGAGGCTGTTAGGAATTGTGGGAATTGAAGTCCAGAACACTTATTTATAGTATCTACGTAACAATAGTTTAAATGTGTATCCATTTTGTAGATGCATCCAAAAGAGATGCCCAAAGACTGCTTCTTATTTCTATCCGAGTAGATTTACATCTCATATAACATGCTGCCCCAAATGGTAAAATCAAGCATGTTTTCTGGGCCCTTGCCATAGAATAAAAGGTGATGAACAACCATTATGAATGGCACATTTACTGGAAGAGTCATGATTATTTTTTTAAAGAGACACAATTTGTGAAGAAGGTCTTGTAACTGAGATCATTCTGTTACTTTAGTGGCTCTGGTTTTGTGTGATTACTTTCTGGGTGTAATTCCTTGGAGCTCGACTGTTCTACAGATTGGGAGATAATGAGCAAGGATTAGTTACTTCAACTCCCCCAAGCAGACATTTGAAAGAGTTTTCTGTTTAACAGTTTTTTGTATGACCTGGATAGCATTTCCCTTTCATGCCTTTCTGGAACTATTTCTTTAACTCATTAAATTTGTATTTTGTACATTTGGCAGGGACCGTTCCTTTTGCTTCTAGCGTATTGATAGATATACAGGGGAAATAATAATTAGGATAATTATTGTTATATTTGTTTGTACTACTTTTCCCCCCAGTGATGCAGCAGGTAAACTGCTCAGCTGTTCAACTTGCTGACTGAAAGGTCAGCAGTTCAAATCTGGGGAGTGGAGTGAGCTCCCACTGTTAGCCCCAGCTTCTGCCAACCTAGCAGTTTGAAAACATGTAAATATGAGTAGATCAATAGGTGGAAAATGGAGCCCCCGGTGGCGCAGTGGTTAAACCCCTGTGCCGGCAGGACTGAAGACCGACAGGTCGCAGGTTTGAATCTGGGGAGAGGCGGATGAGCTCCCTCTATCAGCTCCAGCTCCTCATGTGGGGACATGAGAGAAGCCTCCCACAAGGATGATAAAACATCAAATTATCCGGGCGTCCCCTGGGCAGTGTCCTTGCAGACGGCCAATTCTCTCACACCAGAAGCGACTTGCAGTTTCTCAGGTCGCTCCTGACATGACCAAAAAAATAGGTATCGCTTCGGCGGGAAGGTAACGCCGCTTCATGCAGTCATGCCATCCACATGACCTCTATGGACAACAACGCAGATTCTTTGGCTTAGAAATGGAGATGAGCAGCACCCCCAGAGCCAGAATTGACTAGACTTAACGTCAAGGGGAAACCGCTACCTTTACATATCACTCTTCTCTCAGGATCAAAAACCAAAGAGGCTCATAACTTTAAAAAATAGACAGTTAAAAAAAACCTACGACTTATAGCATTACTTTGGATTAATTATTACAGTTATTAAAACAAAATACATCTATCTTCTGTGTCATCAACAGAGATTTTCACAATGCTTGTACTTCTGAAATGTTGATCAGAGAACCTTATTGTGTTTTATTTTAGAGCATGGGGATCTGTTTCATTGGTGAAAGGAATTTTGAAAAGTTCATTCTTGAGGTGAGGAAATACAGGTGTGCAACATCTCTAAAATTATGTGTTGGGTTTGCCTTTTTAAAAATGCTGATCAGTATTTTCACTTTGTTTTAATGTTTCAGATTGTGGCCCAGCAAATAGGTTTTACATTGAGTTATTTTTCTTGTAGTATTTGGAGCCGCGCCCAGGCAATTTTGTTTCCATCGAAGATGATAAAGTCATTGGAACACACAAAGGTCAGCAAGTATTTTGACATTTGGCTGCTTCTCTCTTGGTCAATGTTGCTGAAATGTTGATGTTCATTATATTGCTTCCATAGTCACTTTCTCATGGGGATGTCTCAAAAGGCAGTTGTGTTGGTGCATATCTTTGTGTCCATGTAAGAGCAAGAAACACACCCAGTGGTTCAGCGTGTTGCTTTCTGTGTATTGTCGAAGGCTTTCATGGCCGGAATCACTGGGTTGTTGTAGGTTTTTTCAGGCTATATGGCCTCTGGGGGTCGCGAGGGAGTGTCAGAGGGGTCGCCAAAAACCATCAGAAAACATACTATTTTCTGTTGGTCATGGGAGTTCTGTGTGGGAAGTTTGGCCCAATTCTATCCTTGGTGGAGAACAGAATACTCTGATTGTAGGTGAACTATAAATCCCAACAACTACAACTCCAAAATGTCAAGGTCTATATTCCCCAAACTCCACCAGTATTCACATTTGGGCATATTGAGTATTTGTGTCAAGTTTGGTCCAGATCCATCATTGTTTGAGTGCACAGTGCTCTCCAGATGTAGGTGAACTACAACTCCAAAACTCAAGGTCAATGCCCAGCAAACCCTTCCCATATTTTCTCTCGGTCATGGGAGGTCTGTGTTCCAAATTTCAGTTCCGTTGTTGGTGGATTTCAGAATGCTCTTTGATTGGCGGTGAACTATAAATTCCAGCAACTACAACTACAACTCCCAAATGACAAAATCAATCCTCTCCACAACCCCACCAGTATTCAAATTTGGTTATATTATTGGATATTTGTGCCCAGTTTGGTCCCATGAATGCAAATATATCCTGCATATCGGATGTTTACATTACGATTCATAATAGGAGCACAATTACAGTTGTGAAGTAGCAACGAAAATAATGTGATGGTTGGGGGTAACCACAACATAAAGAACAGTATTAAGGGGTCGCGGCATTAGGAAGATTGAGAAACACTGTTCTAGAGGCATTCTCTCCTGACGTTTCGCCTGCATCTATGACAAGCATCCTCAGAGGTAGTGAGGATGCTTGCCATAGATGCAGGTAAAATGTCAGGAGAGTATGCCTCTAGATTATGGCCATTTAGCCCAAAAAAACCTACAACCACCCAGTGTTGCTTTCTTTTATTTCAAGAAATCTTTCACTTCTTTCAATTAGCACCAGGGAGCATTATTGTATATCAAAGCCAGTAAACAGGTTTTGCCAGTTTTCCTCTCCAGGAGGAGCAGACCTTTTCGAAAGCTAATGGGCCTGAAGTGTCAATTCAACACTGAGCTAAGCAGAAATATTTTGCATTGTAATGCGAATAGCTCAGCAAATAGGGTATTACTGGGAAAATTCATCAATGGCTGCTTTTGTTAGTACTGAAGGAAAAAGTGACGCTGAAGGGGTGGTAGATGTCAGTGCTAATGAGAAAGTCTTAACCTTTTGATTTGAAGAGCCTTGGCTCTACTGTGTTGCTGCAGCTGCAGTTGTTGTATGCCTTCAAGTAGTTTCTGACTTCTGGTGACCCTAAGGTGAACCTGTCACAGCTTTCTTGGGAGAACTTGTTCAGAGAGAATTTACTCTTGTCTTTGAAGCTGAGGCCCCTTCTTCTTAGGCGATCCCTCATTGTACGAGTAGGATTGTCTTCCAAGATTGGTGTACTGGCGGTGGGTCCGTAGGTGACTGTGGAGCCCTATTCTTGACCTGCATGTTCTCCTGCAGTGAGGGCATTGGTTTCCAGGTGGAAGGCAGTCCTGGTCGGGGTTGGCTTGACGCGCCTTTCTCTTGGCACATTTCTCTCTTTCACCCTCCATTTGTGCCTCTTCAAATTCTGCAGCACTGCTGTTCACAACTGACCTCCAGCTGGAGCACTCAAGGGCCAGGGCTTCCCAGTTCTCAGTGTCTATGCCAGAGTTTTTAAGGTTGGCTTTGAGAACATCTTTAAATCACTTTTCCTGCCCACCAACATTCCGTTTTCTGTTCTTGAGTTCGGACTAGAGCAACTGCTTTGGGAGATGGTGGTTGGGCATCTGGACAAGGTGGCCAGTCCAGCGGAGTTAATGGTGGAGGACCATCACTTCAGTGCTGGTGGTCTTTGCTTCTTCCAGCACGCTGACATTTGTCTGCTTGTCTTCCCAAGAGATTTGCAGGATTTTTTGGAGGCAATGCTGATGGAATCGTTCTAGAAGTTGTATGTGATGTCTGTATATAGTCCACGTCTCGCAGGCGTATAGCAGGGTTGGGAGGACAATAGCTTTATAAGCAAGCACCTTGGTATCCCTACGGATGTCCTGGTCCTCAAACACTCTCTGCTTCATTCGGAAAAATGCTGCACTCGCAGAGCTCAGGCGGTGTTGTATTTCAGTGTCAATGTTGACTTTTGTGGAGAGGTGGTTGCCAAGGCCCCTTCTACACTGCCATGTATTATCTGCTTTGAACTAGATTATATGGCAGTGTATACTCATATAATCAAAAGTAGATAATGTGGATTATCTGTTTTGATAATCTGGGTTATATAGCAGTGTAGCAAACATGACTTCCTCGAAATCACCCAGTGGGTTTTCATGGCTGAGCAAGCATTCAGACATGCAAACTATCATGTTGGCTCTTAAGTGGCTATGTTGTGCTATTGCATTTCACTAATATTAGGATGGTAAAGCATCAAACATCCAGACATCCTCTGGGCAACATCCTTGCAAACGGGCAATTCTCTCACACCAGAAGCATCTTGCAGTTTCTCAAGTTGCTCCTGACACGGGAAAAAAAAACCAACAACCTAAGATTGGACATTGCCATGTAAAATCCAGATTATTTGCTTTGAACTAGATAATTTGTAAAGAAAAGTATTTCCATTTTTTAAAACTAGGCTGTATAATGTTAATATTTTGTGTAACTGTGTTTTATTGCTTCTGGGCTTGTATGTCATGAACAGGAAGCAGGTGTCCCAGTTAGCAGTAGTGTACAGCCTCTAAGACCTGCAGAATATCCCCCCCCCCCCAAACATCTGGCAGTTAAAGCTACAAAACAGGCAGTGTGGTATGCTTTCTGTGTTGTGGTTTTATTAGCCAATGCATGGTTGAAAAGGGGGGCCTTTCTGAAGTCACCCAAAGTGTGATCCTTTAATCCTTTAAAAGTGAAACAGTACAGCAATATAAATATAAACATGCTTAAGGAGGAATCTGTTAATGCTGGAAATTAGACCAGACATGTATCGGAAGAAGGAACAATTTTCAGAAAGAAAGGGAGTGTAATAATTGCTGGGTTTAGCCTTGGCCTTCAGCTGTGTGAGAGGCTTTCGGAGGAAGGGTGGATTCAGTAGCTTTGCCTTGTTTTTTTTTTCTTTGACCCCAAGGAAGTTCTGACCTAATTCCTCGTGACATTCAGTACTAAGTCTGAATTGTGCATTTTTAAATGCACCTGGATTTTTCCTTAGCTGTAGACCCCTCAGGTCCTAAACAAAGCAGTTATGTATATGTACTCCAAGCTCCTCTTTTTGAAGTTGAAAGGTTTAAATATATAGGTGGAAAACTTGTCTTCTGTCAAAATGGTTAAATATTGATATTCTTGTTTTGATCTTATCTAATTCCACTACTGGAAAATTACTTTGAAAAAGCAATAGCTCTAAGAGGTAGAATAGGTAGTTGGTTAGAAATACAGCATTGGGGGAAAGAAACTGTTTTTTCTATTATTTAAAAGTAACAAAAATGTTACTTTTTATTACTTTTTTTAAAAAGCCCAACACATCAAAATGAATACTAGTTGGCGGCCTGAGGTATAAAATGCACCAAAGTACTAAGTCCATTAAAACCTGGCAACTGTGCCATGACCTCTCGTTATTTTTAAATTATTATCTACTGTATATACTCAAGTATAAGCCTAGTTTTTCGGTCCTTTTTTTAGGCTGAAAAAGTTTCCCTCTGCTTATACTCGAGTCAACGTTTTTTATTATTTTACTCTATTACTATTATTATCATTATTATTATTATTACATTAATCATTTTAATCTATTATTATTATCACATTTATTATTTTATTCTTTATTATTGTTATTATTACATTTATTATTTTACTCTATTATTATTGGAAGAATATCTAAACACATTTACACTGAAGAAGGTTAGAATAATGCTATAATCAGAGGACAGTCTTATCTTATTTATTCTAAAGCCTACCGATGCCCCAATTAATGCAATTTTATTGGTATCTATTTTTATTTTGGAATTTACCACTGCTGCTGCATTTCCCACCCTCGGCTTATACTTGAGTCAATATGTTTTTCCAGTTTTCTGTGGTAAAATGAGGTGCCTCGGCTTGTATTCGGGTCAGCTTATACTTGAGTATATATGGTAATTTAGTTGCAATTTAGTCTAATTTAGTTGCAAAAAGAAATTGGCAATAATATTTTGTAGCAAGTTAATTTCAAGTTCTGCCTAAAAGTGAGAAACGTATGAGTTGCAGCATTATGGAAACGTGTCTCCTGTTGGCATTGCCAGAATATATACAGGCAGTCCCTGAGTTACAAACAGCCAACTTATAAATGACTCATAGTTAAGAACAGAGGCGAGACAACAGGAAGTGAGAGGAATCTGCCCCTTGGAAGGGAAATTTGCTCCTAAAAGACTTTTAATGATGGGGAAAATGGCTCTCCATTGAAGCTTTCTCACCAATTCATGTTTCCACAACAAGCCAAATTTTTCAAAATCCAATTATCACAGGGACTGAAAGTGAGGTGAAATCTTCAGATCAAGGACACAGACTGTCAAACAGACACCACAGGGGTGTTCACTCTTCCCTATGCTATTCAAAGCTTGAATAGATAAATAGGCTGGAGTTATATTTTAAAATGTACTTTTTATGCCAGTAGAACTTCATTTACCTTATGCCCACAATATCACTGCTTATTGATTTTTTTGCTTTAGAATTCAGTCCTGTTAGAAATCAGTTGATCTTGAAATCTAGGATAGAACCTGTTTAAGATTGTTAGCCAAGTTGGCTCTAAATGGATGCTTCATAATATGTTTACATTTGATCCATCTGTGTAGTTTTGTAGGAAAATGAAACAAACTCACATTTACTAGTGAAGACTGCTTCCTAGTTTACTTTAACCTATAAGTCTTGATGAATTTTATCATCAGATAAAGATTTAATAATTTTGGATATAATTTTAGCAGCAATCCTTTTGGAGGAAATGTGCATTTATAACAACTTTCATCACTACAGTGCTATTTATTTATTTATTTATCGTGTCATCAGCAACCATTGTATTACAATTCTAACAGAGCAAAACAAACACAGAGATTAAAAAGAAAAAGGAAAAAAAAACAAAGAAAGAAATCCACACAGATTTTGTAAATTTGGTATTTGGTTAAATGTCCTTTGACCAGTATCTGGCCACTTGGAGTGCCTCTGGGGTTGCCGCAAGAAGGACATGAGAGAAACCTCCTCGCAGGATTGCAAGACATCCGGGCGTCCCCTGGGCAACGTCTTCGTAGACGGCCGATTCTCTCAACCCAGAAGCAACCAGAGACTACAGTGCTAGTAAATTGAGAAATTAAGCTTGGTGTGTCTCTTGCATTTCCTTTAATTTGTGCTGCCATTTTCAGATGATTTTGTTAATAACTACAGTTTGAAAAACCTGGAAATAATTTACCTAGAATTCCCACTAAGTCTTCCTGGCTAGTTGTCTTAAATACTGTGAACGTGCAGTATTTCAATGTGTGTATAGGCATTTCAGGCAGTATGAAAGATAATTTTCAACATGCTCAGTATTGTTTCAGTACACATTGGAGAATGTATCCATGTCACACACGGTGAGATCTGTGAATTAAGGTTTACCTTTGAAGTATTTTTAACAAGAGAAAATGCAGTCGTTGATAATTACCTTCTTGTGTCGGCTGAACTGCTGACCTGAAGGTTGGCGGTTCGAATCCACGAGATGGGATGAGTTCCCTCTGTCAGCCCCAGCTTCCCATGTGGGAACATGAAAGAAAGAAGGATGGTAACACATCCGGGCATCACCTGGGGCAGACAGCCGATTATCTCACACCAGAAGCAACTTGTTGTATATTTTCAAGCCGCTTCTGACATGATTAAAAGAAAAACCTTAATATTCACATGTTGAACCCTTCAGTATCTTAGAAACATTAGTTTAATAACCAGAATGCTTTTGTCTGTTGGAAAGGAGGCAAATGTAAGATTGATATACCTATTAGAACATGCCTTAAGCAATGTTGACAGGATACATTTTTAATTATTACATTCCTCTTTTTTTAAAAAGGTTGGTTCTTGTATACACTTGGACAGAGAGCCAGAATATCAGGCCTCAGAGATGCTTGGTTTGTTGTAGATAAAAATACAGCTTCTGGGGATGTCTTTGTGGTAAGTCTGCTTTTGCTTGTTCTGTTTGTGATTCCTGCCGAAAAGAATGTGGTTTTTACTGGCCCGGGATTCTTGGCTTTTGCTTCCAAAGGAGGAAGAAAAGCCATTAAGTGAAGTGGTATGTTACATTACATCCTGTCCTAACGGACTCCTGGATGACAGAATGTGGAAATGGATGTTGGCACTAAGTAACAAAATGGCAAACAATGAAAGAAATGATCAGGCAGTTGTATTGTTTCAAAATGGATTTAGTCCACCTTGCAACTAAGTTGGTTTAGTTGATCCTGTTATTATTTATCTTTGATCTGTTACAATTGCTAGTTACTGCTATTAAATTTCTGCCCAGAACAACCAATTTTGTCTCATTTTAGAGTACTTGAAGCATTAAAAAGATATTTTCTGGCCTGCAACTTCACAGAATCCCACAAGCTGTATAGTCACACACTATGTGGAGTGAAATCTGGGTATTCTAGCCTGAGGAATTGCTTTTCCAGCTGTGCAATTAATTACAATGGTGGCACAGCAGGTTAAACCATTGAGCTGCTGAACTTGCTGACATTTGAAAGGTCAGCTGTTCAAATTCAGGGAGCATGGTGAGTTCCTGCTGTTAGCCCCAGCTTCTGCCAACCTAGTAGTTCAAAAACATGCAAATGTGAGTAGATCAATAGGTACCGCTCCAGCAGGAAGGTAATGGCACTCCATGTCATGCCAGCCACATGACTTTGGAGGTGTCTGTGGACATTGCCAGCTCTTTGGCTTAGAAATGGAGATAAGCACCACCCCCCAGAGTCAGACACGACTATGGAAACCATGGGATTGCCATACGTCAGCCAGTGAGTTGAAGGCAAACATACCTGACACACACAGGAGCTTGCAAAGGAAGGGAAACCCCAGCTCGTCTGCAGTTCATAGCACTTTCTTGAAGGAATTGCCTGGAGGTGATTTCCTGCATCATTCCAAGACTCCTCTGATCTTTATGAAGATTCAATAAGCTTCAGTTCTTTCGACTTGTAAGCAATAGCTTGAGGCAAGTTAGATTACAGGAATGAAAAATTTGTGGCCCTCCAAGACTTTAGCTCCCATCTTCCTTCACTACATGGACCACAAAGTATTGTGCACTATATAAAAATGAAAGATGTTACAACCAAAGTTTCTTGTATTACTAATGACTTCCTTCAGTTTGAATATAAAGCATTGTTCCTGTTCTCACTTTTGATCCTTTAAATTGATTTTGAAGTTGCTCTTATGCTTTTCTGTAATGTTTTGCCACACTGAGTTGTAATTTGATATTCTCGCCCTTAAGGCACCCTCCACGGACCACCCTGCCCTTTACAGAGGTCTCTTGCGGACAAACAGAGTGCACTGGATTGCGGAGGAACCTCCCGCTGAACTGATTCGGGACAAAATGATGGAGTGCAATTTCCGCTTCCAACACCAGATGGCACTAGGTGACCAGACTTCGTCGATTTCTCAAAAACTTTTAGTGTAATTTCCCACCTGCATTTCCTTTTTCAAAGAAAAGAGACAGACGTAATTGCAGATTGACATTTATTTGCGTCTTAGATAACTGGATGAGTGTGTAGATGCTCATGGTTTCACATTTTCTTGCATTTCCCTTTTAGTGCCTTGCACATTAACTCTGAATCAGGATGGGACTGTGTGGGTCACACTAGTTACACCCTTGAGGGCTCTGACACCAGGGCAGGTATGTTTTCAACTTGTTGACTGTGTTTTAACTCTGCATCTGTTTTAACTCTGGAAGTCTTTTTACATTTACTATTGGTCATTTAACAGTTTGATTAACTTCTGCAGATTTTTTTAAAAGCTCAAAATATATTGAAACTTCTCAGTTTACTTTTGCTATAGGACCGTCACACTTTATAATGCCGTTATACTTCCACTGCCAAAATATGAAATGCCGAGATTTGCAGATTTGAGTCCTTGGCCGTAGAGCTCTCAGACCTTACTAAACTACAAATCTCACTATTTCACAGGATGCAGCAATAGTGGTGGAAGTGGAATGGTAGTGTTATAACAATGTGGTGTGATAGATCCCTCTATAATTCTTTGTGTTCTTAATCGGTATATATAAAAATGCTCTGTGCATAATGAGTACCTTAAAAACAAAAGACCTAATGAACGAAATCACACCAAATATGGCAACAAAACGTCTCACAACACAAGGAGTGATCATCACTCAAAAAATTATGATTTTGTCATTTGGGAGTTGTAGTTGCTGGGTTTTATAGTTCACCTACAATCAAAGAGCATTCTGAACTCCACCAACGATGGAATTGAACCAAACTTGGCACAGAGAACTCCCTTGACCATCAGAAAATACTGGAAGGGCTTCGTGGGCATTGACTTTGAGTTTGGGAGTTGTAGTTCACCTTCATCCAGAGAGCACTGTGGACTCAAACAATGATGGATCTGGACCAAACTTGGCACAAGCACTCAATACGCCCAAATATGAAGACAGATGGAGTTTGGGGGAAATAGACTTTGACATTTGGGAGTTGTAGTCACTGGGATTCACAGTTCACCTACAATCAAAGAGCATTCTGAACCCCACAAACGACAGAATTGGGGCAAACTTCCCACACAGAACCCCCATGACCAACAAAATACTTAAGGCCATCCAATCCAACTCCCTTCATCAGGGCAAGAAAATGTAATCAAAGTCCTTCTGACAAAGAGCCATCCAGCCAGAGATATAGATAGATAGATAGATAGATAGATAGATAGATAGATAGATAGATAGATAGATAGATAGATAGATATGATTCACACACAGAGAGATATAGTATCATAGATTAAAGAAAGACAATTATATGTTGCCTGTTCCAGAACAGGCAAGCCAAACACTCTCCACATCAACACTGGCAAAGAAACAGCAAGAAACACTGTTTACCCACAAGCATAAAGAAATTACATATATTAGAAACCATCACTTTCTCATTACTTTATTTTCCAGATCACCAGACTGGGCCACAGCAACGCGTGGCAGGGGACATCTATTTATTTATTTAATGCACTTATTAACCGCCATTCTCAGCCCTTACGGGCGACTCATGGCGGTGTACAGTACACATAAAAGACAAATTACAAAGCCAGTATCAAAACATATAACAATACAACACTACAAACTACACAAAAATCCGCTTCGTCTCTTAGTGGAATCATAGCCAATCTCATCATCCTTGTACCGTTCCAGTTCTCATTACCGTCCTATTTGCTGCTTAGCACTTAATTAAATGCCCTTTCAAACAGCCATGTCTTAAGGCTCTTCCGAAAGGACATGAGGGAGGGCGCCTGTCTGATGTGTGCAGGGAGAGTGTTCCACAGCCGGGGGGCCACCACCGAGAAGGCCCTTTCCCTCGTCCCCGCCAAACGTGCCTGTGAGGCAGGCGGGATCGAGAGAAGGGCCTCCCCAGACGATCTCAAGGTCCTCGTGGGCTCGTAGGCCAAGATGCGGTCAGAAAGGTATTTTGGGCCGGAACCGTTTAGGGCTTTGTAGGCCAAAACCAGCACCTTAAATTGGGTCCGGTAGCAAATCGGCAGCCAGTGGAGCTGGGACAGCAAGGGCGTTGTGTGCTCCCTGCCCCCCGCACCAGTTAGTAACATGGCTGCCGCGCGCTGAACCAGCTGAAGCTTCCGGGCCGTTTTCAAGGGCAGCCCCACGTAGAGAGCGTTGCAGTAGTCCAAGCGGGATGTGTTACTTACATCTAGTTACTTACATTTACATTACTTACTACGGGATCTAGTTACTTACATTTACATGATATTTTTGTTGCTAATATTTTGTTGGTAATATTTGAACTTTGAAAACTGGCATGAATTTAGAGTTCATTGCCCTTAGATTTAGCTTGCTACCCAGATTATAGATTATTTCAACAAGTTTTTTAGAAGTGCACACAGTCCCCGAGTTACAAGCAACCGACTTGCATATGACTCATAGCTAAGAACAGGGGTGAGATAATGGGAAGTGAGAGGAAATCTACCCCTTGGAAGGGAAATTTGCGATGTAATGTAAAATAAACCACATGTAGTTCACGTTGGATCAGCCCACACACTGTCTTGCCATGCAGATGAAAAGTAAAGAACAAGTAGTTTACTCTTCTTAGTTCAGAACAACATATGTACTACATGATCAGTTGCATCAATTCACTAAATGTACTTTCCTGAGAGATTTAAAATGGTCCTTTATGTGTCCATATGAGAGCCCTTCTTCTCAGCAGCCAAGAAGCAAATCAGTCTGTCTCTTTCTTCTTCACTCTTCTTCTCTCTGCACTTGCATAGCTTGAGCCTTAACAAAATGCAACAGTATCCAAAAGTCCCAGGGTCAGCCATCACCCCAGGTATTGCCCATCCAGTCAGCTTCATGCATCTTCTTTTGCAGTTGACACACACACACACACTCACTGATTGCTTGCATGTTCCAACAAAATTCACTCCTGGAAGAGTTATCATGGGGAGAAGGGGTTTCCACTGAAGTCGTATCACCAATCCTTGTTTCCACAGCAACCCAATTATTTCAAAATTCAATTGTCACAGGGACAGAAAGTGAGGGAAATATTCTGAACAGGGGCACAGACAGCAAAAAAAGAATTACAGGGGTGTTAATCCTTCCTTGTTCTACCCAGAATTAAAACAGTGTGTTCGCTTAGCTGCAGGCTCTGTCAAGGTGAGGTGTTAACACCCAATTACTCATCTGGGACCTAAGGAATTCTTGAAAGGGATGTGGAAACACTTAGACACTGGTTTGCAACAACTGGACACACATTCCCTTGAAAAACAGAAACTAAAATTATCAAAGGTCTGGAGACCATGAATCCTTATGAGGAGTGTCTTAAAGAGCGGGGCATGTTTAGCCTGCAAAAGAGAAGGTTGAGAGGAGACATGATCGCTATGTATAAATATGTGAAAGGGTGTCATAAGGAAGAGGGAGCAGGCTTGTTTTCTGCTGCACTGGAAACTATGGCTCAGAGCAGTGGGTTCAAATAACAGGAAAAATTCCATTTGGACATTAGGAAGAACTTCCTGATCATTAGAGCTGTTCAGCAGTGGAACTCTGGCTTGGAGTGTGGTGCAAACTCCTTCTTTTGGAGGTTTATAAACAGGTTGGATGGTTATCTGTTGGGGGTGCTTTGATGGTGCTTTTCCTGCATGGCAGGGGTTGAACTAGATGGCCCATGTGGTCTCTTCCAGTTCTATTTTTCGACGTATTAAGCACATAGATTTTTTTTTTCAGAGGCCCACAGGTTGGTGTTTAGATTCTTAGCTGTGTGAGCACCTAAACTTCAGCGCTGCAAAATGAATTGGAAACTGTTATCTGTTTTTTAAAAAGGGGGTTTACAATGCAACATGAAAATATGGGTGTCCTGCAATTGTTATTATTAAAATTGTAGGTTATGCAATTAATCTACTGCACTTCAACTGAATTGCAGTGATTTAACTTCTGTTTCAGAGAGCTATTGGCATAGCTATTTGCTGTAATGGCTAGAGGATTCTGGGAACTGTCATTCAAAAAGGCCATACTGTATATACTTGAGTATAAACCTAGTTTTTCAGCCCCTTTTTTAGGCTGAAAAAGCTCCCCTCGGCTTATACTTGAGTCAAGGTTATTTATTATTTTCCTCTGGTATCAGTATTATTTTTATTTCATGTATTATTTTACTCTATTATTACATTTACAGTATGTTACCCTATTATTATTATTATTTTACACTATTTATGATTATTATTACATTTATTATTTTACTTTATTAGTATTGCATTTATTATTTTACTTTATTATTATTATTACGTTTATTATTTTACTCTCTTTATTATTGTTGGAAGGATACGTAAGAATATTTACATTGAAGAAGGTTAGAATAATGATTTAATCAGAGTTGTGCAGTCTTATCTCAAATTACAGTTTTATGTAAATATTCAAAAACATTTTACCTCCTGATGCCTCAATTAATGTAATTTTATTGGTATCTATTTTTATTTTGAAATTTACCAGTAGTGGCTGCATTTCCCATCCTCAGCTTATACTTGAGTCAATATGTGTTCCCAGTTTTTTGTCGTAAAATTAGGTGCCTCGCCTTATAGTCGGGTCGGCTTATACTTGAGTATATACGGTAGTTGTAACCCCAAGCTCTGGTTCCATTTTCCTTTTAGTACATATGTCTTCTTTCTGTTTTGTAAACACAGTCGTTTTGTCTTTCAGTTTGCCGTTTTCTACAAAGGTGACGAATGCCTCGGCAGTGGAAAGATTGTGAGATTAGGCCCATCAGTGTTTACTTTGCAGCAAGGCAAAAATAGAGTAAGGACGGCGGGAAATGTCCCCACCAATGAGGTCAATGTGGAGCCGGCCACATGACGGCTTGCTTTTTTAACCAAGCAAAGACTTTGTAAGTTGAAAGAGTTCGAATTAAAAAAAAGTTCAAATACTCATACAGATTCATGGATGAACTTGCGGACATACTGTTCTAAATAACTTTCCTGGGTAAATTAAGGGCATTTAAAAATAAATGAAATATTTTTGATGTGTTGTTGAAGGCTTTCATGGCTGGAATCACTGGGTTGCTGAGTTTTTCGGGCTGTATGTCCATGTTCCAGTAACATTCTCCTCTGACGTTTCACATGCATCTGTGGCTCACATCTTCAGAGGTTCTGTTGGCAGTGAAGCAAGTGGAGTGTATACATCTGTGTGGAATGTCCAGGGTGGGAGAAAGAACCCTTGTCTATTTAACGCTAATGTGAATGTTGCAATTAGCAAGCTTGATTAGCATTGAGTAGCCACTGAATATTTTTCGTATGATCATTGACTTATATTGATAAGGAAGGTTAAAAAAGCCCCTTCCTTCTTTGAGAATGCAATGATTGGAGTTGAGAACCTTTTTTTTTAAAAAAAAAAACAGGACTACAAGATACATACCTTAGTTAAAACAAGTGTCTGATGAAGAGACTGCTTTTTACAAACTCCTACCCAGTTTCCCCTTTGGATCCTCATGTTCTGTCTAGCTGGGTATTTCTTTAGCAGCACTGACATAGAGAAGATGGGGAAGGAAGCTGGGAAACACAGGCTTTTTGGTGTCAAGCTGCAGCAGCACGTCCGTAGAAAATAGTGCCATAAGCTAAAGCTGCACTGGGAAGAATCAGTCTCTAGTAGTCAAACCCATTTTAGCTGTTGACAACAGGCAAGGTCAACAGCAGCTGCCTGCAGCATTCCCTTTTACAGAGCAAAACAGGGAGAGAATAGGACAGTTTCAAGCCTACCTCACCAGCTACCTTACAGTACTGTAAAAATCTAGAAATCTATAAATGCATTGCCAAAATGGAAATAATAAGAATCATGTTAGTGAAAGAAAGGGGAAAAAATAATAATGGTTATCTTTGGAAGAAGCTTTCAAGCAAACAAAGGAGAGAGGGAATTATATACACAGTAAATGTTACTTTCTGGGTGACTTCACAATGTTTTTGTTTACATAGACAATTCTTAGACAGTTTTTCATTTTGTGGTTAGTTTTGATGAAAAGGCTACCTAGTGTGTTAATGCTGCCAACTTCCTTTTCAAAGATGCGACACGATCCTTTTGTGTGCTGATCCAGACTAAAAGGGCTGTATGTTTGAATTCTAACACAAATTGAATTGTGTGGAAGATGAGACTGTTCGAATAAAGCTTTTGTCTGCCACTCTGCATTTAACAACCACAATTTTATTTATTTATTTATTTGCAGTATTTTATTGTGCGCTTCCCACCTCGAAAGGGACTCAGAGCGGTGTTAGAGTTCATTTCTGAAGTAACAAATAGTAAGTGATGTAAGTGATGCCAGGATCAATGCAGCAGGGAATGAGCCAAACCATCTGGCCAATATTGGGTGGTTACAGCCAGGGCAGGACAGCTGCAAGGAGAATAAAGGAACCAAAGTACAACAGCTTCGTGTGGGTTGTTGGAGGTGGGTTGTTGGAGGTGGTTGCTGGATTGTTGGAGAGGTGTGTTTGGAGGAGTTACACAAGGCTTGTGTCTCAAAGAGAACATTTGGACTCTGTATATATATGTGTGTGTGTTCTTTTATATAAACTCTGCAAAAGACAAATGACTGAGTTTGTTTCATAGTCAAAGGCAAAAGGCTTCCACGTTTGTGAGTGTCTGCATTCATTTTCATCATGACAGGCAGATCAGAGAACACATACACGGCAAACATTCAATGCCATTATACATCAACAAAACAGACAACTATACATAGATAGAGGTGTGTGTATATATATATATATAGGCTTTCCCATCTTCGGCATGTTGGAGGCTTGTGCTCGGTTCTGGCCACAAGAGGGTGCTGTTGCTCCATCTTCCCTGCCGAAGAGCTTTGTTCGTAAACTTCCTTATTGATCGAATTGCCAGCATTTTTCTGGCATTTCCTTATGGGTGCTTTAAATAACTCCTCACTTTAAAGTGGTACCTATTTATCTTATTCATATTGCTTTTTAACTGCTAGGTAGGCAGAAGCTGGGCTAAAGATCAGGAGCTCACCCTGACCTGAGTTGTGAACTGCCAACCTTTTGATTTGCAAGATTTACTTGAAGCTGGTGGTTAACCAGCTGTGCTAAAGCCCGGCCCAACATAATGACTGTTTTGTAAGAGTGACATAAATTGTGTTCATTACCTGCAATGAAATTTTAGTGGAAAGTGAGTAAAATCTATTTATTTTTATCTAGGGTATATATACCTTTCCCTTCAGCCAAAACAAATATCCCAGAGGCAGTTATAAACTATTAATAGTACAGTTCCCAGTCATCAGGCTTACAATCAAAGTAAAATACAAGTAATAGAGATTGGCAGTGGAAGATGGGGATGAAGTTCAACAAATACTGTCTCTTTTTTTCTTCTTCCAAGCCACAGCACTGGAAATTGGATGGCGGGAGGACTTTTCTTCACTTGTGTGGAAAGGAAGTGGGGAGGAACAGAAGAAATCTCATAGTATTTCTTCGTCTGATTTATTTTAGCATTGGCTTTCACATGTTACTTCCTTGTACATCCTTAAAGACTTAGAAATTTGTTATGGCATGGAATTAATGTTTCTATCCTTAAGCTGCTGTAAGATTAACTGCTGCCCTTAAACTCATAACATACAGGTTTATATAGAAACATCTCTTCAGTCTTTTTCAAAAGTTTGAACTCTTAACCATATTAATCTTTCCCCACAACCTACATATTTCTTCCTGACTTGAAAATAGTGCCTGCATGGGGGATAATGAATTTCTTATTCAGGTTCATAATTTTATGTGACTTCTAAAATAAATTATATTTAAGTTAAGATACTAATGTTGTCATGAACCAAAGTACGTGTTTACTTCATATTGGAAGAGCTTGCTCTGACTTGAAGCTCCAAGTCAGAGCAACCACACCTCTTCTCATGATGCCATGGATCTAGGGTATATATACCTTTCCCTTCAGCCAAAACAAATATCCCAGAGGCAGTTATAAACTATTAATAGTACAGCTCCCAATCAAAATAAAATACAAGTAATATTTGAAGCATTTTGATATGTGTTGACAACAATAAACAAATCACTTACAAAGTAGATATAGAGAGGGTTTTTACTACCACTTTAGGTATACACCTTAGAGCAGTTTATAGTTGGAGCACTGTAGGTCTTACTGGGGCTTATACAACAGCATCTGAATCAATATACCTTATCCAGTTTCTCGATGTATGTGTACTTACAGTTTATGCCCATGTTTGAAGAGAAGAGGTGTGGTTGCTCTGACTTGGAGCTTCAAGTCAGAGCAAGCTCTTCCAATATGAAGACCACCTGAGATTAATTATATTAGTGAATTTCTAGGTAAATAAGGTGGAGCTGTGGCTGGACTGCTGACCTGAAGGTTGGGTTGCTGACCTGAAGCTTGCCGGTTCGAATCCACAAGACAGGGTGAGCTACCATCTGTCAGCTTTATTTATTATTTTAAATTATTTATTTATTTATTTAAAAGTTTTATATACCGACCTTCTCACCTCTCTTGAGGGACTCAGACCAGTTTCCAACCGTAAAATACATACAATCAGTAAACATCATACTTCATATTGCAATAAAACATTAAAAACATTAAAACAGCAAAACAGCAATTACATTCAATAAATACAATGGTCAGTCGTCCCACTAAATTTGATGTTCATCATCCTCCATCCAACCTCCGGGTGTTGGCTCACTCATCGAATGCCTGTCTCCATAGCCAGTACAGCCATTACAATATTTATATACCGCCTTTCTCACCTCTGGGGGACTCAAAGCGGTTTACACATAAATAATGGCAAAATTCAATGCCTTACATTGGGCACCGATACGATGCCAATACAAACAATTACAATAGTAAAACCACAATTAAACATAAATCATAATTAAAACAATACATCAACAAGCATTAAAACAAGCATTAAAACAATAAAACAATTTTGTTTAGCATGCAGGGACATGAGAGAAGCCTCCCAGCAGGATGGCGGATGGGACAGCTGTGCCTACAGTAGGACAAATTGCAGTTTTATTTATTTTTAGCAAGTTGACAGCATAGACCTTATCTGGCTATGCAAATGTTAGCATAAGGTTTACTGGGCCGGGGGGCACTGGTGTGTTTTTATTGTACAAGTTTAGAGCCACTCAGTTTTGGATTGTAATTACACTGAGTAACATGATTTTTGTTCCTGGGTTATAAATGTCATTTCCGAATTGGTTTTATCATAAAATATGGGAAACGTTTATTACACTACAAAAACATTTTTGCGGGACATCCTGCAGCACATTTTGCTATAGCTTTTCAATAAAAATTTCATTGAGTCTCAACCAATTCAACATAGGTTGCGGCAGCCACAAAAAGGAAGTTTTGGGAGTAGAATTACTACTTTCTAATTAAGTGCCATACAATTAAACAGGAAATAACATTTTCAAACCAGGAACAGATTTTTTAAAATGTTGCGTAATTGTCTTTGACACCAGGGAAAAGTCCATTAAAGATTATGTAGATCTAATCTCAGCACAACTGTGAGCAAATCCTCTGAAAATTTTGCATAGCTAGTACTATTGCCCACTCAAAATATGTAAAATTGATAACAGGACCTCTAAAGCTATGTTGGAAAAAGTGTGGAGAAATAAGAGATTGGAGCTGCACTTTCAAACCAGGAACAGAGAATGTTTCAAATTTTGTTACTTAGTATCATAATAAATTGTGGCGAGTTCTTGGTGGTATGGGCATACCAAGCCACCTTGTCTCTCTCCTGAGGAATCTGTATAAGGACCAAGTAGCAACAGTAAGAACTGACCATGGAACAACAGACTGGTTCAAGATTGGGAAAGGCGTACGGCAGGGTTGTATACTCTCACCCAACCTATTCAACTTGTATGCAGAACACATCATGCGACGTGCGGGGCTTGACAAATGCAAGGATGGGGTAAAAATTGCCAGAAGAAAGATGAACAACCTTAGATATGCAGATGACACCACTTTGATGGCTAAAAGCGAGGATGAGCTGAGGAGCCTTCTAATCAAGGTGAAAGAAAAAAGTGCAAAAGCTGGGTTGCAGCTAAACATTAAAAAAAAACCCCAAGATTATGGTAACAAGAATGATCGACAACTGGGAAATAGAGGGGGGAAATGTGGAGGCCGTGACAGACTTTGTATTTCTAGGTGCAAAGATTACTGCAGACGCAGACTGCAGCCAGGAAATCAGGAGACGTTTACTTCTTGGGAGGAGAGCAATGACCAATCTCGATAAAATAGTGAAGAGTAGAGACATCACACTGGCAACGAAGATCTGTATAGTTAAAGCAGTGGTATTCCCATAGTCACCTATGGATGTGAGAGCTGGACCTTAGGGAAGGCTGAGTGAAAGAAGATAGATGCTTTTGAACTGTGGTGTTGGAGGAAAGTTCTGAGAGTGCCTTGGACCACGAGAAGATCCAACCAGTCCATACTTCAGGAAATAAAGCCCAACTGCTCACTGGAGAGAAGGATATTAGAGGCAAAAATGAAGTACTTTGGCCACATCATGAGGAGACAGGAAATCTTAGAGAAGACAATTATGCTGGGGAAAGTGGAAGGAAAAAGGAAGAGGGGCCAACCAAGGGCAAGATGGATGGATGGCATCCTTGAAGTGACTGGCTTGACTCTGAAGGAGCTGGGGAGGTGACAGCTGACAGGGAGCTCTGGCGTGGACTGGTCCATGAGAGTCGGAAACGATTGAATGAATGAACAACAAAATCTCCCAGAGTTTTAAAATGTTAATCTTTGAACTGGCCCTTCCTATTGTGTTCATTTTTAGTGGTTTAATGTTTTGATTTTATATTGTTGTGCTGTATATTTACATTTTGTATTTTTGTATTTTATGCTATTTTATTTTCCGATTTTCTGTTGTGTTTTTGTGTTATATTGTGTTTCTGTATTGATGGGCATGGCCTCATGTAAGCCGTCCTGAGTCCCCTTTGGGGAGATGGTGGTGGGGTATAAATAAAGATGATGATGATGATTATTATTATTATTATTATTATTATTATTATGTTGGGAAAAGTGCAGAAAAATAAGTATTGGAGCCACACTTTCAAACCAGGAACAGATAATGTTTCAAATTTTGTTACATAGTATTATGTAGGAATGGACTGGTTTAACAGGCCTGTGAAGAGACTTCAGCGAGGGAAATCAGTTTTCTAAATCCTTGGCCTCAGGATGGTGTTTAAATCCAAAGCTGACTTCATTTATGATATAGTTCAAGTCACAAGTAACGTTTGCTGAAGGTGGAACTGTGCATTACAAAGAAGTTGGCTGTATTGTTATAACAAGTAGGCAGGTTTCAGGCTTTTTCTCAGAGATCCACCAGCCCAAAAAACAAAGTAGGCATGTGATCAGGAATATGTTTTGAACACTGTTTGTTTCCCCAGATTGGTTACTCAGTGCTTTCCTCCTGTTACAGTATAATTTCAGTTTGCAGTTTGTTGCTGCTATTGTTAAACGAAACCCTTTTTGAATCTGAAATCTTTGCTGGTGTGCACATGGATCTAGTAGGTGCAGACATGCCTTCTGGTTCCTTTTCCTCCATAACACAGAAATCTTGTCTTGTTCTTCAGCAGTGGAACTCTCTGCCCTGGAGTGTGGTGGAGGCTCCTTCTTTGGAAGCTTTTAAACAGAGGCTGGATGGCCATCTGTCAAGGGTGCTTTGAATGCTTTCGATCCCAGATGGTGAAGCTGGGAGATGCCTGCTCGGACCCCTGGCCTTTGACCTGTGGGGTCCCGCAAGGCTCTATTTTGTCTCCCATGCTTTCTAACATCTACATGAAACAGCTGGGAGAAGTCATCCGGAGTTTTGGAGTTAGGTGCCACCTCTACGCAGATGACACACAACTCTACTACTCATTTCCACCCAATTCCAAGAAGGCCTCTCGGGTGCTGGACGAGTGCCTGGCCGCTGTGGCTATCTGGATGAGGACGAACAAGCTGAAGATCAATCCCGACAAGACAGAGGTCCTCCTGGTCAATCGTAAACCGGATCGGGGTATAGGGTGGCAACCTGTGCTGGACGGGGTTACACTCCCCCTGAAGTCACAGGTCCTCAGTTTGGGAGTCCTCTTAGATTCATCACAGTGTCCGGGAGGGCTTTTGCACAACTGAGATTTGTGTGCCAACTGCGACAGTACCTCGCAAAGGTTGATCTGGCTGGGGTGGTCCACGCCTTGGTCACCTCTAGATTGGACTACTGTAATGCGCTTATGTGGGGCTGCCCTTGAAAACAGCTTGGAAATTCCAACTGGTCCAACGGGCAGTGGTCAGGATGTTAACTGGTTCTCCTTACAGAGAGAGGTCAACCCTCCTATTTAAGGAGCTCCATTGGCTGCCGTTTACCTTCTGATCCCAAGGAGCAGGTGCTTACCTACAAAGCCCTAAATGGTTTGGGACCTGCCTACCTGCGTGACCGCATCTCTGTTTATGAGCCCACGCGTTGCCTTCGTTCATCCGGAGAGGCCCTGCTCGCAATCCCTCCTGCATCGCAGGCACTTTTGGTGGGGATGAGGGACAGGGCCTTTTCTGTGGTTGCCCCCCGACTTTGGAACACCCTCTCCAAAGACTTCAGACTAGCATCCACGTTGGCAGTCTTTAGGAAGAGCCTGAAGACCTGGCTATTCCGATGTGCCTTTCCAGAACAGGAAACTCCAGCACTATGTCCCAGAAGCATTTTATTAGAGTTTTAAGATTCTCTGCACATTGCACTTACCCTGTCACACCCAGCACTTTTTAATCTGTACCTATTACTTGGCCCGGCCCTAGTTTTATTGTGTTATGGTGTATTGTTTTCTTGTTTTGCTTAATGTTTTTTGATTTTGCTTTTGGTTGTATTTGCTATGCTATTGTTTGTTGAGGCCTTGGCCTTTGTAAGCCGCATCGAGTCCTGCGGGAGATGCTAGCGGGGTACAAATAAAGTTAATAATAATAATAATAATAATAATAATAATAATAATAATAATAATAATAATGCAATTTTCCTGCTTCTTGGCAGGGGGTTGGACTGGATGGCCCATGGGATCTTCCAGCTCTATGATTCTATGATTGCGCCTTACTTCTGTGAACATTCATGTTGCCCATTTGCACCAGATCGCAACATCGCAAATGCCTTAAGACCTGAGGAGATGAGAGTGGAAGCGGTTGATGTGTTTGGTATCAAAACAGTGTTTCTTGAAATATTTAGTTCTACCTTAAGAGCAATTTGGAAGTATGGACACACAGGTCTGTGCACATATGAAAGAAAACCTCCAGGCAGATTCTGGGTTTGGCCTTTTCCTTTCATTGGAAACACAGCCAGCAGGATCCTTAATCCCTGCAGAGCCACAGGCAAATAAAATATAATATTCCTGAGATAATGAACACCCCATTTGACTAGTTTTCTTTTCTAAAGGTTATAATAGATGTTGGAATAAAGATTTTAACAGCAATCAAATATTGTTACATCCCTTCTTATAATCGTTCTGGGTTTTAAAAGGCTGAAATAATCGTTTTAAAAATTATGCTTTGAATCCCTGGTAATGTACATTGTAGAAAACAGACTAAAGTATTTTCAGCGACATGTGTTAAATTTGAATTTAAGCAACCAAAATCAGAAACTGGTTGCGTGGTTACATAGTATTTTGCTTCTGTCTTATGGAGACAATGTATGTGGTGAGAGCAGAATAAGTCATCGTTGGTATTATATTTGAAATGGTACATGTGTATTAATTACATAAAAGTGCCATTGTAGACATCAAACTCACCCTTATTTTGGTCACACAAGTCTTTCCATTTCCTCTTGTGTATTGTAATAGCCATACAGGTCTGGTTTGACTAAATGAATGAGGGTTGGACATCTCCAGTGTCATATTCGGTTAATAAACTTCCATGCTAACCTTTTCAAACATTCATACAAACCCCCTGCAGACTACAGCAGTGCCTTTATTGCCCTCAGGGCTGAAGATCCATACGCCCTTCACAACCCTAAATATTTAAAGCAGCTATGGCATCAATATCGCCTAAAGCTATAGTTTTTTTTTTAACTTTGAACATGTTTTAATGGTTTTTAAAAATATTGTTTATATTTAATCCTGTTTAAATGTTTGAATACTTGTATATTTTAAATTGTATGCTGATGTTTTTACGTTAAGCCACTTTGAGTCTCCTGCAGGAGAAATAAAGCAGGGTATTAATAATAATAATAATTATTATTATTATTATAATTATTATTATTAATACCCTGTCGCAGAATAATAATAATAATTATTATTATTATTATTATTATTATTATTATTATTATTATTCTGCAACAGAATTGAAGAGAAACAACTGGAAAAGATGACACCATATGAGGATTTAAAGATCAAACTGCAAAGACTGGCACAAACCAGTAAAGGTGGTCCCAGTGGTGATTGGCACACTGGGCGCAGTGCCTAAAGACCTTGACCTGCACTTAAACACAATCGGGGCTGACAAGATTACCATCTGCCAGCTGCAAAAGGCCACCCTACTGGGATCTGCATGCAATATTCACCGATACATCACACAGTCCTAGACCCTTGGGAAGTGTCCGACGTGTGATCCAATACAACAGCCAGCAGAGCGATCTTGTTTGCCGTGGACTCATTTTGTTGTGTTTCTTCTTCTTCTTCTTCTTCTTCTTCTTACTATTATTATTATTATTATTATTATTATTATTATTATTATTATTATTTTCTTGAGTGCAGGACTTCTGTGAAGCCTATTATCCTTCACACAGGCCTCTTGAGTTTACTTGAGTAGCCAACCTTACCATCCTTTTACTGTCTTTTCCCTTCTCTGTTGAACCTTTGTGAGGTTGTCTTTGGAGCAAGTGGAGTTCCTGGACACTGCTTCTGACTTGCCTGGATGCATTTCAATACCAAGATTTAAACTTTTCTTTTTTTTTACAGTTTGTTGTTGTTCATTCGTTCAGTCGTCTCCGACTCTTCGTGACCTCATGGACCAGCCTACGCCAGAGCGCCCTGTCGGCCGTTACCACCCCCAGCTCCCTCAAGGTCAGTCCAGTCACTTCAAGGATGCCATCCATCCATCTTTCCCTTGGTCGGCCCCTCTTCCTTTTA
>NW_026847549.1:123727873-123990618 GCF_025583915.1 Anolis sagrei ordinatus
TCATGACATCATTGAGGTGCTCAAGCTCCAGCGCCCCGACAAGGCGGTGATCCTTTGCTGGAGTGTATTTTTCCTACTGTCTGTTTAATAGACTTGTGCACGGGTCCGTTTTAGCCATTTTCCTTTAACTTCTCTGGACGGCTGTAATGGCAAGGAGGACAGCCACCATGTTTTTTTTCCACCAGAAACAACCCATGTGGCTGCAGGGTGAGGCTTCTTTCCTTCTATTTGAGAGTGCACGGCACATGCTTCCTTAACTCCGGGGGTTGTTGTGGGTTTTTTTCCCCCGGGCTATATGGCCATGTTCTAGAGGCATTCTATCCTGATGTTCTGCCTGCATCTATGGCAAGTATCCTCAGAGGTAATGAGGTCTGTTGGAACTAGGAAAATGGGTTTATATATCTGTGGAATGACCAGGGTGGGACAAAGGACTCTTGTCTGTTGGAGCTAGGTGTGACTGTTTCAACTGACCACCTTGATTAGCATGTGATGTCCTGGCAGTGCCTGGGGCAATCTTTTGTTGAGAGGTGATTAGATGTCCCAGATTGTTTCCTCTCTGTTGTTTTGCTGTTGTAATTTTACAGTTTTTAATACTTGTAGCCAGATTTTGTTCATTTTCATGGTTTCCTCCTTTCTGTTGAAATTGTCCACATGCTTGTGTATTTCAATGGTTTCTCTGTGTAGTCTGACATGGTGGTTGTTAGAGTGGTCCAGCATTTCTGTGTTCTCAAATAATATGCTGTGTCCAGGTTGGTTCATCAGGTGCTCTGCTATGGCTGACTTCTTTGGTTGAAGTAGTCTGCAGTGCCTTAGATTGCCATAGATGCAGGCAAAACGTCAGGAGGGAATGCCTCTAGAACATGGCCATATAGCCCGAAGGAAGAAAAAAAAAACCCCTACAACAACCCCTGTGATTCCGGCCATGAAAGCCTTCGACAATACATTCCTTAACTCCGTTTCTCAAACCCAGACTCCTTTGAAAGGAAGAAAGGAAATGGTCCCAGGAATGAAAAGGGGAGCCTTGTAAGTTCCCCATTGCCGCCAATTGGCAGGATATTCCCGGACCTTTTGAAACAGGTTTTTCAATTAGCCAGTATCTGGGAGGCTCCTGAAAATGGATCCGGTTCCTTAACGAAATTCGGATACCAAAAACAGATTGCCCTCCAGACAAATTGCACAAGCCTACTATTTAATAGAAATTCCCCACTATATACCCAGTAAGGTTGGTTGAATTGTGTGGTATGTTTATTCTGCAAAAGTTATCAGTACAGCTGATGACATTTTCATGATATTTAAACATTTTTAAAATTGAAAGGTTGAGTCTTTCATTTATTCTCAAAGCAGTTCTCTAAAATCATGCATAGTTCTCTGAAAGTCATGCTATGTATTTATCCTTGTGCTTGTGAGATAGATACCCTTTAAAGGCTTCTCTTTGTACTGGTGAGTCATATGTTGCATTGCCCCACTTCAAGCTGTTTCAAACTTAACATATTTATTCAGAAATAAAAACAGCTTTGCCCACATTGCACAGTTCCCCTAACATGTCTGTGCAGTTGAGTGAGACGAGGGAGCGAGGAGGCCGAGGTGAGGCAGCCAGCCTCTTTGGAGCTTAAGCGTAAACTTTTAAGCAGTGAGAAAAGCAGACTAAAGTGAGTTTCTTTTGCCTCCTCATGTTGGGAGAGTTGGAAGAAAAAAAAGCAGTTTTGGGCATTGCTGGAATCTGGGTGTTCCAGTGTGGTCTGCTTTGTTTGATGTTTTTTTATGATTAGCAAATTACGGAGTTTAGTCTTTGAACTGCTATCATGAGCAGGAGCATTTGCCAATGTATTGCTTTGCTTTTATGTTGATCCCTTCATTAATGTATTAAGCAGAAGGTTTGGCAAGTTAATACATGTGAAAGTTATGAGAATATGTCATTGATCACGATAATATTTACTGTTATGAAAGCTAGGAAATCCAAGGACTTCCATTAAATAGAAATGTTCCTGCCCTGTTTTCTCCTGGTGATGGGCTAGATCAGGGGTCCTCAAACTCTGTAAACAGAGGGCCAGGTCACAGTCCCTCAAACTGTTGAAGGGCCGGATTATAATTTGAAAAAACATGAATGAATTCCTATACACACTGCACATATCTCATTTGTAATGCAAAAAAAAAAAAACCCCTTTAAAACAATATAATAATTAAAATGAAGAGCATTTTTTGCAAAAATGATTTTTATTAATAGATTACATTAAAGACAGTAAACAAAGAATGAAGAATAAAAAGAAAAACATTAAATTGTATATGAATATATGAAGAGCAATTTTAACAAAAATAAACTTACTAGTATTTCAGTGGGAAGTGTGGACCTACTTTTGGTTGATGAGATAGGATTGTTGTTGTTGTGTGCTTTCAAGTCATGTCAGATTTAGGTTGACCCTGAGTGAGGACCGGGTAAATGACCTTGGAGGGCCGTATCCGGCCCCTGGGCCTTAGTTTGAGGACCCCTGGCCTAGATGGTGTACAAAATGCTAAGAATGTATGACTCTATACAATAAGAGAAGTGTTTCTAGGGTTTGTACGTATATACATCCATGCTTATTTATGGCATCATTTTTGAATCTGTCTATATATTGTCGAATGCTTTCATGGCTGGAATCACTGGGTTGTTGTAGATTTTTTCGGGCTATATGGCCATGTTCTAGAAGCATTATCTCCTGACGTTTCGCCTGCATCTATAGCAAGCATCCTAAGAGGTGGTGAGGATGCTTGCCATAGATGCAGACGAAATGTCAGGAGAGAATGCCTCTAGAACAGGGGTCCTCAAACTTTTTAAACAGAGAGCCAGGTCACAGTCCCTCAAACTGTTGAAGGACCGGATTATAATTTGAAAAAAACATGCATGAATTCCTATGCACACTGCACATATTTTATTTGTAGTGCAAAAAAACACTTTAAAACAATACAATAATTAAAATTATGAACAATTTAAACAAATATAAACTTATTAGTATTTCAATGGGAAGTCTGGGCCTACTTTTGGCTGATGAGATAGGGTTGTTGTTGTTATTGTGTACCCGGGCCTTAGTTTGCCTTCCCTCTGTTCAAGTATTCTCTCGCTGCTGCCTTATGTTAATGCAAATGAAACAAATCAGATCTTTGTGTATAGCTTCTCCATATTCAATCCTCTCCCAAGTGAGATCTCTTTTACTTTCCCTTTGAGGATGAATATGGCCCAGAAATCCTGTTTCTGCTACTTTCAGTCTACTTCTGGCTCCAAATCCATCCTCTCCAACTTGATGGAAATCTCATTCATCTGTACTCCAACCACCTATAGAATGGATCTCTTTCTCCCCATGCAGCTGATGCCTATAAAAAAGGTTTAGAAGAAGTTACAATTGTGACAGTAGTAGCACAATCATGACTATGCACAATTGTGAATACAGTTATGGATGAGTAAACTTAGGTAACTGTTTCATAGTCACAATTGCTACTCAGTCATGATTGTGACACTATTACTATCCATGTCGGATGGTGCTATATGACTTAAAAGTCTAAAATCCAAATGAGAAAAAATGATTTCATGAAAATTACAATGTTGTCTTGTGGCATAATACAGGAGGTCCCAAAGTTACAAATATCTGACTTGCAAATGACTCATAGTTAAGAATGGGTGTGAGACAATAGGAAGCAAGAGCAGTCTACCCATCGGAAGGGAAATTCATTCACAAAAGAGTTATCTTGGAGAAAAGGTGTCTTCACTGAAGCTTTATTACAAATTCTTGTTTCCACAACAAGCCACATTTTTCCAAATCCAATTATCACAGGGACACAAAGTGAGGTGAAATCTGAACAGGGCCACAGACAGCAAAGGAAACACATTGATGTTAACCCTTCCCTAGCTATCCAAAGTGTGTGTGTGTGTGTGTATAGAGAGAGTACCTGTTCCAACTTACGTTTGGATTCAACTTAAGAGCAAACCTACAGAACCTATCGTGTTCATTTCTTGAGGAATGCCTGCATTTTAAAAAGTATAAATAATAAAGAATTGTTTATGTTTTTATAGATAATTTGATTTTTGTTAATGCTGTCGATTGATTATTGCTCCCTACTAAACATACTATACAAATTATTTTTGTGAGCATGTGGTGCATTGGTGAGAGCTCTTTCCATCATGTTTGGGAAGCTGGGCCAAGAGAGGTTACTTAATTAATTATACATAACCATACTTCATTAATTACTGTAATTAGTTGACATATATTTAAAGGAATCATGGCTGGAATCCTGTAACACAAGCTGATTGTGATACTTCTACCGTAAAGTGCCTTGGGAAACCGAAATGTTGGCAAAGGAGTAGATTTTGCTCACTGATGTAGTTGGGATGGAAATATAATCTGTCATTTCTGGGGTTTTTGAAACTTACAGACCTAGGGATAACCAGAAAGATTGCAACAAAGCAGTTTGAAAAGATCAATTTCACTCGAACAGATGGATCCTGGAAGTCTCAGTTGTGCTTACAATTGAAAGGGGAGCTTTTGCTGTGGAAGGGATGAAAGCCAAGTGCCTGGCTGCTTAGCAACTCTTCATTGGCTATTCAGAGAAGTTGAAACTTACTCTGTCTGGAGGAAGGAGATTAAACTGTGCACATGTTACCAATATCAGGTGCTGTAGTTGAAATATAAAGTGAAAATTAATATATATGTGGAACTGAAACAAAATCGGAAAAGGAAAAGAAAAACTCAATTCTGCTTGAGTTTTCCATGAATTTTAGAAAGAAGACTCTTTTGAAATATTGCCTGGAAATACAATGTAGTCCCCAACTGTGGCAGATTGTGATTATCAAAAGAAGCAGAATGGCTCTGTCCAGCAGCAGATGTGAACAATGGAGTGGGATGGCTGCCAAAGAGAAAAAACAGGCAGTTTTTGCAGTATCTGCACAAACGGATAACTGTAGGGTGGGAAATAAGGTTGCTGGCCTCCTGGTGGGCTCCTAGGAAGAGCAGAAAAGACTGATGGTAACAAAATTGGGGTAGTTACCAGGTGCTGTAAGTTACATTTTGGAGAAAGGAACTGAGAAAATCAACTCTGATTACACTATGTATCAAAATTTGAAAAATGTTTTGTTCCTGGTTTGAAAATGTTATTTCCTGTTGAATTGTGCGACACTTTGAAAGTAGTTGTTATCCTCCAGAAACTTTGGTTTTGTGGCTGCCACAAACCTTGTTGAGACTCTTGAGATATTCATTTAATAGCTATAGCAAAATGTGCTGCAGGATGTCCCGCAAAAACAAAGTTTTGGCAGTTTAATAATCTTTATCCCCGTATTTTATTATAAAACCAATTAGGAAATGACATTTATAACCGAGGAACAGAAATTGTGTCACATAGTGTTATTTGTTGCCTATGGAAACCATATTTCATAGGGTCACTGTAAGTTGATTGATTACTTGAAAGCACAGACACATTCAAAAGCTTCCCTCCAGTTTTCCTACATGCCACTTTTGGTCCCCTGAAGTTCTGAGTACAGCCCAGCTAAAGAGAAAAGAACAGTGAGCTCCCTGTCACCTTCTGAGATACACTGAAGTAGTTCTGCTCCCTTTTTTGTTCACAAGATGACCACACTTTCTTGTCAGTGGACCACAACTGTGGAATTTTGTCCCGGTGGGCAAGTGTATGAGCATCAAGAATCCAGCAATGTGTTTGCACAAGCATTTAAATAGGTTTTACCACTGAACTCGTTTTATTTATATAGTCTTTCCTGGAAAGCTGTTCTATGTGGTGGTACATTTCTGTATTACCCTACTTTTTCACTTCTAGGACACCGCATATAAACAGCAAAAAATGGGATGTGTCTGAAAATTGCAGGTATGTTGCATATATATATATATAATATCCTACCGGTGGTGCATTCGGGATGTCTATGCACAGCTGGAACTACAGAGCATAGGTAGGTCTTCAGCCACAAGGTTTTTAGCTTCCTACAAAAGGAATATTCATTTAGAGTACTACCTAACTATTCCATTTCCACTACCCTTAAGAAGAATATATACTAGGGCTAGGTTTGAACAACTCGGTATTATGATGCAAACCGGGCGCTACTGTAACATCCCAAGAAGTGAGAGATTCTTCGTATGGGGAGAACAAACTGGAAGATATTGAACATTTCTTAATTGACTGTCCAGCATATACTGAACTGCGAAACAGATATTTACATCCAATATTATCAAACTGCAAGTCCCCCAACAGAAATGATATTCTGACATCCCTCTTGCAAGGTTAGGAAAGATCCAACATAATCAGAGTAAGCCTTTTTATTCTGAAAGCTATTAAGAAAAGAGCAGATTTCCTGAAAGAAGAACCAGGAAAATAAGATTCTGGGTATAAATAGAAGGTTGGCTTCTGTCCTCACCTTTTTGCCTTGTTTTTTTACTCGTGTTCTATTTTGAAATGGTCATATGACTGGTCAAATTTATTTATTTATTTATTTAGTTTATATACCGCTTTTCTCAGCCCTCAGGGGACTCAAAGCGGTGAACAACATCGATACAAAACATCACAAGACAAATATAGGGCAATTAAAAACAATTGTAACATAAATCATTAACATCAGAATAACAATCATTAGCGCCTCAACAGTAAAAGCAGAATCCAGTCTCATCATCCATTATTCCATTCCTATGTTCAATTACACTGTTTAATCAAATGCTTGTTCAAACAGCCAGGTCTTCACTTTCCTCTGGAATGCCAGCAGGGAGGGGGCCGATCTGATATCTGCAGGCAGGGCGTTCCACAGCTGAGGGGCCACCACTGAGAAGGCCCTGTCTCTTGTCCCCGCCAAGCGTGCCTGTGATGCAGGCGGGACAGAGAGCAGGGCCTCCCCACATGATCTTAGTGTCCTAGTCGGTTTATAGGAGGAGATGCGTTTGGAGAGGTAAGTAGGGCCAGAACTGTTTAGGGCTTTATAGATTAACGCCAGCACTTTGAATTGTGCCCGGTAGCAAACTGGCAGCCAGTGGAGCTGGCGCAACAGGAGTAGTGTGCTCCCTGAGTTCCGCTCCTGTTAGCAACTTGGCTGCCGAACGCTGGACCATTTGAAGCTTCCGAGCAGTCTTCAAAGGCAACCCCACGTAGAGAGTGTTGCAGTAGTCTATATCCTATTATTATTATATCCTACTGGTGGTACTGAAATTAGTGTGCGTCCTACAATCAGTAACATCTTAGAATCAAAGAAATATGGTATATGTTGAACCCTTCATACTGCTCCAGGTTTTGATTTCAAAAAAATATGAAATGACAAGTTTTTATGTAAATAAACAGTCAAAACATAAATACAAATTCAAAACTTTAATTTATTCAGTCCTCTCATCTGTGCTTCAATTCCAGTGTTCTGCACATTAATAAATATACATTTGTCTTTTTAAAAAGCATCCAGTGTATAACCTGATTTATTTTTGTTTGTTTTTTAAAAAGGTTGTTTTCCACCTTGTAATTAGCACAACTTAATTGCAACAAACAGTTTGGACCCAAAATAACTAACTACATCTCACTGGGACAAAATATACACATTGATGTGAAACACCTGTAACATCATTTAGCCCATAAACAACTATGAAAAGTTGATACTTACACATTCACCTGTTTTGTCTTAAAGTTTCACACAACATGAAAGCAAGAGTTGTTTTTTTAAAAAGAGACTCTCCCTCTCATTAGAAAAGGCCTCTTGAGAACAGGGTCAGTGGGAAAGGATTAGATTAATGAAGTCCAGATTTTTAAAAAAACATTTAAATATCTCCGAAATAACGAATTTGGATTAAAGAAAATCTTATTAAATTTAATCATGGGTCAATCTTGCGCATTTTGGAGATTCAATAATTCAAAAGATTTCAGTGTATGTTCCATTTTCCTACTGAAATCAATGCGTCACAGAAATGTTTAACACAGGTGGTGTGTTCAATCCCAGCTTTGTTAAGTAATGCCTACTTTTCCATACCAAGAGCAACAAAATGAGTTCTGGGATGAAGAAGCATAAAAATGACATAAATCTTTAATTATTGTACAAATTAAACACATTTCTATTCCAGGAATGAAATATGACAATTCTCAATGTGGATGAGCACTGTTTGGTCCCCTGACTACTGACCCTTTCTTCTAGAAAGGCACCTATGTGCTTAACGTAGTGATTTGGCTTTGGATCCATGTGCCTATGTCCATATAATAAGAGAAGTAGGGACTGCACAATACAAATATAGTCAATATCCCAACTTCTCTCTTACGCAAATACAAATTCTGTAGTGCAAAAGGCTTGTAGGTTGCATGACCGTATGTTCTGAATGATACAAAGGCTACAGTTTAGTTGTACACGAGCATTAATCTTTGTGGCTTGCACTCATTGCTGCAATTATAGGAACTAGAGAATTAAAAATGTAAATAAAAGTATCCCTTAGCTTTTGTAGTGAATTTAATCATGATGGAAAAATTCATTCAACATTTTAAAAACTTTATACAGGCTAATTGTGTGCTTATTTCATTTGTTCTGCTGAGTAATAGCATTCTGGAATCATGCGTTGTTTAAGTCTGCTCATTGTTTTTCACACGTCTCTTCAAAGACTCGATAGCCTGCTGGAATATATCAAGTATCCTGGAAATAAATGCTTCATACCAAATATCAGGCCTTTAGAAATAAAAGATGCAATCTAAGGGAAATAGTTCAGTTCAGATATTCCCCCAACTCAGATTTAATAGGATCATGGCTAATGAAAAAAAATGATTTGAGATTTTCAAGCTACCTCCAAATTAACCTTTAGTTAATTCCAAGAGGCCTTGCATAAAAACAAAAACTGCAGAAGGTGAAAGGCTTATTCTGAGTCTTAATTGAGGTGATCTGAAAAAAAATTACACAATCTAAGCCTTCTTCCTGAACATTTTGATGTTGATGTTTGCTATCAAGTGATTTTTGACTTATGGCAACCCTATCACAGGGTTTTCTTGGCAACATTTTCTTGGCAACAGGGTTGCCATTACCTATCTTTAAGGCCAAGAGAATGTGACTTGCCCAAGGTCACCCCATAGCTATGACTCAGCATTCAAATACACTGATAGTGATACAAATGCTACCTTTTTTATTCACCTCACATTAAAAATGGAATCTCCTTGGAACAGATTCTCAGCCACTGATAAACTGGACTGAAACATCCTTGAATCTTTCAAATTTGCCAAATTAAGTGGCAGATGGGAGAAGGAGGGACTGTTGACAGAAACTCCATGAAAATATTTTTTCTAAGGAAAAAGTACATGAATTGTAATATAAAACTAGATTTATTGTGTGTGTCAGGAGCAACCTGAGAAAACTGCAAGTCACTTCTGGTGTGAGGGAATTGGCCATCAGCAAGGACGTTGCCCGGGGGACATCCAGATGTTTTACCATCCTGTGGGAGGCTTTTCTCATGTCCCCTCGTGAGAAGCTGGAGCTGACAGATGGGAGCTCACCCTCTTCCCTGGATCTGAACCACCAACTTTTTGATCAGCAGTTCTGCTGGCACAAGGGTTTAACCCATTGTGCCACTGGGGGCTCCTATAAAACTACATGATAATGTTAAAAAAAAAACAGTTTGAAAATCTAAGCTGAAGGCAGGATATGAACTCTGTAGATGGGAAAAGAAGAAAAATGTTTTTTGGGGGGAATAGTGAGGAAAGGGCTAGGATGTCTTAGAAATCATTCACAAATACCCAATTATAGATTGGTGTCAAAATTTCAGATTATTCTAATTCTTATGAAAATGGGTTACATTGAAATGTCCCAAGTTATATTATAGCCTTTTTTCAAAAAAAAGAAAGGACTGTCGCAGAAGTGGGTCAGTTTTGATACAGACACTCGTTATGTTCCCCTTCACCTCAAATGCCAAATTCAAGTACACTTGTGCAATTCTTTTTTTAATATAAAAAATATCAATGCTCTTTCACAATTATTGTTCTCCTGCTTCTAAATTTTTTAAATCAGTTCATGTGAAATGTACAAAAGCACCTTTTCAAAAAAAAATCACCATACAAAATATATAAAATTATCTACAGCATTATATATATATATATATATAATATTTATATCAAAACGGTGGTATTTAAGACAAAAAGTCCACCACGAGCTGGTGTAGAAGCTGGCAAAGAAATCCAAGGGCACTTTGTGTGATAATTTTTTTTCTCCTGAGTTTGGATATGCTGTTGGACCAGAACGAAACGCCGATGCCCCTTGAGTTCTGATGGGGCTCAGGTGATGCTTGATATGCTTTACTATTGGCCATTTCTTCCTTATATGAAGTCATTCGTTAGTGTATAGATTGGCCTCCTTGGCAGCCCTTGCAGCATAGCTATGGCTCTGGCTGCATTTTGGAGAGGCATTCTTTGCCAACAGTGAGTTCCATTTTATTGTTTTCTGTGTGTTTTTGGCACAATGTATGCAGGCAGGCACTGAATGTGCCCTAAGTAGCTTCAGCGAGCCCCTCGCAGGAATCGCAAGTAGCCCACCGCACGAAATACCCCTCAGATGTTGTGTCCTTCACCTTCTCACTGCGCGGGAGAGTGCCGAATCCATCGGAAGCACCATCTCCATGGAGCAGCCCTCCAGGTTGCAACCGTCATCACAATTTCCTGATGATTCAAATTGAAGTTTCATTACTGCCTCTGTTCACAAGAAGAAGTAACCATGCAACTTAGGGTTAAACTGTGGCAGGCTGACAGTTCCACATCAAACTACCTAGGGCATTGCAACAGGACACCTAACAAGGAGGCAACTCTTTGAAGCAATGAAAAGGACAAAGATTGCAGAAGGCAACACACAGGCATTAAACCAGGGGTCCTCAAACTTTTTAAACGGGGCCAGGTTACAGTCACTCAAACTGTTGGAGGGCCGGATTATAATTTGAAAAAAACACGAATGGATTCCTATGCATACTGCGTATATCTTATTTGTACTGCAAAAAACACTTTAACAATATAATAATTAAAATGATGAACAATTTTAACAAATATAAACTTATTAGTCTTTCAATGGGAAGTGTGGACCTGTTTTTGGCTGATGAGATAGGATTGTTGTTGTTGTTGTTGTGTGCTTTCATGTTGTTTCAGGCTTAGGCTGACCCTGAACGAGGGCCGGGTAAGTGACCTTGGAGGGCCATATCTGGCCCCCGGGCCTTAGTTTGAGGACCCCTGCATTAAACAAATAGAAGGTAGTAATGAGAGGCAGACTCCTAGTTGCAAACATCCAACGTACATCCAACTCATAGCTAAGAATGGGAGAGAGACAACAGGAAGTAAGAGGAAATCTACCCTTTTGGAAGGGAAATTCACTCCTGGAGTTATGTCAAAAAGGTGTCTGCACTGAAGCTTTCTCACTGATTCTTGTTTTCATGAGATCCCAACATTCTTGAAATGCAATTGTCACAGGGATAGAAAGTGAAGTGAACTCTTCTGAACAGGGGCACGAACAATAAAACAAATGTTACAAGGGTGTCAACCCTTCCCTATGCTATACCAAACAAAAATATATTGTAGTTACAATTAAAAATGTATCTGCTTCTAGATAAAGGTTGCCCCTGACATTAAGTCCAACTCTGGAGTGTGGTGCTCAACCTCCATTTCTAAGCTGAAGAGCCGGAGTTGTCCTTAGACATCTCCAATGTCATGTGGCCGGCATGACTGCATGGAGCGCTGTTACCTTCCTGCCGGAGCGGTAACTATTAATCTACTCACATTTGCATGTTTTCGAACTGCTAGGTTGGCAGAAGCTGGAGCTAACAGTGGAAGCTCACACCGCTCCCCGCATTCAAACCTGCAACCTTTTGGTCAACAAGCTCAGTGCTTTAACCCACTGCGCCACCGGGGGCTCCTACTTTCATACAAATGCAAATTAAGAGCAACCCTGCAGAACCTATTTTGCCTGTAACTCGGAAACTGCTTGTACAGGGTGAGGCAGCATAACTTCCTTTTTTCAAAACTTAATAAAACCCATTGGATGTATCAGAAATTATGTATATAATAATGTAGGCACATACCTAAAGTTTTGTTTTACGTAGTTTTGAGGATCAAATTAGGTAGGTGACGTCCCCCATTCTCCATACACTGAGTAAACTGATTTCTGGCATTTGTCGCGACTCTTGCCAGCAAAGCAGGCGTTACGTTGGCAATTTCTTCCTTGATGTTGGTCTTCAAATCTTGTAGGGTCCTTGGACAGTTCAAATAAACACGGGATTTCAAAAAACCCCATAGAAAAAAATCACAAGGGGCCAAATCTGGAGAACGGGCGGGCCACTCCAAATCCGCTCGAAAAGTAGGCCTCAACTTTATACTCCCGCCTCTCAAATGAGACCACTAGTGCTCCGCTACGTCTTCAACCGACTGAATGGCGTGCATTTTAAAAAAGGAAATTCTGCTGCCTCACCCTGTATATGTAGCTTGTTTACCTTGGGGGAAAAAGATCCAGTTTCAGGATCTAATTCTTGTGACTCCTGTTAAACAACCCCAAAACTTGGATTTTTGCTTTCAGATGTACCAGAAAATTCTGATTTTGAAACAAACCAGGAGTGAAGCACAGAAACCAGTGCACGAGAGGAATGGGGGAAGAAGAAAAAAGGAGAAATTGCTCCCAATGCTTATTTTAAGCTTTGGGTTCACAAAGCCCAGAATGAATGCTCCAAAAAGGCAACAGAAAGAATGAGGCCAGTTTATGGAAAAGAGCAAGAATCAGAAACTCAAGAAAGGTAGGACAGTATGTAAAATTGCAAGCTAAGCTGGCACTTACTCAGAATCTGAGGTCTCCGCAGTGCCGGTTCCCACATGGAGATTCATGGCCAAACCATTTATTTGTTCTGGAAGCTGATCTCTCCTTGGGTTCTTTATTGTCACCCCAGAGTCTGAATTGGAGCGAATACCATTATTTGTCCCAATAGAGGTCATTCTGGATGAGATTGTGGTTTGATTATAATCTGACAGTTTTTCCCGCAACCGGTTTTTGATGTTTTTGTCTACCAGCGGAGGAGGATAGGTGACTTTGTTCTTCAATATACCTGCCATGAGATAAAGGAAGTGATGGCTGACACCATGTGATAAAATTAAATGCTTTCAGGAAATATTAATGCTAAATATATTCCTATGCTTGACATGAAGAAAAGACTGGCTTCTACAATTTTATGGGTGCTTTCTGCTGAGGATTTTCTGATACTCAATAGTAGACGCAGTTTAAGTGGGAATAATATGGCTTTACTCCTTGCTCAAACTTAGATTGTTAGTCTCTAAAGTCACCAAAGAAAAGGAAATATCAGGAAGCCTTATGTACTCCTAAGGATTTGTTTCTTTCTTGATTAAAATATTCTCAATTAAAAACACCCACTCTATTATGGCTGCTCTCAGGAAAGGATACAATAAGACAAATGGATATAAAACTTCCACAAATCAATTTGAGATCAAAAATGGCAAATCAGAACCAATCTACTAAGAACTCAAAACTCAAGTCAATAACTGTGTCGTAATTTTGTGCCAAAAATTCTGAGAGAGGAGGGCATTCCACAACCAGGGCCTGACTCACATTCCCAATATAGCACAATTCTCAAAGTGTAGATTCCTCTCAACTTAGCTGAGCATCATACATACATATATGTAGAAGGATCCCAGAGAAACATTAAAAAAAGATCTCATCAGGTAATTTCACATCAAAGAGAAGCAAAGCTACATAGGCCACTGGATTTAAACTCAACAAGACCCAGCAAATTGGATCAGCCTGTCAGTTATGATACATAGATTCTTAAATGCCTGTTTGGCACTTTCGCAGTCAACAATTTTGAGGGTGTAAACATAATATGCTTGAATGTAACAAAATTTGAGGGGAGAAATCTGTTCCTGGTTTGAACATGTTATTTCCCATTTAATTGTGCAGGACTTATTTTGAAACTAGTTATTACACTCCAGAAACTTTGTTTTTGTGGCTGCCACAAACTATGTTGAATTGGTTGACACTCTATCAAGTATTCATTGAAAAACTATAGCAAAATGTGCTGTAGGATGTCCCGCAAAAACATTTTTTTTGCAGTGTAATAAACTTTTTCCATATTTATATGATAGAACCAATAGGAAATGACATTTATAATCCAGGAACAAAAATCATGTCACATAGAGATATATACCTACACATGTAACATATGACCCCTAACATTGGCCAATACACATTCTGTTACCTGAAATATTACCCCTATTTCTGGGAATAACTGACCTGTTGATTTCAAAAATGGCACCAGTTTTCCTCCCATCAGCTCTAGTTTTTGAGATACAGAACATATATCATCTACCAGTTGAGCTCCCTCTGTCAGCTCCCCATGTGGGGACATGAGAGAAGCCTCCTACAAAGATGGTAAAAAATCAAACATCTGGGCATCCCCTGGGCAATGTCCTTGCAGACGGCCAATTCTATCACACCAGAAGCAACTTGCAGTTTCTCAAGTCGTTCCTGACATGGAAAAAAAAAACCAGTTGCCATCTGCTCACCCATAGAAACCATGATAACCATATCCAAGAAACTAGAGCTGATGGTGTCTATCCAATACAATTTTCTGAATCAGCGCCCCAAACAACCCTAGGAACTGGCCTAATAATCAAGCCACAAAGGAAAAAAATGTTTTTTTGTTGGACTGTGTAATCAATCTTTAAATAAGATTTACCTCCCTTTATTTTTTGTTTTAACAAAATTTTAACTAAAACATATTCAGATTGGACCATAGCCAACTTCCACAGTTCTCCACCAGATGATTCCATCAGTGCTGCCTCTGAAAAATCCTGCAAATTTCTTGGGAAGACAAGTGGACAAATGTCAGAATGCTGGAAGAAGCAAAGACCAGCAGCATTGAAGCGATGGTCCTCTGCCTTCAACTCCGCTGGTCTGGTCATGTTGTCCGGATGCCCGACCACCGTCTCCCAAAGCAGTTGCTCTATTCCGAACTCAAGAATGGAAAACAGAATGTTGGAGGACAGGAAAAGAGATTTAAAGACGGGCTCAAAGCCAACCTTAAAAACTCTGGCATAGACACTGAGAACTGGGAAGCCCTGGCCCTTGAGCGTTCCAGTTGGAGGTCAGCTGTGACCAGCAGTGCTGCAGAATTTGAAAAGGAGGGCAAAAGAGAGAAACATGCCAAGAGGAAGGCGCATCAAGCCAACCCCGACTGGGACCGCCTTCCACCCAGAAACCGATGCCCTCACTGTGGGAGAAGATGCAGATCAAGAATAGGGCTTCACAGTCACCTACGGACCCACCGCCAGGATACCACATTTGGAGGACCATCATCCTCAGACTACAAGGGATCGCCTAAGTAAGGACCAGATGATTTGAAAGTCCACAAGCAGGACATGAGGCCAACCAACCTTCTCCCTTGTGTTTCCAATAAACTGGTATTGAGAGTCACACTTCTGTTTCCAGGTTTTGAGTAACTGTAGCCAATGAAAATCTTATCCTTCACGATTTGCACACAAACATCCCTCATTCCAATTCCCCATTACCTTTTCTCTGCTCAGGCTGCTGGTGATTCTGCTGAGAAAACGGTTTGTTCTCCTTCTGCTGCACTTCGTTCTCTTTGTCCTGAGGTATTTCGCTGCTGTGGTTGGCTTGGTTTTCCTGGTGAAGTTCTACATTAACCTTGGTTTCCACTTTCAGCTTTTGTTTTGCACTTGGCTCCTCACCATCACTCGCTGCTATGCTCTCAGACTGCCAATAGGGTTTCACGTGGTTGGGAAGTGAATCAACTGTGGATCACACATAAAATGAAACCAAAAGAAAATGTAAACAAACATTCCTCTCTCTGCTTCCCACCACAAGCCAACTTGGAAACACAATTAGAGGCAGCCTATTTAGAATCACAGAGTTGGATGAGACCACAAGAGCCTTCAAATCCAACCTCCTGGTGTTAACAAAATTTTTGTTCCTGGGTTATAAATTTCATTTTCTCATGGGTTCCATCATAAAAACAAGGAAAAGGTTAATTAAACTGCAAAAAACTTTGTTTTTGTGGGACATCCTGCAGTACATTTTGCTATAGGTTTTCAATGAATATCTCACGGAGTCTCAACCAATTCTACATAGTTTTCAGCAGCCACAAAAGCAAAGTTTCTGGAGTATAATAACTACTTTCAAAGTAAGTACCATAAAATTAAACAGGAAATAACACTTTCAAACCAGGAACATATTTTTTTTAAATATTGCATAATGCTTTTGGGACAATTGTCTTGGACACCAGGGAAAAGTTCATTAATGATGATGTAGATCTAATCTCAGCACAACTGAGAGCAAATCCTCTGAAAATTTTGCATAGATAGTACTATTGCCCACTCAAAATACATAGAATTGATAACAGGATCTCTAAGCTATGTTGGAGAAAGTGCAGAGAAATAAGGGATTGGAGCTACACGTGGCTAAGGTGCTCAAAAGTCCAGAATTTCTTGGATGAGAGGCTGTCATGAATAAGCTAAATAGTGGAGGAAACAATACATTTTTGGTGGGAGCTCTATTCATGAAGTGAAAATAAAGCTTTAGCAGATAAAAAATCTTATATTGCTCCTATAATGTGCTGGAAAACTCAAAATCGTGAAAACCTGGGAAAAGTTATGAGAAGAATTAGTTAACTAGGATATGGGCGATAGTTCTATCAGAAAAGATAACCTATCAATTAAGATCAGCAAAAGAACTGAAAGAAGATCCATTTGATAAAACTTGGAAACCATTTATTAGCTTCATGGGTAAAAGCAATGGTGAATTGAAACCATAAGCACATTAAAATAATTATAGGAAAATGGAACGACTGGATGAGGAGACTGGACAATGTTTTAACTAGGAGACGCTAATTATTTGTGTTTTTATTGAACTTGTTATGGTTTTATATTATATGTTACTGTTTTTAAATTTATGGTTTATTTATTTACTGTATTTGTATACCCCCTTTCTCAGCCCATAGGCGACTCAAGGCGATTAACAGGGCAAAATTCAATGCTTACAATGTCATAAATATAATTAAAAACATAATAAAAACTGAACAAATCAATAAAATATAAATTCATAGGGGCTCGTTAAAAACGTCTGGATTCATTGTCTAGTTGTTCCATTTTCCTGTGTCAGTTACTCTGCATTTGCAAACGCTTGTTCAAAAAGCCATGTATTGACTTTTTCTGGAATGTTAAAAGGGAGGGGGCCGATCTAATATCTATAGGGAGGGCGTTCCATATCCGAGGGGCCACCATCGAGAAGGCCCTGTCTCTCGTCTCTGCCAAACGTATTTCTGACGAAGGCAGTAACGAGAGCAGGGCCTCCCCAGACGATCTTAAGGTCCTAGATGGTTCATAATGTATTTTATGGTGTTGTTGGACATTGAATTGTTGCCTCTGTAAACTGCCTTGAGTCGCCTATGGGCTGAGAAGGGCGGTATAAAAATACAGTAAATAAATAAATAAAGGATAAAATTAGAATAATGTAGAAGTAATAGAAATGAAAATGCCATATTTTGTAAGGAAAATAAATGATGTGACAGCTCTATTATGTTTTAAATGTTTTGGAATTTTAAAATAAGAATCACTGACAAATTTTTCAGTCAAAATTCTAGCTAGGCAGCAAAGAGATTAACAAATAGGTAGCAAATTCTTGTCAAGGTGGAAATACTGCCTGGATTGCTGTGCGTCTAAATATGCATCTATTCTAAGGTGAGCTCATGCCATCCTACACATCATATGTGTATCACAAATGAATTATTAGAACATTTATAGGCCAGTTTGGAATAAGAAATTAAAATACACATATGCAATGGATTTGAAAGAAAATTGCCTTAAGATGTTCTACCAATGGTATGTCACACCTAAAAAATTAAATTTAATGTATAAAAATACGGATAAATATGTTGGAAATGTCATGAAGTAGAGGGTAGTTTCTTTCATATGTGGTGGTCTTGTAAGAAAGCACACATTTATTGGAAAAATATACATGAAGAGACAAAAAATATTGGGAATATCATTCCCAAAACCCCCCAGAATGTTACCTATTAAATATTACAGATTCAGAATTCACCTCAGATTTAAATAAGGATATTTTATTTACCTATATTTCAACAGCAGCAAGGATATAATTTGCAAAAATTTGGAAAATGGACAAAATTCCAGAAATAGAGGACTGGATAAATAAATTGCAAGAGATCAAAGACATGGGCAAATTAACCTTTTTTTGGAAGAAAAGCTTGGGAAAACCACTAAAAGAGACAAACTGGTCATCATTTGAAAATTTTATGAATGAAAGACGTCAATAGGATAAATATATAATAAGACTAATCTCTGAGACACTTACTGGCAATACTTTTTCTTTTTATTATTGATGTCTTTGTTTTTTTTAGACATGAGGGGAGAAAGAGCTCTCAGAGAGAAATGAGAAGAGACAAATATAGACTAAAAAAGTTGATATATAATAAGTGAAGGTACAGAATGGAAGTCAAACAACTATTTATTTATTTATTTATACTATTTTTTCCTTCTTTTTTATATAATGATGTTTTCTTATCTTGACTCTTAAAATTTCCTACTATCCTATAATCCAATGTTCCCCCACTTTCCTTGTAAACTATTTTATTTTCTTTATGTATATGTATAACCTAATAAAATTTGTTTGTTTTTTTTAAAAAAAGAACATTTATAGGCCAGGAGTTAGAGCTCTGGCTATCATTCTTTTACCTTTGGGGGTGCTATGAAGCGGACCTCGATCATTGCTTTTCGAAGTGGCTGCATTCCATTTTTTTTCTGTATCCACTGCATCTTCCTCGCTGTCCGAAGAGTGAGAGGAAGCATAGGAACTGCTGTGCTCGTCAAGGGACAACTCGCTGTCAGAATCAGAGTCATGCTCTGTAGAAGCAAATAATAAGGAAAGTGATATGCAATGCGAACAATAAAAACAGAACTGTCCTATAGGCTCCCCTATCTATTGTAACAGTCATTTCACTATATGCAACGCAAGAGGCAAACAAAGTTGCCATAATCCATTTTGCATATTAAAGAATAACACTGATCACTCATCTTTTTAACACATTTTCTGTAATGATATGGCTGCCCTATTTGGCTGACCATCAGTTATGTTGATGCACAGTTCTCCCAGTATCTCTAGTCCTTTTTTTACTTCCCAATCAAAGTCTAGAAATTTAGGACATAAAATCCTATAGTTTATTCTGCAGAAGAACTAAGGGATGGTTTTTAATCAAGACAAGCCAAGAAAGTGCCACATTTGACAGTTTCTGAATAATGGGTTATATAGTTTCAAACTGACGCAAACACATACGTGTTCAAAGGAAATCAAAGTTCCTTTCCCCCCCGCCAGTCTACAATTCCCCCCCCCCCCCAGCTCAGCGCTGGTGTGTCTCTTTTCTGTTTTGTAAACATCGGTGTTCTTAAACAATCCGTGTATTTCTGAAAACTAGTCCTGCACACACACCTCTCCCATCTCTTTTGGGTCAGTCTAATCTCTCTCTACTTCTCACCCAAGGCAACTTTGTTTGCCTCTCCTATCTGTGTTCCTTAGACATACAGTGATACATTTATCATACCCTCATCTACTCACTTACTTTTTCCATCTATATATATATATAAATGCTCTGTGCATAATGAGTACCTTAAAAACAAAAAAACTACGGGGCCAAATGACCCCAGATTTGGCAACAAAACTCCTCACAACCCAAGGAGTGACCATCACTGAAAAAAACCCACAAAACACATTTAAATTCAAAAAGGAAGAAGACAACACACCTCCCCTGCCCCTCCTTACGCTGAGGACACAGAATGAGGGTTCCGAAGCAGCAGCGGCGGCAATGGTTGCTGCTCCCTGCATGTCTCTCGGCCCCTAACTAACACTAAGGCAAGGGATCAAAAGACAGAGGCTGAGGAGAAGGAGGAGGGGAGGAAGTAAAAGAGAGAGAGGCGGGCCAGCCTCTGTGAACACACTCCATCTCTCTCATACACACCCCCACAGCACAAGGGAAGGAGGAAGGTGCCATGATGGGGGTAATAGGGACACACGAAACTGACATTGCTTGGAAAGGAGCCCCAAAGACCATCCTGCCCAACCTCATTTGGCAGTAAAGGAAGACACCATCAAAGCCCTCACAATAGATGGCCAACCAGTTGGAAGGGAGCCGTAAAGGACATCTGGTCCAACCCCCTTCTTCCCTCCCTCCTTCCTTCCTTCCCTCCCTCCCTTTCTCTACTTCCCTTCCTTCTCCTTCCCTTCCTCCCTTTCTTTCCGTCCTTTTTCTCCTCCCCTCGCCAGCTACATCCTCCTTTATTAAATCTACAGTGTAAGATGCACCCAAAGTCAACCCTTCCACACTGCCATGTAAAAGCCAGATTATCTACTTAGGACTGGATTATATGGCAGTGTAGACACACAGCCATATATGGATGGATGGATGGATGGATGTTGGATCACTGGTTGGTGTTTACAATATATATATATATATATATATATATATATATATACACACACATACACACATACACTACACACACACATAAATATAATATAATGTTACTACTATATATTACTATATTAAATAGACTCATAGAATAGAGTTAGAAGAGACTCTACCATGGTATTGGGGGAGAACAGACAGGAAGGAAAGAGAGAAGAAAAGAGGGAGGGAAAAGGGAAGGAATGTAGGAGGGAAAAGGGGGAAGGAAGGAAAGAGAGAAGGAAGGAGGGAAAGAAAGAAGGAAGGAAGGAGAGAAGGAAAGAAAGAGGCACCGAAGGAAGGAAGAAGAGAAAGTAAAAAGGAAAAAAAATTGAGGGAAATGCAGGAAAGGGGTAAAGAAGGAAGGAAGGAGAAAAGGAAATAAAAAGTGAAAGAAGGAAGGAAACAGGGAGGGAAGAAAGGAGACAAAGGAAGAAGTAGAGAAAGGGGGAGGGAAGGAAGGAAAGAGAGAAGGAAGGATGAAACCAAAGAGTGAAAGAAGGAATGAAAGAAAGAGGTAGAGAAGGAAGAAAGGAGGGGATGGGGAAGAAAAAAAAGGGGGGGGGAATAGGTAGGTACCTCTCTTTCATAATAGTCCAGATATCTACCTCTACTTCAAAAATTCTTACTATAGGCCACAGCAACGCGTGGCAGGGCACAGCTAGTTATGTATAAATATGATGCCGCAGAATTATTTCTGCCTCTGTCAATATTTGATAACACTATGTAACACGATTTTTGTTCCTAGGCTATAAATGCCATTTCCTAATTGGTTTTATTATAAAAACATGGAAAAAGTATATTAAACTGCAAAAGGACACCCTGCAGCACATTTTGCTATAGATTTTCATTGAATATCTCATAGAGTCTCAATTAATTCAACATAGTTTATGACAGCTACAAAAAAACCCCAAAGTTTCTGGCATATAACAACAACTTTAAAAGTAAATACCACACAATTAAACAGGAAATAACACTTTCAAACCAGGAACAGTTTTTTTCCCTAATTTTGTTACATAGTGTAATTAGAAAAAGACCCTATACTGTTTTCCAGGTGCATAAGGATGCTGAAAACTGGTGGTGTCAGTGATGAGGCAATAAAAGAATTTTCTGTTTTAAACCTTACCATGGGATTTTGATGGTTTCCTGCGGAAGATTGAGGAATCGCCTTCTGTATGACCAGCCCTTGCTTGGCTTGATGATACGCTGAGCTTTTGGGCAGCTTCATCTCTGAAAACAAAAACAGGAGCTTTCCAAATCAGTGCATTGACGTCAAAATTGCAGGCTTGAATTTCTAATATGCTCTACCAAATGCAGTGTGCAGGATCAGCCGGTGTAGTTGTGCCACCACTGTTTTTAATCTCTTTTTCTTGAAATGCTTCAATCAAATTGCAGTAAGAAACATATAGACAAGCTAGAAAATGCACTGAATTGAAACAAATCTGCAGAAGAATGCAAGGCCAACGTGGGCAAAAGTAGCGATACAGTTCCCCTTCCCTTCTGCAAAAGCCATTCAAAGAGAAAAGGAAAGCCTGGAAGCCATGCGCCAGCACCAGATTACCTGAAGATATGAGCAAGGTAGCTATTGTGACTCTTGGCTGACCTGACGGTGCTTTCTAAGGAGACTGTGGATTCACCAATTGTAGTCCGATACATATTTGGCTCCTCTATGTATGTGTCGTTACAGTTGAGAGATCGCTGAGATGGGAGAAAATAAAATCAATGTTTATCAGTATAACATTTTTCCCTAGACACATTAATGATAGAATATTATGAAAGTTGAGCTGTATACACATTGGACTCATGAGCTGATCTGAACTCTGAGATAAATAAATAAATAAAGATCATCAAGATCATCAAGAGAGGCCTTCTCTCAACCTCATCACTTTTACAAGCACAGTTGGCTGTATGACAAGAAAGGGCCTTCTTGGAGCCTGTCTCCGTGGAACTCCCGTCTAAGAAAAGCCAGAATCCTTCCATCAGTAGGCTAAAATTATTCAGACAGGCTTTTAAAACACTGATTTTTTTTTATAAAGAGGTTCTGTATTCAGAAGAGATCTCAAATGTAATCTAATCCACAGCTTCTGAAACTGTGGGTTTTGATCCCAAATGACCCCATAGTTCAATATTGGGATCCTGAACAAACCTACAGTAGATATCTTGTTTGTAACTTGGGGTGTGGCTGTAGTTTTTCCGGAGAGGCCCTTCTCTTGCTCCCGTCTGTATCGCAAGCGTGACTTGTGGGGACGAGAGAGAGAGCCTTCTCTGTGGTGGCCCCCCGGCTCTGGAATTCACTCCCCAGAGAGATTAGGCAAGCCCCCACACTGGCAATCTTCAGGAGGAACCTGAAAACCTGGTTATTCCAATGTGCCTTCAGTGATTGAATGTAAGATACTCCCTGACCAAACTTTGCATAAAATGACCTCAGAAGCACTTTATTTTATGGTTCATGCAATTAAATCCTTCCTTATCCCCAGATCCTCCTCCCGATAATTTATATTGTCCTATCTCCCAGTGTTTTAAAATTTTTATCATTGAGTTCAGCAGTGCCCAGCCTAGTCTTCTCGGTTTTAATGTTTGATTTGCTTTTGCTGTTCGCTTATTATATTGGTTTTGTATTTATGTATTATTATTATTATTATTATTATTATTATTATTATTATTATAGTTGTATATTCCCCAATGGCAGGGGGTTGGATTAGACCAGGGCTTCTTAAACTTTTCCACTTGCAACCCATTTTACATACAGGTATACAGGTATACAATAATAATAATCTTTATTTATACCCTGCCACCATCTCCCCAACGGGGACTCAGGGCAGCTTACATGAGGCCAAGCCCAACAGCGCGTTACAATAAAATAGAAACCAAAGCGCAAAACAAAAGCACAATAAAATACATAAAACATAAGAATACAATAAACAATGTAAAACTATAATGAAAAATCATTCACAATCACAGTAACAATGAGCAGGCCACATGTACAAGATAAAATACTAAAAACTCAGGGTGAGATAGGAGTGGAGCAGATTATTTGTGAGGGAGAAGCTCATAAAAAACAAGGTTGTAAAAACAGGCCTTCATACAGGCGGGGGGAAGTGTACTATAGGGGCAAACTATGAGGGGGGCAATAATGTATAGTTGTATGGTTACTCTCCAAAAGCGCAATGGAAAAGCCAGGTTTTGAGATCCTTCTTGAAGGTTACTAAGTGGGGGCTTGCCTAATCTCACTGGGCAATGAGTTCCAGAGTCGGGGGGCCACAGAGGAGAAGGCTCTCTCCCTTGTTCGCACAAGGCGGGCCTGTGAAAAAGGCAGGGGTGAAAGGAGAGCCTCCCCCAAAGATCGAAGAGATCATACATAAAAAAATCAAACATTTACTGATAACAAAGTTTGCTAAGCAGTCTGATTTCCTTTTCTGAAGGACAGCTGAAGCATCTTCCGCAGAGTCCACCATAAACACTAAACAACAGATTAATATAAGTGTCTAAAACAGCCATTAGGTGATGTTTAGAAAACATTTACTATTGCCAATTTTTTGGGAGCCTACCACAGAGGTAAGGGGACCATATTTGGGGTAGAGGGTACACAATTAAGAAGCAGTGAGTCAATGGCAAGCCAGGTATAGTTTACTCTCCTCAAAAATTAATTTTGGTGGTGAGAACGTTCCTAATATTTCTACTTCATTTTATTTAATCCAGACTCTATATTCTATGCCAAATCTTATTATATGAGAACTCTGCGGCCTGCTAACACATTAGATATTGGCCACTTGAGATCGGAGAATAACTGGCTAATGTAATTCAATCAATGGAGCGGTTTCAAAAATATTAGCCCACAGACTCCATTAAAACACCAAGTATTTTAAATTGGAATTTACTGGACTTCTCAAAATTTATTTGATTTAAACATAAATAGGTATTTAACAGCTGATGAAAATTAAAGTTGGCTAGGTTCACCTTATTCATAGTTTGACACTGTTCTCATATTTCAGGGTTTCAACAAATGAATGTGATTTTTAATACACCTTCCAATTAATGCTATTTTTCTGATCACTTCTGCCAGAACAAATGGCAAGCTGAATTGCTCTTGTGGCAAAGTTTTAGCATTCTCACGCACCACAAATCTAGATAATTGCCTCAAATACATCCACGACTGTGTCTTTGGTAAAAATGATGTCATTGTTTTTAATTAATATGTAAAATTTGAATAGTTTTCTAGGTTAGATCAGTTTTTAAAAGAGACTCATGAAAATCTCATTTAAAGCTAATTTAGGTGTGGAGAAAAGAAAATGTACCTCTGGAATAAATGTCTTTTCTGTACAACATTTACCGTATATACTCGAGTATAAGCCGACTAGAATATAAGCTGAGGTACCTAATTTTTCCACAAAAAACTGGGAAAATGAATTGACTCAAGTATAAGCCGAGATAACAACACAATTGCATTAACTGAAGCATCTATAGGCTAAATGTTTTTAAATATTTACATAAAATTGTAATTTAAGATAAGACTGTCATACTCTGATTATTCGGATCTTCTTCAATGTAAATGTGTTTACGTATCCTTCCAATAATAATAGAGTAAAATAATACATGTAATAATAATAATAATAATATAATGGAAATGTAATAATAGCAGTAATCATAGTGTAAAATAATAAATGTAATAATAATAATAATATAATGAAAATGTAATAATAACAGTAATCATAGTGTAAAATAATAAATGTCATAATAATAATAAATAGAGTGAAATAATAAATGTTTCTACTAATAAGGTAAAATAATAAATGTAATAAAAATAATAATAAATAACTTTGATTCGAGTATAAGCCGAGGGGGACTTCTTCTGCATAAAAAAGTGCTAAAAAATTAGGCTTATACTTGAGTATATACAATACTTTCTCCCTTTCCCCGCCTCATTTTAAATTTTCTTTCTTCCTTGCCGTTTTTTCCCAAATGATGGTGCAGAAACCAGATAAAATTCAGCATTTGCACATCTGACAACATATAAATATATAGCATTTACATACTGAGAAAATATTTTCCAAAACCACTTCTTACTGTTAATAATGTAGCCCTTGTTGTCGTGGAGTCATCTGGAAGTGGCTTCTTTCCAGTGAAAGTATTCTTCAAATGTTTCCTCACTTCCTTATTGAAAATACAGTGGAAGAAAAAGATGAACAGGCCCTAGATTTTTCAGAGGAGTCACAAAAAAGAAAGAAAAGAAAGAAAATAAGGATTTAGAATGTATCATAGTTACAATACAACGATGACCTGGACTGAAATCATTCATTTCAGCATGGTTTGCCGTTATCCACAGTTTCTCCTATCCATGCAAAGTCCCGGGATGTACTGTTTCACCACATAATCATCATGGATTTTCTGTCAATTCCCCTCACCCCCCAAAAGGGGGTGCCACCATTTTAAAAAAGAGGGCAGATGGAGCTTGAGTGACTGTTCCCTCTCTTCTTCTCTCCTTATTCAAGCCAAGCCTCATGTCATTGTTCTTATGGTGGAGAATGAGTCCTCTCCCTCCCTCCCATTCAAGCAAAGCCTCAAGTCAAAGGTTGCAGGACGGGGAGCATTATATCATGTGACAATTATGAGATGAAAGAATAAAAACTAATTTGGACACAAAAAACAAGGGTGATGCAGAAGCGACTATTATGCGGTGAAATACAGTATGTCTCATACATACAAGGATCATACTGTACTTACAAATGAGAAAGACCTAAAGAGGAGCCTCTCTGGATGAGATAAAAAAACCTATTTAATCCTGTATCCTGTAGCCACTGGCCAACAAGATGTCTATGGGAGTCCTGAAAGTAAGGTATGAACACAACAGCTGTCCTCCACTATTGTTTCTCAGTGACTGCCACTCAGAGACACATTGTTTGTGATCCTGGAGAGAGTAAAGACATAATGATTCCAGCCAATGACAGTCTTGACCATGAATCTCCAATCACCTTTTAACGGCCATCATCACAACATATGTAAGCAAATTATTAAAAATGCTGGGGTGAGTTGCTCCACTGGGGCCATATAAACCTAATGTGCCATTTGCTTACCCATGTCTTTCTTGAAAAAAATATCCTTCAGTAAATAAAGGAAAGTAAAAGATGTTCTCCTTACCATTTCTAACCATGACTCAGTATTTCATATTCAGAGAAATGATAAATCTGCAAAGAGCAAGTGAAGGGGTCTAAAGGCAATCCATAAAGATAGAAGAGCATATCATACCTGTAAACAACTAAAGACGGCGAAGAGGTAGTGAAATGTCATTACATCACTGTTCACTGCCATCAGACCCAGCAACCAGGTAGCACTGATCAAGAGGAGAAGGAGGAAAGCAGTCCGCAGTACAGAACTAAATAAGAACAAGTAATTTATATTATGGTATGAAAAATAACCAGGCCTAGAGAATGTAAATATATTCCCAAGTCCACTCTAAAAAAGAAGAAAATCTAAAAGGTACAAGCTTGAAAATATGGATTTACAGTATAAAATATGGTGAAAGTCAAATGGTCACTTTGCGTCTTACTTCCTATGAGATTTTGTAAAACCATGGTATATTTTTGTGGTGCAAAGCTTGTATTGTTGTTTTCTCTAATTGAGGGGTTCTCAAACTTTTTCAGCCATGGAGTCCTTTTTGAAGCAAAAGTTTCTCGTGGAGCTCCAAGAAATGTTTATATATTATATTATGTATAATATAATAGAATATTATAAAGTGTGTGTGTGTGTGTATCTATCTATCTATCTATCTATCTATCTATCTATCTATCTATCTATCTATCTCGGGGATGGCCAAACTTTTTGACCAACATAAACTTAACAGTATTTCAGTGGAAGACCCTAAGGGCCATCCAATCCAACTCACATTTACCTTGCAGGAAAAGCACAATCAAAGCACCTGCAACAGATGGCCACCCACCCTTTCTAATAATAATAATAATAACAACAGCAGCAGCAGCAGCAGCAGCAGCAGGAGGAGGAGGAGGAGGAGGAGGAAAAACAGAGTCAAAGCACCTCCTGAGTGGGGAGAGGAAAATAAGAGTTCTGGAAGCAAGGAAGCGTGGGGGGAATGGATCTGGGCAATCAGGAAGGCAAAGAAAAAAGGCTTTTGGCAGCAAGGAAAGAAGGTGGAGGAGGGAGAGATGCAGGAAAGAGGAGAGAAATCTTGGAGGAGAAGGAGGAAGAGGAGGAGGAGGGAATATTGGCCTCACACTCTATATGGTGTCATCTCCCTGCCCCAAACTTGAGGGAAATGTCATCAATCTATTTTTCAATCACTGCAAAATGGATCTCAGTCTTCCCATGCAGCTGATGCCGGATAAAGGCATATAAGCATTTTGGGATGTGTGTGTATGTTGGGTAGGCTATAATCATAGCAAAGATGTCAAAATCATGAATAAGAAGCAAGCATTATTTATTTATTTATTTATTTACTTACTTACTTACTTACTTACGACATTTATATGCCACCCTTCTCACCCTGAAGGGGACTAAGAGCAGCTTACAAGATATATATATATACATACACATACAATATATTATGTTATTAGCATAGTACAATATCAGTATTCAATATTACTATATTGTACTATACCATTATATTGTAATATTATTAGTAATATTACATGTAATGTAAATATATAATTATAATATCATATTATTAGTATTATATTACATTACATTATAATATTATACATATTATATGTATGTATATTATATTATATTATATTATATTATTAGCATAGCACAGGAGACAAGGTGGAACTGTCCCCTGGCCCCCTCTCTCTTCACTCTAGCCCAGAATAGCAGTTGGTACTGGGGGGAGGGGTCCCCAACTGATGACATATGCAGGAGACAAGATGGAACTGTGCCTTGCCCCCCATCTTCACTCTGGCCCAGAGCGGCAGCTGGTGCTGGGGGGAGGGGTACAAAACAGTCATCACTATTCTGGTTGGGTGCCTTCAAGTTGTTCATGATTGACAGCGACCCTAAGGCTAACTGATCACAGGATTTTCTTGCAAGGATTTATTCATAGGGGGTTAACCTTAGTCTTCCTCTGAAGCCATGACTTGTCCAAGGAGCTGATCATGCCTCTCCTTTATGCTACATTATTCCATTTGAAGGGGTGAGTTGTTAATGCTCTTTATCGTACCCATATTTGCACTTTAATAGCATAATTTACAGTATTTTTTTCATCTGAATTAATGCTATCCTTACTGACCCCTACACCCTGCCCTTTATTTCCTTATAGGTTTTTCCAAGAGTGCTATGATGGAATGAGGGTAAAACTGTAGGATAGGCAATAATGTTATGACAATACAACAGCATCAAAAATCAGATGACATTAAAAAGGTCACACCTGCACCCAAACTGATTGTTGATGCAGGAGAAGGGGGTCATTAATGGATCATTTCCAGTGTTCTTAAAAGACAACACACACACACACACACACATTCTAAATGCCCTGCAATACAACAACGCATGGAGAACAGCAATGATGAGAAATAAGGCCAATAAAGAATGAGAATGCATTGCTATGACAATATAACAACATAGTGTGATAACACCCTAAAGCAGTGAACCTATGGCATGCGTGCCAGAAAGGGCATGCAGTGCCCTCTCTTCCCACACGTGATTTGTCAGTCACCTACCCCGCTCCCCCCAGTTTAGCACTCTAAAAGGTTCGCCACCACTGCCCTAAGGTAACTGTTTCATATTCATGACTGCTACTTAATTATGATTTTGACAATAGTGCTACGATCATAGCTCCTCTCCAACCTATTTTACTAGCCCTCAGTTGCATGGGTAGAAGGAGGTCCATTCTGCAAGGAAGGCATGGGGAATGACTAAGGTTTGGGAGAGGGGGAGAGGCTGGGTCAAAGGAGTTAACTTAATTAAGATATAAAACTAAGTAACTGATACAAAACTGATGAAATGTTATCACTATTTAATCAGCCATGGCTACAAACTTACATGACACCAGTTTTCTCCAGTGAGCGCTGCCTTCGTCTGCATGACGCTTTCACTGCCAATATGAAGATGATGATATTGATCTTGAGAAAAACATAAGTACAGATCAGTACAGTAATTTAACTTTTTTTTCTTTCACTTCATCGATAGCCTTAGCATTTTCCTGTATTTCATATATTAAAGTGTTAAACATTAAAGCTACTACAAATGATGCCAAAAGTCTAATTTAATTAGTAGATCTCATTAAAAGAACTGAAGAATTATATACTTTCAAGAATTATATAGTTTCAAGCTCCTAACTGATAAGTTTTCTGCTGCTATTGAAGACATATGTAAAAATTATGTTCAGAGCACTGGTTCTTGAACTGTGCGTACCAATCCCAAATGGGGTTCCCTTAGCTCAAAGTGGAGTTATGAAAAAATTGGATTCTAAAAAACCCCTGATTCAGCTGTAGTTCATAAAAATGAAAATAGACTGTTTAGCAAGCCTTGCAAATGCTGATTTATCGCACTATGTAACACAATCTTAGGAACTGTCTGTTTCTTACTTTGAAAGTCGTTATACTCTGGCAACTTCATTTCTGTGGCTGCCATAAACTATGCTGAATTGGTTGAAACTCTAAGAGATTTTCATTGAAAATCTATGGCAAAATGGAGTTCTTGGGTGAAAAGTTTTAGATGATTATGTGATTTAGCTATGTTGTAACCCTGTTCGAGCCATGAGGAGAGGCAAGTAAGCAATAAAATATAATAATAATAATAATAATAATAATAATAATAATAATAATAACATTGTTGTTGCTACATTTGTTAAAGAAACAACCCCCCTCTTAAGCTGCCTGATTAGTGGATCTTAAGAGCTGTAAGAAATGCTTTTAAAGCTTAAGTGGTTTGTTGATTGTTAACAAGAAGCTACATGATAAGCAATGAGTTAAAGATTGCTTACTTTAGTTGTAGCCATAAGAACAGTCCTCAAAGGAAGACCAACAGAAAATGAAAGTTTGATCTGTTGACAGTAGAAACCCTGAGGAAGATGTTAACTGGAAATAATTTGCACTGCAGTGCCAGCGTGTGTATAATAAGTGACATTACTGCAAAGGAAAACTTCAGTGATTTTAAAAACAGCTGGAAACTGTCAAAGTGTCATACAACTTCTGGAAGATATTGTTAAGGTTAAATTTAAGATGAGACCAGAGTTTTATTTGTTGGAAATGATGGGCGGTCATCTAGAAATTTTTTTTGAAAGAATGTAACATGGTATCTGATATCTGCTTCAAGGTGGAAGGAACCTGTTATCTCATGCAATAAGATTGGCGGACGAAGATCTGTGAAATGGCAGAAATGAATCATGACTATGTTTATTAAGAAAAATCTTTGACTAACTTTAAGAAAGATTGCCTTTTCACAACAACAAATGGGCATATGTTACTGTTTCAAGGGAGTATATTAATAATGAAAACCATCATAAAAGAGAATGGGAAGTTCGCCATTTTTCTTTCTCTTTTATTATTGTTAGCTTGTTCAAATGTTACTTGTCCTCAGTGCATGCGATATGTATTTAAACACATATAAAGACTAAGATGGCCACTATTGCGTCTGCAAAGAACCGTCCGGCTGAGCTGTTCCGAATTGTCAGAGGCCTTTTAAATCCCACCACTCAAGGTGGGAACCCTGACGATTCGACTTCTCGCTGTGAAGCTTTTGCTCAGTTCTTTGCAGACAAAGTCGCTTTGATCCGTTCTGGTCTGGATACCATGTTAATGGCAGTCTCTGAGGATGTAACACGAGCACCTGCTTGTCCAGTTTTGATGGATTCATTTCAATTGGTGAAACCCGAGGATGTGGACAAGATACTTGGAGGAATGAGGCCAACCACATGCATCCTGGACCCCTGCCCATCCTGGCTTCTAAAGGAGGCCAGAGGGGGATTGGCTGAGTGGGTTAAGGTGGTGGTTAATGCTTCCCTTCGGGAAGGCAAGATTCCAGCGAGCTTAAAACAAGCTATTATAAAACCGCTGTTGAAGAAACCATCACTGGACCCCACTAAATTCGACAACTATCGGCCAGTTTCCAATCTCCCCTTTTGGGCAAAGTCTTGAAACGTGTGGTGGCCTCACAACTCCAGGTATTCTTGGTAGACACGGATTATCTAGATCCGGCACAGTCTGGCTTTAGGCTGGGACATGGTACCGAGACAGCCTTGGTCGCCTTAGTGGATGATCTCTGCCGGGAGCTCGACAGGGGGAGTGTGTCCCTGTTGGTCCTGCTGGACCTCTCAGCGGCCTTCGATACCGTCGACCACGGTATCCTTCTGGGACGCCTCACGGGGATGGGTCTTGGAGGTACTGTTTTGCAGTGGCTCCGGTCATTCCTGGAGGGTCGATCTCAGAAGGTGTTTTTGGGGGACACCTGTTCAACCCCACAACCATTGTCTTGTGGGGTTCCTCAGGGCTCAATACTGTCTCCCATGTTGTTTAACATCTACATGAAGCCGCTGGGGGAGATCATCCGGAGTTTCGGGGTACGGTGTCATCTGTACGCGGATGATGTCCAACTCTGTCACTCCTTTCCACCTGCTACTAAGGAGGCTGTCCAGGTCCTGAACCGGTGCTTGGCCGCTGTGACGGTCTGGATGAGGGCGAACAAATTGAAATTGAATCCAGACAAGACAGAGGTACTCCTGGTCAGTCGCAAGGCCGAACAGGGCATAGGGTTACAGCCTGTGTTGGACGGGGTTACACTCCCCCTGAAGATGCAGGTTCGCAGCTTGGGTGTGATCCTGGACTCATCGCTGAGCCTGGAACCCCAGGTTTCAGCGGTGACCAGGGGAGCATTTGCACAGTTAAAGCTTGTGCGCCAGCTGCGCCCGTACCTTGGGAAGTCTGACTTGGCCACGGTAGTCCACGCTCTGGTTACATCCCGATTAGACTACTGCAACGCTCTCTACGTGGGGTTGCCTTTGAAGACAGCTCGGAAGCTCCAACTAGTCCAACGCTCGGCAGCCATGATTTTAACAGGAGCGGAGCGCAGGGAGCATACAATCCCCCTGTTGCGCCAACTCCACTGGCTACCGATCTGCTACCGGGCTGAATTCAAAGTGCTGGCGTTGGCCTTTAAAGCCCTAAACGGTTCCAGCCCAAGCTACCTATCTGACCGCATCTCTGCCTATGAACCCACCAGGACTTTGAGATCTTCCGGGGAGACCCTGCTCTCGATCCCGCCTGCTTCTCAAGCTCGGCTGGCGGGGACGAGAGATAGGGCCTTCTCGGTGGTGGCTCCTCGGCTGTGGAACGCCCTTCCTACGGACATTAGACTAGCACCATCTCTAATGGTAATTCCGCAAAAAGGTGAAGACCTGGATGTTTGTGCAGGCGTTTGAGTAATTTAGTGCAATCTGGTAATGGAACATAGGAATGGAACAATGGACGACGAACCTGGACTACGCTTGGATGATGAGAAGATTGGGTACGGTTGTTTTTTGTAATAATTGTGCATTGTAATTGCTTATTGGTAATTTATGGATAATGTGTTAAGTCAATTGTTATATGTTGTATGGAACCACTGCTGTTTCTACTGTTTCTACTGTTTGTGAACCGCTGTGAGTCGCCTTCGGGCTTGAGATACAGCGGTATATAAGCAAAGTAAATAAATAATAATAAATAAATAAGATTATGATATAGGGGGGGTTGCCAGTATACCGTTTAATTTATTTATATTGTCAGCAAAATCTACAATACTCACAACCACAACAATCACGATGGGTCCTGCAAAGCTCCAAATGAGGGTGTCATGAACAGACAGCCAGCAGAAATCTGGATTCCCATAGCCTTGTGGATCAAGGCCCACAGCAAGACCTGCATCACAAAAAAGAAAGGTTCTTTTGTGTGTATAACAAGCAAGATCAACATTCAGAGGCTGCACAAAGTGCATGGAACAACTGCTGTGCAATAAGTATACATTCCCTTTTAAAACAGTCCCCATCCAGAAAATAGCAACATGGTATCATGGGAAAGGTCATTAAAAATATGTAATGCAGATAATAATAACAACAACAACAACAACAACAACAACAATCCCAGTGGTGATTGGCACACTGGGTGCAGTGCCCAAAGACTTTGCCCTGCACTTAAACACAATCAGCGCTGACAAAATTACCATCTGCCAGCTGCAGAAGTCCATCTTACTGGGATCTGCATGCATTATTCGCCAATACATCACACAGTCCTAGACACCAACGTATGATCCAATACAACAGCCAGCAGAGTGATCTTGTCTGCTGTGGAATCATCTTGTTGTGTTTCAAATAATAATAAATTATAATACACTTTATTTATAGTCCGCTTTATCTCCCCAGAGGGACTCAGCGCTGATTACAGTACACATATAAGGCAAATATTCAATGCCTTTTACACAACGAACAACGAGATACAATACACAGATAAGATAATCTTTGACAAATAAATCTTTTTTTCAAGACTGTATACTCAATTTGTGCCAATGCACGACCAAACATCTAATTCCAATATGACCTGGCAAAAAACTAACTTTTTAAATTTTATCTTGAATTATTAAAATTTTGGTAAATTAAAATGAGACTGATTGAGGCCCTAGAGTATGGAATTTGCCTCCTTTGAAAATCAATGGGCAGTATTTGCCACCAAGGATTTTTAACTTAGCCTTTCTGACCTCTGTGCTGTACTATACTGGGATCTTGGTCATATCCTACTTTGAAAATCTTTAACCTGCCAACAACACACAATCCCTTCAAGTCTCCTTGATTCTTCAAAAGTCTTGTCTCACTTCCTCACCTTTTCTCAACAACAAGTTTCAACAGGCCAACTTTCATTTGTATTCTCCATTACAGAAAAATAAATAGTTGAATCCAGATTCTTATAAAATTGCTCAAAATCATTTAATCAGAAGTTCTGGAATAGGAGTCTCTAGCCAGATTATGTACTTTGAAACTATTCAATACTTCTTACATGCATAATGATCTCCCAGATCCATAGTGGTGTATCTGGGTGGCATGAGATAGTTCTGGAGAACCCTTGAATACAACAGCTCTTTAAAGGAAATTGGGAAGAGACCTGGTTTTACTTGACCTTTTTTTAACAGAACATTATTGTTCAGAATGACATATAATGAAATGTCTGACAAAAATCCTTTCAGGGACGTTTCTCAAGGAAACAAGCCCTGTGGGAAATGTAGCTTTTCAGTATAAAAACAACTCAGGTGTACAGAAAAGCGTTTCCCAATCTGATGCCTTTCAGGTGTGTTGTACAATCCCTATAATTGACGATACAATCAGTATTGCCACTGTAGAAACTACTAGGTGTGTAGCATTACTTTTTCCTATGAGTCACAACTAATCAATATTTCCTCCTCATATTTGATGTCCATTTCCCCCGCAAAAACTCCCATGTCACTGCAAACTTCAAATGTGGATACAGCAAATTAAAATATGTAGTTGCAAATTATAACTCCAGGCTTTTTTTGTTCTTTTGTTTGTGCAGAGTATATACCCTTATCACACTGCAAAATCAAGGGTAATGTTTGCCATCATTATTTAACTTGTATGAGAGCTACTTAAAGAGAACAATGTCTTGACTTCCAAGCAAGCAAAATGCCTCTGAACTTTACAAGTCCTGACTTTCTGAGAAATTATCCATGACTCATTATGAGCTGTCAGCACACCTTACTTTCTATTGTCTTCTGAGCCAGAATAGTGCTTACTATTTGAAGCAAATGTTCGGATTTTCATTATTCATTATTGTGCAAACACATATATGGAGTAAAACTGGCCAAGTTATCATTCAATATACATTAGGAAGCAATTAAATCCCTGATTTTTTTTGGGGGGGGGGGGGTATACAGAATGCACTGAAGGTAAAAAGTTTATGGGTTAATATTATCTTGAACTTTGAATTTGGGCTTTCAATAAAACTTTACCCCATTCAAAGCCTTTTCATTGACATAGCTTATGCCACTCCTCACTATGCAAAGTTTATCTGGCGTGTAGAAAAAGTTCAATCATTTGTTTCCTTTCCTATTAAGCAGAGGAAATAATAATTCTGTGCTTAATAGATGGAGAAAGACAGCAGAGTAAGGATGAAACTGATAAATTACGTGTTCCAACTAAAAGAATATCCACACTACACAACTATATTCAATTTAAAATTGAATTAAGTATGACAACTATGATTTTTTTAAAATCAGAGTGACAGATCTGATTCAATTTATCTGAATGTGTTGCATCACAGCCAATTATAGTATTCTCTTCCTGAAAACAATATGAACACAGGCTTCAACAATGTCTCATTTCACAGATTCCTTATCTTTACGAGTATCATATCTCATTCCCTTCCACTGTTTCTTAAACTCTGGGTCTTGACCCTAAATGGGGTCCCCTCAGCACAATTGCTGGGGTCCTAAAAACTTTGGCAACAATAAAAGTTTTCTGAATATCACCTACTGGCTGTTTTAAACATTTACAGTGAACTCTACAGAAAATGCTTCAGCTGTATGTCATAAAAATAAAAATCACCCTATTTAGTAAGCCTTGCAAATGCTGATTTGTTATCAGTAAATGTTTGATATTTATATTCATCTATATATTCAGGGTCATGAAAAAATTCCTTGGCCAAAAGAGGTCCCAAATGGAAAAGTTTAAGAAGAGTTGTTCCCTTCTAATAAGAGTCCAAAAGCTCAAGAAAATGTGTAGCTTGACTTCAGCACCAGCCAAATAACCACTATTAACCAGGATCTGAGTCACATGATTTTTTCTGCTAATCTTACTTGTCCCCAACTCCTCCCCCGTAAACAAACACAAAATTCCTAGCTACAACATCAGAAATCTTCAATTCTCTGATAATGCCTGGAAAGAGAAGTTGGTAAATGAAGGTATTGTAGAAGAAGGTAGGACAAGGCCAAACAGCACAAGTAATGTCTTGGGAGGGAGGGAAGAAGAGAGTGCATACCTATCACGACAAATTCCCTTGCCAATTTGACTTGGCTCCCTTCAACTATGCCTTATGGCAGTCTTACATGCTCAGAATATTAGAGTCAGGCTTAACCCCATCATTCACGTTAAGCTTTCCACGCCAAGCCAAACTAGACCACACCAAGCTAAAAACCAATGTTCCCAACAACACTACTGGGATCTTCCTAAAGCTACCTTGATAGCAGAAATCATTCATAGCTGGGGTGGGAAACCACAAGCTGCCTAAACCATGCTAGACCTTTCCGAAGTAATGTTCCTCATTTATTCAGAATTAAAATTTATTTTATTTTATTTTTAACTCTACTTTCTCCCAGCATGGAGAAATAATACTAAAAACATGCTCACCTCAAAAGTTAAAACATAAACTGGAGTTCTATTTAAAAAGAACAAATTAAAAATGCAAGCAGTTTTAAAACATATAAAAATTAAATAGAAATGCAATTAAAAGCTCCATCTGTCATGACATATTAAATACCAAATGCCTCTTTAAATGAAAAGGTCTTTCTTGCCAGAGGAAAGACATCAGGAATACATTATAAATATAGTATCTCGATTCATGTCTTGCTTTTGGGCTTTCCACTGACAACTAACTAGCTCTGTGGAAACTGAACTCTGGACTCAACACATTTGTAAATATCTGATATGCAGGATGTATTTTCATTCACTGGACCAAATTTGGCACAGATACCTGATACTCCGAAATTTGAATACTAGTGGGGTTGGGGGGGATTGATTTTGTCATTCGGGAGTTGTAGCTGCTGGGATTTATAGTTCACCTACAATCAAAGAGCATTCTGAACACCAACAATGGAATTGGACTGGACTTGGCACACAGAACTCCCATGACCAACAGAAAATACTACAAGGGTTTGGTGGGCAATGATCTTGAATTTTGGAGTTGTAGTTCACCTAAACCCAGAGAGCATTGTGGACTCAAACAATGATGGATCTGGACCAAACTTGGCACAAATACTCAATATGCTCAAATGTGAACACTGATAGGGTTTGGGGAAAATAGACTTTGACATTTGGGAGTTGTAGTTACTGGGATGTATAGTTCACCTACAATCAAAGAACATTCTGAACCCCACCAATGATAGAATTGGGCCAAACTTCCCACAGAGAACCCCTATGACCAATAGAAAATACTGTGTTTTCTGATGGCCTTTAGTGACCCCTCTGACACCCCCTCGTGACCCCACCAGGGGTCCTGACCCCCAGGTTGAGAAACACTGATCTAGACAAAGATAGATTAAGATATCTACATCTATTTTTAAACTCTCTGAAATCACACATTTTATGTGTGCCTAGCATAACTATTTCTGCATCTCATAGTAAAACCTCTTCCAACATCTATGCTCAGGGAATATATATATATATTTAAAAAGCTGTAAAAGCAACAAAGTAATTATAATAAAGTGAATGATGTTACCCCTCAGGCATGTGTGCAATTCTCGTTTCAACTTGAATTTAGTTATGTTTCATTCTTTTTATCCACACAAACGTTGCATTAAACAGGGGAAAAGCACATAATACAATTTCTAACTGCTTTCCATTTGTTTTCCAGTGTGTGGTGAATGAATGCTAATATTCAAATATATCACTGATTAGCATTATGCAGAAGATATAGCTGCTTCTAGAACTACAACTGGTAAACAAGCTTGAATGTCATTTTGGGAGAAAGGCAGGATAAAAAAGCAATCACTTTATCAATTGATCAATGGACAGAAGGCATTTCTAGATCACACAGAGTTAACGGTCCATCTCTTTCTGCCGGAAAATGAATGTCCACCTGGTATCTCAGAATGTGAACAATTACCTCTCTCCCTGATCTACAATTACAACTCCCTGATCTATAATTACAACTCTTGGAAGGGAAGTCATTATAATTGAAGTAGTACTGGTAAAAACAGTTGATGGAAATAGCACAGAAATCTTTAGCTAATCTTCCACTGCTAGGTCTTCATCCTTACCTGTTATAATGGCAGGAATCCCCCAGCCCATGACATAGTAGAATCTCATGTGTCCAAAATTTATGTTCCTCACTTCAGTCAGCATGCGGTAGATATGAAGCTGTTCAACAAACATCCAAGCGAATGTGCTCATGTAGAAGTAGTGCAAAAGAATGGCTATCACAGTGCACACAAACTAGAAAAAGGAAGAGCCCAATTAGATTAGTTTTACTCCACTGAGGGGCAAAAATATTACAGCAGAAGACCTAGGCTTTTGTTAATATGCAAGCAAATATTAATAAAGGCCACAATCATTAATTTCACAAATCCCATTATTTTAGTCATGCCTAAGGTTTTGCCTTTTTTACCTTTTGAACAACAATGAACTATGTTATGATTCCCGAGCTGAATGCAACTCTAAAGGATATTTTCTTTATAAAGTCACAATACTGACAACTGCTTTTTTCCCCTTGGAAGGAGGAAAATAAAGAATTCTTGGCTATCCATCATTCATGGATGGCTGAAACCTCTTTTTGCCCTATGCCTGCTGCTTTCCAGAGTGGTGCAAAAGCTAAATGGAATGTCAAGCAACTCCATTTCATCTGTGCCCCCACATTCTTTGACTTTTCATGCTCATCAGCATGTGACTCCTTGGACAATTCCTTTTTCACAAGGAAGGATTAACAACTGCTTGAAACACACACAAACACAGCAAGCATCACTTCATAATCKCCCCCCCCCCCCCACTCCAATTTTAAGGAGTGGTCCTTTTGTGTGAAATATGCAGCTTGCTGAAGAAAAAAGATTTTGGCAAATAGTTTACAGTATAGAACCAATATGTACATGTTTGTTAACTGACAAAACCGGGGATAATTTTCAGACAGCAAAGTAGACTGTAAATATAATACACCACCTACAAACCTCCACAACTAATCTGCAAACTCTAAGTTGACACTGATTTTCTTAATTTAACAATAAATGTTTGAATTGCTACATTTTTCTCTCAAGTACAAATCCATAAAAAAGAGACAGATTAAAAACCTTCCACTGACTTCCTAGATTACCAATCCCCCACATATAATCCAAAGGGATATACAGTCCAATAATATATAATACAATGTAGGGTGAAATCCTGTATTAGAAGAATTAGTTATAGAAACACAGCTCCCCATGTTATACCTAAAAATCTACCCTTTAAGAGGCTTAGCCCCCCCTCCCCCAACCTGACAATTTCCAAGTTGCCAGAGGATGAGGTGCATGAGCCAGAACATGTCCACCTTCTTCTTGTAGCAGGATTTACTACTACAAGCACTGGCATGGTTTTGTTGCAGCACCATAGCTCACCTCTCGACTCTCTGGCAACCTGAAAATGAAGTAGATTTTGGGAAAGATTTTTAGTTGTTATGTAGGCAACAACACATAAAAGTGTTGTGGTCCTGTGCAAGAAAGAGGGATATTAAACAAACAACAAGGTAGACTTATGACATTGTAATTATTGACCCCCATCACTAATAATAATAATAATAATAATAATAATAATAATAATAATAGTGAGCCCCCAGTGGTACAGTGGGTTAAACCACTTAGCTACTGAGCTTGTTGACCAAAAGGTTGCAGGTTTGAATGCGGGGAGCAGCATGAGCTCCCACTGTCAGCCCCAGCTTCTGCCAACCTAGCAGTTAGAAAACATGCAAATGTGAGTAGATCAATAGGTACCACTTCAGCAGGAAAGTAACGGTGTTCCATGCAGTCATGCTGGCCACATAACCTTGGAGGTGTCTATGGACAACGCCAGCTCTTCGGCTTAGAAATGGAGATGAGCACCAACCCTGAGTCGGACACGACTGGACTTAATGTCAGGGGGCAACCTTTACCCTTTATCTTTAATTAGTGACCAGTATACCATCCATAAAACAGTCATGCATTGCTATTCTAAGAAGCAATCCCCAAGCCCAGCATCGACTATTGGCATAATGAGGCCAGTGTGTGAAACTTGGAGCCACACCAAAGCTGATGGAAGGACCTTGCTCAGTCTGTTTTCTCTTTTACAGATTTGAGGGACTAGTGATGAGAAAACCACCAGTCTAGGTAACTACAGCAGCCATCAACCTCATCATCTCCGTCAGATTCTGTATTGATCCTGCCTCCAACATAGCAGCATCACATCAGGAGCTGGGTGCGTGTAGAGTGCACCAATGAATTGACTCAGGGCTTTTCCCTTCAACAGCAGACCCTTCAAAGGGAATAAATTGTGGTTCTATCACCTTGATTTCTTCAAAGTGCAAAGCCAGCACAGCTTTTGGTTTCTCTTTTAGGTGTCAAAGAATGAGAGCCCAGCCAATGATGGTCAGTTCCAGTGTCTATTCTCTACCATTGTGCCCACCTCCACAACCTGCTAAGTTCAATTATTGACAACAGTGAGGACTTTGCAGGGGATGGAGAGTGCTTTAAGTTAATCAATCTACCATGACAACAAGACCAAATGTGGAATGGTTGATGTGCAAGCTCAAAAGTCGTGGTGGTGGTGGTTAGGTCAAAATCAGGGGAGAAAATAAGCAATAGTTACTGAGATTAACTTACTGGGTTTTCTGTCTGGTTGATTCCTATCAGGAAGACTAACTCTGAGAAGAAAAGGGCAGCCACTAGGTTTTTGTGGATGCTGTGCAGGTTGGAACGCAATGTTCGGATCAAGACAAGAAGTATGAAAGTAAGCAGCAAAGCTGCCAGTGAGATGGACACAGTTGTGTAAGTGATAATCTTCAGAGGAAGTGCTTCACCATTCTGTGAAATACAAGTGCAATTAATAACTTTTAGTTAAATTGCCTTCTGATTTTTTTTTAAAAATGCAAAATTAATTTCTTACACAATGAGTTATGAGCAAGAAAAGCTTAGTCATTTGACAAAAGCAACATGGAAAAAATCCACATATGTCCATGCATTGTGAAGAACTGAGAATGGCAGTGACTCACTCTCCAAAGTATGATAAAAATGCCTCAGAAATAAGCCCTTGAAAGATGTCAAGTACTGTCAGCTCATTTAAAGGATTTAAATCATCATAGCAATATAAAATGAAAGCCTCAATTAAATGGATTTCAAGGCACTTAACTTACTTTTACTTTTTACATATTTATAACTTTGTGAAAGGTATCCATACTAATAGGAAACTATCTTATTGCAAGACAAAAATCCTCGTGATTAGTAAATTCATATTATGCATTAGTGAGTGAGGCTTTCTGAGGCAGTTGTAATACACCTATTACAAGTATAATCCCATTTACTGAAAATGATGCTACTCCGAAATACAATCCACGCACTCTAATAACAGTCCCCCTCACCCCATCTATGATTTAATTAGTTTAGTCAGAATTTTGTGAAGAATCTTCTGCCTAACTCTGAAGCGGTATTAAAGACAGAATTTACAATGGGATTTTGGTATCTGCTGGAATTTGGTTTCAGGACCCTCTGCGGATCCTGACATTCATAGATGCTCTAGGCCCATTCTCTACAATGAAATAATAATAATAATAATAATAATAATAATAATAATAATAATACTTTATTTATATTCCGCTCTATCTCCCCAAAGGGACTCAGGGTGGATTTTATATAAAATCAAACTTCACAACTGAAATAGGGACTGGTGCCAGAAAACACTCATCTTGATAAAGTGTTAATAAAAACCACAGATGGAAAGAAAATACCAAACCTACTTCCTTATTTGCTTTAATCTAACCATCTTTATTTTGCCACTATGGAAGGCAAACATTCATTCAAGAGACTACTTACTTCACGTTTCGAAATATCCATTAGAACAGCAAAACTTGTCAGGTGGTTGCACTGACAAATGACATGGCTCTGGCTTCTGGAAAACATTTCACATCCTTTTGAGGACCAACCACCTGTTTCTCCAATTCTACACAATGGGAGCAAAAGGGGTAGGGAAGGAAACCAAGATTCAATGACACTGGTTGTTTTCTAGCTGATATACTGAATTGTCAATACCTCAAGAAAGGCAATGACGTACTGTAGTAATAAGAATAATGAAGTCCTTCAGACTTTGCTGGATTGCATGCTACTAGCACTTGGCATCTAAAAGTATTTGAAAGGCCACATCATTGCCACTTCTGATGTACTTGAACAGGTTGCTCATTCAGGCAATAGCAAGTATTAATTAATGTTCAAAATGGAAAGAGGCTGTTGCTTCTTTAAATCCTACTTCAACATGGTAAATGACCATATTGTGATCAGTAAATCAATGTTTTTCAAACTTTGGTCTTCGAGGTTTTGTGGACTTCAGCTCACAGAATTCATGACTATTGGGCCATCTGGTAGGGGTTTCTGGGAGTTGGAGTCCAATATAACTGGAGGACCAAAGTTTGGAAATCCCTGAGGTGGGTTAAGTAACCTGAATAATCCATAAAATACAAATTTTATGAGATGTAGCTACCTCTTTAATCTTGAACTACCCAATCTTCTCTTGGTTAGAAAGCTGTAGTATTGTTATTGGTTTTTATTACTATTTGGCATGTATTCTTATATCGTTCTTCTGATTGTAACATATTTTAATGATGTCTTTCCCATTTCTTAAATGTGTCATTTTGATATACTGCATATTTCTGTATCAATAGACATAATTTTTGCATAAAGAATCAAAATATAAACCAGATAAAATTCATCAGCACTTCAGCAATTCCAGTTGTTAACTAGAATTACCTACCTCTTGAATTACTTAATTTCACAACCAATGTAAAACTTAATTATATCTTCATTTGGAGAACCATGTTCTTTTATCAGTGTGGGAGTAGTTGCTCCTAGGTTGCTACCACACTGGTAAGTGAACAAATATCAGAAACTGAAAGTCCTTGGGTGTAACATGACTCCAGAGCATGTGGCCCTCAACCTGGTAAATGAGCAGCCAAGAGAGAGTTGTTTCTCTGCTAGCAAACTGACAAAGTACAAAGAGGGATGACAATTAGGACAATCCCTCATCTCCAATCTCAATCTCAAAGTGGCCTTCCTTAGGCAATCAACTGATCACTTGAGGTCTAAAGTCCTCCATGTTGATTGCTGTGCCATCAGCAATGAACATAAACTCTGAAATCGCTTTGAATGCATTTTTTCCTTTCTTGGCAGGGGGTTGGACTGGATGGCCCATGAGGTCTCTTCCAACTCTATGATTTTGAGATATGTGCACCCCATGCCCGGTTACCAAACCCATTGAAAAAACATATGCACAGAAATATTAAGGTTTTTGCTAAATGACATAGTTGCATCTAATGACGCCTTGCTAAAAGAATCACATGCAGGATTTAGCTTATGTGAATTCAAGCAAGTCTCATAGCACTCGCATATTATATGCAAGTTCACTTATTCTTCTCTTAAGAAATCTTTAAATGAACAAATTACTTTTTTCCCTTTACCTGGAAGATGGAATGAAAAGAGGTCAAAGGTGTCACCAAAACTACTTCGTTTCCACCCACAGGTACAGCCTTTCATTTTCCATGACAACAACCCATAAAAATAATTAATGAGAGGAACAGCAAAAGCGTGAACTGCCTTTGTGAAATGTGTTGTTTTTTTTCCAAATGATAACTTCACCTGTATGTGCCAGTGCTTTGATGCTCACAGAATCCTTCTTTTATGAAAACTATAGCAATGTTTCTACTACAGCCTGTCTTTGTTGTAGCCAAGTTTTGTACCCTTGAGCAAATATGTAGTTTACAAATGGCAATCAGAAAGGATCTCTCTCTTTCAGCACCAGGACTTGTCTGAAAATTTATGCTTCCTAACGGACATGAAAGGCAATTATTTCCTTTTGCTAGATAATCTGAATGAAAGTCAACAGGATATTCACATGCAATCAAATCTCTTCAACATTTAGTAGACTATGGAACATACGTAGTTGAGTGGTTCCAGAATACACAAACTGGTTTTGTTCTCTCCTCAGTTTCCATCATGACATGCTCCAGTGTGATGGGGCTCTCCAGAAGATTTGGTAAAGATTCTCCATCTCTATAAACTATTGTGCTGATTACAGGGGTGTTAATGATGGGCCGATTGGGTAACCTAGCATAACAAAACAAAATGGCAAATGTTATATAATAGAGTGACTTGTTTCAGATGAGTATCTTTAATTGAGTTATATCAAGGATCTGTCATGTCTTAGGTTGTGAAAAAAAACCCGGCTTCCACTTGGCAGAACATTCCTCTACCACATTTGGCAGAATCTCTCACTCCACACTATACAATCCACAACATTATCTGGCCCTTGTATAGTGTATTCAAGCGTATATCATAGCAGTCTTAACTTCGTATCCTGCTCTGAAGTTGATTTGAATTGAGTCAAGGAAGTGTGTATCATCCAAGACTGCCTGTAGTTGTAGGGCAACTACCTTCTTAATCAACTTGCTCAAAGAAGGAGGATTGGAGAGTGGTCCCAGAACATAATAAACAAATGCTACTCAAAGCAAGCTGAAGAAGATCACTTTATGTAAATTTTACCTTAAACTCCTTCGGTCAGGGTCATAACTCTCAGGCAGAAATTGTCCTAGTGTTCGGTATATGATCACAATGGCAGCAGCATGCTGGTTAGACTCTTCTGGATGTCGACGCTTTCTTTTGGCAAGTATGTTTCTGAAAATCTCATCTCCCTTCTTGGAAGGCAGTATATAGTTTGCAGGTTTCATCGTAGGAACTACTGAAGATGAAACCAATGAATACTATTATCAAGTGTATGAATTATCATTTAAAGACATGCACTATAAAATTCTGGTAATTTTAAAAGGACGCATTTTTCTTTGCCATGTAAACATTGGTCAATATTCTTAGTTCAATATATTATCCAAATCTGGCAGAAACTACACCTGTGTTCTGATTGCTAGCAGAATAGCTATCCTTTTCCCTGTGCATCTGTTGCTCCATAAAGTAGGTGGAGTGGGGTGGAGTTATAATAATGGCAATACCGTCATAATCATGACTACGTAGCAATAATACATATGGAACAACTATGGAAGACTAAATCTAGGTAATTATTCCATATTCATGATCACTTTTTTTTTCGTTCCTGAGTGGGCGGTGAATTTTGATTTTTAAGTTTGTGGATGCAAGAATATCAATTTTTTAACAAATATTTATCTTGCACATATATAATAACTTTATAGCATTGTTATTATATATTTGAAAGGTAGTTACAGTCTTTAGGTTTTAAACTGTATAGTATATTGTTAGCACTGTTCACTACTTTGAGTCTCTTTTGAGAAAAAGCATGGTAGTCATGATGATGATGCAATGGGCACTTGGGCAAGCAGCAAAGTGCATCTCATTATGATACATTGATCACGTGGTCTTTGTCTCTGTATCAACTTACACAAAGACATGTGTTACACTTCCACAACACTATCCATTAGTAGAATATAGTCAGAATGGTGAAATTTTGGATGCAGCAATCAATTTATATAAATAGCAGCCACCAACTTACAAAGGAAGTAAAGAAATGTACATAAATACAGTATTGGCTTTTCTTTCCCTTAATGTCTCCAGCAACTAAGTATCACACCTATACTTACATGCACAGTATTATATAGTATTCGGTTTATGAACCACTCAAGAGTATGAAAGCATATTTCGAGTAAGACATACCCTGGGAACTGCATTTTACAGTCCTGGGACTTACAACCTATTTCTGACTTATGGTCAAAAATTATTTGAAAGCTAATCTAATATGATGATTTCTTGGCAATATTTGTTTAGAGGGGTTGCTTTAACCATCCTCTGAGGCTGAAAGAGTGTGATACATCCAAGGTTCACTTGGTGGGTTTCTATAGCTGAGTGCAGGTTTGAACTCTGGTCTTCTGGCTCTATAGATATAGACAGATAATTATGCATCACAGCTTTGCTTCTTCTGAGGCTTCCCTAAGCACCCTTGGACAGCATAAATTATCTCCTTCACAGCTGATTGGATCATTTATTAGGAGTTTCGTAAACCTGGGGTAGCACTCTACCTTTTCTGTTGGAAGCTTTGAACAAAGTATCAGGAAACAAAACAGATGACTCCAAATCTCTAGGATAATCTTCTTTAATCACATCAAACCGTGGGACTTTAGCTCCCGTAAAATTAGACTTTTCAAAGATGTCACCAGCAATAACTAACAAGAATAAAAATAGTATTTGTCATAATATATACGTGTATGTCACAGATTTATAAGTACCACATAAAGTTCAAACCCAAAGCTTTAGCAAACACGTAAAACTACATGGGTATTAAAAAGAAACCTGGATGTAATGCTTAAAGCATTCAATTAACATTAAGAAGATATGTCTCAGTAGTAAAACAAATGAATGAATATGCAGAGGGATAGTTCACTAATTTGTGCCTGCGTAGATTACTCTTCCTGGCAAAACAACTTTTATATTCATGATTTAAGAGGAGAACACAGAAATGAGGTGAAAACTACCATTTCTCTGAGGACTCCAATGCCTCAAAAGTAACACTGAAAACTTCTTGAGAGAGATCCCTGTCTGAATTCTCTGATTTGTTAAAAAATTGTACATAATTACCAGAGTTTCATGCGTAATAGCACTTTTATGTTATGAGTAGGCCACCCCCCTCCCTGTTCTGAGCAGAACACGGATTGTGATACAGAAAGAAGTCCATGGAAGATGGTTCTTTTTAAAGTGAGAGTTAATGCTATACCTCAAATTTTGTCAAAAAAAGGACACTTCCCTTCTCTGACTAGGGTGGCAGAAGGCAAGAACATATTCCATCCCAGAAGAATATAAAAAAGTACAGATCTCACTCTACTTTTTCAGTCACAATGGGAAAGTGTCAAAGAGCCACTATCACTGCCACAATTTTTCTGCCCAGGTTAATGCAGCAGTTTACACTGTCCTGTAGATAAGCTGACCCAGGGGTTTATTGGTCGATTTTTTAAAATGACTTATACATTTGGGGGAAAGCCTAACTGAGTAAACATGCTCAGGCTTGTATTCTAAATCACGGACACTTCATGGAGCCAAAATTCTGCTGTCTCCCAACTACATCCTAGCTCACTGTATGTAACTTGCACACATAAATAAAAACCTGAATGTCAAAACAAGATCTGTTTTCCTTGGCTGTATCTTTGGCAACTCTCCTTTATTCTTCCACAAATTCTGCCAAATCCTTCAGCAGCAATTGCTATATTTGTTGCCACTGAAGATTTACAAGGCATTTTTCTTGCCTACTAAAGGCAGAGAAAGGCAAGTCCACTTTTACAATTGTACTGTTTGCTTTTTTCAGCACCCCAGCCTGCCTTTCCTGAGTCAAAGTCTACAGCTGCTAAAATGGAAAGCTGTAGTAGGTGAACAGAGGAAGCATAAGAGCTCTAGGACTCAAGCCAGCTTCTTAGTTTGAGTGGGTGCTGATTTTCAAGTGTATGTCATGGATAGGAGATACTGTCTATCTTTGAGCACTTGGCATTGCTCTTTGATGTCTTCAAAAAGACATATGTTTATTCCAGCACTGAAGTGTAAAACAATAGTGTCACAGATCACTTTCACCTGCATTCCTGTTCCCCACCTCCAACAGTTCCTGGTATTACCTGGACTCTGATTTACTGAGCTTGGAAACCAGCAACAGGGCAGCAAACAAGAGAAACAGGACAGAATGTAGGTCTGTATCCATAATAAAGCTTTCTTCTGTTTCTAAAGGTATATCATGCAATCCATGGTGCTTATGGCAAACATGTTGTAGTCTGGTCAACCAACATTTGTTTGCCCACTAGATCCAAATAATTCAGAGAAAATCCATTTAGATGATACAAGATGAGGTCACACAGGTAGGCGGGTCCCTAAACAGTTTGGGACCCGCCTACCTGCGTGACCGCATCTCTGTGTACGAACCCACACGATCTCTTCGATCATCTGGAGAGGCCCTGCTCACGCTCCCACCACCATCGCAAGCGCGATTGGTGGGGACGAGGGAGAGGGTCTTCTCGGTGGTGGCCCCTCGACTCTGGAACTCACTCTCCAGGGATATTAGACAAGCCCCAACTCTGGCAGTCTTTAGGAGGAGCCTGAAAACGTGGCTGTTTCAGTGTGCCTTCCCAGAATAAGGAAACTCCCAGCAATATGTCCTCAAATGCACTTTAATAATGATATTGGATTGTCTGCACATTTCTTCCCTCTTCAAAATCTTTATTCCAATTACATGCTACCTGTTCATGCCCAGCATTATTTTTTAAATTTTTAATTATTGCATTTGGCGCAGCCATTGGTTTTTAATTGTGTCGTGTTATTGTTATTGTTTTTGCTTATTTTGCTATGAGTTTTGTATTGCTTTTGTATTATTGCTGTTATTGTTATTGTTGTGTTGTGGGCTCGACCTCATGCAAGCCGCACTGAGTCCCTCAGGAGATGGTAGCGGGGTACAAATAAATTATTATTATTATTATTATTATTATTATTATTATTATTATTACAAGAAAGGCTCAGCTTTTCCAGTTCCATGTCAATTCATGCCAGATTTGTGAACCCATGCACTAACAGATGTTGTTGAACTTAGCAGTGGCAAGGCATGATGGGAGAAGCACTATAGATTCCCCATTTCTGATTCAAACCTCACTGACGGTTTGGTCAAAGATCAATGTCTGATATTTTGATACTAGACTTGTCATTCTGACATTAGACTGTCAAGCACTCTATCAAAGAAATTTTAGTCAATCCTATGTTTTTCCTCTATTGAATCCAACTATAACTAAGTGAAATAGTTCTGAAGAAAGAAGCACACCTCATTTTCAGATGATGCACGTGTATATACTTATTTATTTACGATATTTCTATCCCGCCTTTCTCAAGCCCGAAGGCGACTCAAGGCGGCTTACCAATTGGCAGCCATTCGATGCCATAACAATCCACAATATACAATTAAAACATTTAAAAACATTATAAAATCAAGACAAAAACCATTAAAATGTTTTTATTGATACTGTTTTATTTGGCTTTATATTTAAATTAACTGTTTTAATCGTATTTTATGTCTTTGATGTTGACTGTAAACCGCCCTGAGTCGCCTGCGGGCTGAGAGGGGCAGTATATAAATATAGTAAATAAATAAAATCATATAATAACCAATGTCTTCCTGTTAATCTCGTTTTCCAGTAGCATCGTCTAAGCTGTTCCATGTTTCAACTTACATAATTCCATATTTGTCTACTGCACTGCATTTCCAAAGCCTTGTTCAAGAGCCATGTTTTTACTTTATGTATGCCACAACCACCTTAAGCAAAGGCAGTCCCTCATACATGAAAATAAAGAGGGGTGAGCGTTTTTTTAAAAGGCAGTACCTGTCACCTCATTTTTTAAATACTTGTATGTAATATAATAAAAACAATAATCTATAGTGTACAATTAATTATGCACTGTTTAAGACTATCAAAAACTTTCAAAATGGATTAGTCTAACCAAATATTTGCTCAAACAATGCAGATTTTCAGAAGTCACATCTGACAGAAAAATGATAGTAAAAACAACAACTTACTCATGTTTGCAGCAACAATAATGAAAGGTTTCATGTAGGTCTTTTGCATGTTCTTTGCGACAGTGCTGAAATAGTCCTCGTAATGTTTCAGCAGATGCGCTGTGCCCCCCTCTGTCCTTTGAATGTGCTCCCAATGCTCTTTGGTGCTAGGCTCCAGCAGAGCACTACCAGCTCTTATGATATTCTACAAAGAAGATAAAAATATGTTATGCATGAAGTATCAAGAACAGTGTGTTGCAAAGAAGTAAACATGCACAGTGAATACCTGAAAGCCTAGCCTATTGTATTTTTGTTTTTACGAAACTGGAGGGAAGGGAACAACCTACATCAAACTAAGACTTTGTTACAGACATTTCATCTCATCCAAATTTAGAATTCTATTCTACTGAATCCAGTAAAGTAGAATTCTAAATCTGGATGAGGAGGTAAAGTATCAGAGGAGGCTGGTGATTTGAAACAGAAATAATATCCCAAGTATGACTACTGAGCAGAAAGGAGTGGCTGGGTCAGCATGTTTAATGGAGTGAAGGGTGTACAAGGGCCAATATTACTACAGTGATACATTGAGTTAAGAGTTTAATTTGTTCCATGACAAAACTCTTAACTCAGGTTGCTCTTATCTCAAAGCAAAATTACCATTTAAATGCTATCAATCTGTTACGTGTGTTTAAATAAGAAAATGTGCTTTATAAATAACAAATAATTTATAAATGCATATTCATGTGGAATAAACAAAAGATCAAGCTTAAAATAGTAGAAGCACAAAGTTGTGGCAAGGAAGCACAAAGTGAACAGGCAGAAGCATCATTTTCGTCATACTGTACTCATTCTAGCCTCCCTCCCTCTTTTGCTCTCTCTCCCTCTCTCTTTTCATGAAGCCAAACATACCAGGAATAAAAACCACACAAAATCAACTAACCCAAGGTTCCCCAAAGCTGACAAGAGCAAAGCATACAAGAGCATGAGGCATGGAGACACAAGGGACGGAGGCTGCTCCCTTGAAGCCCAAAAGCCCTGTACTCTCACGCTAGTGCCCCCTCCTGCACTTACTCTTAACTCAAAATGCTGCTAATATGTAAAAGGGAAACCTGGGCCGAGCTACAGCTCTTAACTCAAAACACTCTTAAATTGTGATGCTCTTAAGTCAAGGTTCCAATGTACTACTATCATTACCATCATTATCATTATTGTAATAATAATCCACACTGCATATAAGGATTTTCATATGGCTTATAGTAAAATCAATTTGAGAAGTTTAAAACAATATTAAAACACCCGTGTCTGTTTGAATGGCAGTTTCCATTTTGTTTTCATTAACTACACAATTTGAGTAAGTTTGAATTGTGTAAAAGGGATTTTTTTCTGGCCTCAAGAAGAAGACTATAATATTTGCAACTGTTTCTAAATCATTTTGGTCTCTGTTCTTTTTTAAAAATTGCAATTTCAGAGTACATTGGTTCGAAGAACTTAGTGGGCAGAAAAGACTTCTGGGTAACAGTAATAAAGGGGCCCCCGGTGGCGCAATGGGTTAAAACTTTGTGCTGGCAGGACTGCTGACCGAAAGGTCAGTGGTTCAAATCAGGGGAGCGGGGTGACCTCCCATCTGTCAGCTCCAGCTTCTCATATGGGGACATGAGAGAAGCCTTCAATAGGATGGTTAAACATTCGGTCGTCCCCTGGGCAATATCCTTGCAGATGGCTAATTCTCCACACCATAAGCGACTTGCAGTTTCACAAGTAGCTCCTGACACTAAAAAAAATATAATGAAAACAACAACTTCATTTTAAAAATATTTCTTGCAACCTTTCTACATGGTAATTCAAGATGCAAGACTGCATGCATTCCGCATACCCTGTCTCTACATTACACACACATTAGTGCTACCTTTTGCTTCATCTGTCCATTGAGCTGAAAGAGGCCTTTGCAGAATAACTTTATGATATGCAGTCTCAATGACATGCTTTGTGATGCCCCTCTGAGAGGAATCATTGCAGAGAATGCCCCTGCATTCTTTCTAGAGCTGGTTTTCCATATGTAGGTAGCCTGTGTCTTCTCTAAATCATTTAAACTTTCTTACCTCGTTGAAGTCCACATCCCTCGTTGCAGCGAGATCAAACCCTTGCTGCTGGCTCTCATACTGCAATACTCTGATCATCATCTGGTAGGCTGTTCGCACATCATTCCCATAGAAGGAGCCTGTGCGGTTTGTAGCGCTATGGAGAACTTTGGCAATCTGCACAGATTTGTCACCATCCATGTTGGTCTCATTGCGCAGAAGTTTCTCGTTCTGAAGCAGAGCAAAAACAACAACAAAGATTCAAAGCTCTATCTCATCTTTGATATAACACACATGTATATACCCATTTCTGCCAACCTAGCAGTTTGAAAACATGCAAATGTGAGTAGCTCCGGTGGGAAGGTAATGGTGCTCCATGCAGTCATGCCGACTACATGATTTTGGAGGTGTCTTAGTGGTTTTTGCCACGTGTGCAATTTTTTTTTTTCACGTGTGCAATTTTATGTATGACAGAATGCTTCGCATAGCATGATACTCTGCAATCTTTCTGGATATATTAAGGAACTCTAAAACGGTAGGTAACTCTTCAAATATTCCTCTCTTCCAAAGCACCCTGTGCTTACCATGATTTTAAGATCCATGAAGCCAACAGTCGTACAGTTAAAAAGTTCAGGGGGCAGCCAACCCTTTTCACTGTTGCAGTGCCGGACAGCATTTCCTTAAAAACAACATAAATTAGTGAGAGTGATGCAGGTTGACCATTGCATATTTAATTTTATCAAAAAATTAAAACAATATATCTTTTTGGTGTATTAAAGAAAATAATTCTTTATGTATATAAACATAAAATGTAAGAGGAATATTTTGAAACATTACTGATATTCCAAGTCAGAATTTTTGATCAGTTGAACAAAGATCTGCCTGCAAATATTATTCCAATTACTTTACATGGCATGTTATCTTAAATTATGCCTCACTCTGAAAAACATTTTAAAATACTGCAGAATGAGAGGAAGATAATATTCTAGTTACAGTTTCCTCAGGGGTTTTGGGACTCTACCGTAAACATCAAACTCACTCCATATTGCAACCACTTCATAATCTACTGTATTTTAACAGCTTGATCTTTCATTAGCCATATTCAGCGGTGGCTCATTTCTTCATTATCAGTTTGCTTCTGACCCAATAAATAAAGTGGTGGCTGAATTCTTTCACAACTGTGAGGCCTATGATTTTATTTCAGGTTTCTGCTGAAGTTTAAAGGGCCTATTCAAGGTACAGAACCTTTCCTGAAAACAGAATGAAGCACCTTTGATACCTCTTTTAAACACAAGATTAAAACCTTGAGCAATGCCCCATCTACACTATCACATAATGCAGTTTTATAATGCAATTTAACCCCACTGAACTGAGTTATATGAGTCTACACTGCCATATAATGGAGTTCAATGCAGTTAAACTGCATTATGAAACTGCATCATATGGCAGCATAGCTGGGCCTGAATTTACTGTCCCAATGGCATGATAGCCATCAGCTCTAGTCAGGCACACAGAAGTTCAAAATCCAAGTTCGGACTTTAAAGAGAACTTTCATTTGCAGGAAGCACTCCCCCTTTAAAACAATGACTTTCTTTGTAAGCATGGGCGTGTGTTAAATTCCCTTTATGCACTTGGACAAGATTAATCTCAATGTGTATTTCATTATGGTCTTTAATAACTGAAACTGTATTAAATTGTCCATATCTGAGTTTTCTTTGCCACATTTTGATGATATATTTTTTTCCAGCATATACACCAAACTTTTTGATCTACAACAACTCTGAGCATTTAAACTATTCCACTTACCAACTGATCCTTTGGGACAAGGCACAGCAGCAGGCTGCCCAAATTTTGTCTGTGGCCACCAAATGCCAGCCTCAAATGCTTTGGGACATCCATTATAAACCACTGTGTGAAATTGATGAGAAAGAACACAATATAACAGAACTGAATTGATAGCAGAAATATGTTTTGTTTGATTTGATATGGAGTGGGGATCATCCTTCACTATGGTCTGTGTTGGCTAGTATCCAGCAGTATCTGCGGAGGCAACATGTTCTCTGTCTCAGCTTTGAACAAATATTATTATTTATTATTATTTACAATATTTCTACCCCACCCTTCTCAACCCTCGAGGGGAGACTCAAGAGCGGCTAACACTGGCAACAATTCGATGCCACAATATCACAGTAAACAACAATATAAAACTATAAATAAACAATACATTAAAACAATAACATTAGTTATACAATCAAACAGCTGTTTCCATTATTATAACAATCATATGGTCCAGTTCAATGTTCAAATATTATGCTAGAATATCCAAGAACAGCATGTCTTCACTAGATAAGAAAGGCTAGTTATTGATATGACATCTGCTTTCAGTTTCAAGAAAATCAAAAGATAAAGCAAGATCTTATAGAACTGCATAATGTTTGCCTTTCTAATCTGATCTAAATATCAATTCCAAACAGGTAAGATTTTTTTTCTGCATTAGAGAGATTAAAAACATATTAGCTGAAGACTATCTGAATATTTCCCTGTATTAGATTTGTTCAACGCCACTGTTTGATTACAAGCAACTTCATAAAGGATAGGCACTCTCTATGGCTACACTGCCATATAATCTTGATCAGTAGTTCTCAACCTGTGGGTCCTCAGATGTTTTGGCCTTCAATTCCCAGAAATCCTAACAGCTGGTAAACTGGCTGGGATTTCTGGGACTTGTAGGACAAAACAGCTGGGGACCCACAGGTTGAAAACCACTGATCTAGATTATCAAACCAGATAATCCACATTATTTTATTTGAACCAGATTATATGGATCTATACTGCCATAAAATCCAGTTCAGAGGAGATAATCTGGATGGCAGTGTAGAAGAGGCTCTAGTATTCTGAAAAACAGCTTAGCTTTCCATTAAACTTTATTCATTTTTTTTGTCGTGGCAGGAGTAACTTGAGAAACTGTAAGTCATTTTTAGTGTGAGAGAATTGGCTGTCTGCAAGGACATTGCCCAGGGAATGCCCAGATATTTTGATGTTTTATCAGCTTTATGGAGACTTCTCTCGTGTCCCCGCATGAGGAGCTGGAGCTGATAGAGGGAGCTCATCCACGCTCTCCCCAGACTCGAACCTGCGACCTGTCGGTCTTCGGTCCTGCTGGCACAAGAGTTTAACCCATTGCACCACCGGGGAATCTTTTCATTTATATTATTTATTTCTATGCAATGTAAATATTTATTTTTCTTTATTTTACATATTTATATTATTCATTTATATGCAATATATAATATATCTCCTTTATTTCTGGGTAATAGTAGTCAACAAGATCTCAGTACTCCAAATGGTCTTCAGAACAAGAAAATACCTTCACAGCCATGAACAGTGACTTCAGCAAAGGGATTATCACAACGATTGCATTGTCGGCCAATCACTCCGGCTTTACAGGGACACTGTCCTGTTTCATTGTCACAGGTGCGATTTTTGGAACCAGAAGGTAAACAGTCACACGGATAGCATGTGTCACTGTTTTGTGGTCTGTAATGATTTGCCTGGAAAAAAGAAGACATATTCATTTATGTTCACATATCAAGAATGTAAGCAGTGGACATTAACTTTTGCTTCTAAAGACTCTTAGGGGAAAGAACACTGTGGTCATGGCTTCAAACTGCATACTAATTTACTGTTCTGCCTTAGTTTTCCATTACATGTGAATTACTCATCAAACTGTTTGGGGAAAAAAATAAGGGCGATGAAATTATCTCTACACTTCAGAATAAAAGATTTCTTTTCTGGATGGGAAAAACATGTTTGACAGTCCAAGAGAAAATCACACTTCTTTATGCTGCCACATTCTTCAGACATAACATTAACATCATAGAATCATAAGAGTTGGAAGAGACCTCATGGGCCATCCAGTCCAACCCCCTGCCGAGAAGCAGGAACATTGCCTTCAAAGCAGCCCTGACAGATGGCCATCCAGCCTCTGTTTAAAAGCTTCCAAAGAAGGAGCCTCCACCACACTCCAGGGCAGAGAGTTATACTACTGAACACCTCTCACAGTCAATAAGTTCTTCCTCATGTTCAGATGGAATCTTCTTTCTTGTAGTTTGAAGCCATTGTTCCGCATCTTAGTCTCCAGGGCAGCAGTAAACAAGCTTGCTCATTCCTCCCGATGAGTTTCTCTCACATATTTATACATGGCTATCATGTCTCCTCTCAGCTTCCTCTTCTTCAGGCTAAACATGCCCAGCTCTTTAAGCCGCTCCTCATAGGGCTTGTTCTCCAGACCCCTGATCATTTTAGTCGCCCTCCTCTGGACACATTTCAGATTGTTAATATCTCTCTTCAATTGTGGAGCCCAGAATTGGACACAATATTCCAGATGTGGTCTGACCAAGGCAGAATAGAGGGGTAGCATGCGTGGGGAAAACCTGGAGTCACTAACAGGACAGACTCTAACCTGGAGTCACTAACAGGACAGACAGGTTTGCTTGTCCTGCTAACCTGAACAAGAATTTCATTTACAAAATGATTGTATGACTTCTTACCATACACCGACACTCTCCATTAGTCTTATTGCAATCAGGATCAAATCCCTTACTGATTTCACAGTTGCAAGGCCCACAAATGGGATTTCCCCACCAGCCTCTGGGACACGGCAAATCAATTCTACAAAAAAAAAAAAAAGGAAAAAGGAAAAAACAGTTTTGGAATTATTGGAAAAGAAAATGCATTCTTCTTTTGCACAGAAATGAGTAAGCTACAGCTTGCCTTGTTGTGCTTCCTTTTCATAAAAAAAACTGAAGAAAAATATTGAACAGGCCAACTAGGAGAAATCACTTTTTATTTGCTATAGATTAAAAATACATTGGCATAACCTCAGGAAGACAAAATTATTCAATAATCTCCAGTAAAGATGATGGTTATGCTTGAAGTTGGGGGATGTTACAGTTACATTCCTTTTGCATGCTTTTGAACATAAAATAGAAGTTTTAAAAAAAGGAAGCTGTTGCCTTAATGCAACCTTCTTTTTACAACACTACTAATAGCAGAAAGGGAGGTGGGATGGGAACCGAAAAGGGTAAAATAAGAATAGTATCATTCACTTACTTGCTTTCACAATATTGCCCGTAATAGCTTTGCCCACATTCACAGGTGTATCCATGAGAAGAGCTTGGCTTATGGACACAAGCAGAGACATGTTGACATGGATTCAGGCTACACACATCAACACAGTCTGTCCCAAAGAACCCTGAGGAGACAAAGTTATAGACATCTAGCAAACACTGTATAATTTATGAGTCTCAGAAGATCATCTATTTTGAACTTTAAAAGTTATAACACTTCTTGAGCTGTCAGTAAATTTTCCTCCTACCACAAGACTGTGTTGAAAGGATACAAAGGGGCACTACTCTTCTATATTTAGCAACCCATATGGATACCACTTAAATAACAATGTTTGTGGGGGCTTTTGGCCTAGATGTTAATGAAAAAGTATATATTTTCTTCTGCCTAATGACAAAAAGCCTTAAAATTAAAGTATTAATTCAAAAACCGTAGTCTTATGCAGTACCTGAGAGTAAAACATAATATTAAACATATTAATTAAATATACACTGAACTATCATGTAAGCACTCTATGAAGCACAATAAATGATATTTACTTCTGATCTAACACATTATACAATTTCCTGTATTTTTGTGTATGGGAAAAATACACAAAATGTATTCGATGTTTACATGTTCTGATGTTTACATCAGAAGTAAATTTCAAAACATCTAGTTCAAAAGAAAATGAATGAAACAAAGTCCATGTTGAATTATTCTGCCCAACATTTATACTTAAAGTACAAAGAATACTTTCCAAGTTATGCAAACCGAAATCTATACCAATCTAAAAAGTGTTCAAATATCATTTTTTTTAAAATGAAAAATAATTTTGAAGAGGGATTTGTTTTTTGTATTAATTGTAAACTGCTCCCCATTCTACAAAAGATAAAATTTAAAAATATATTTATATGATACCATTTTTTAAAATCAGAATAACAGAATTTTAGAATTCAGAAAAAAAAATATTATGATGATTAAGTCATTTTTACCTGGATCACAAATGCAGGAATAACTGTCCCAGTCATCACTACAGTAGCTGTGCAGGGGACAAGGATTAGAATCACAGGGATTGTCCACTTCACAGCCTTCTGTCACATGAATCTTGGTGGCCTGCTCTGTATTCAATGTAGCTACATTTGTAGGTGTCTCTCCCATTCTCAATCCCTGCAAAGAAACAATGGTAACATCAACACAGTATTTCAAAGCTTGTTTAAACAGGTATTGTAAACATTACACATAGTAGTAAAATATCTTATCACAATTAAAGATTTTACAGGTTTTCATAATGATACTGATACACTGCAAGCCACTGACCTAAATCCTAATACAGGTGAAACACTGAACTATATCTAAAGGAAAATGGAAACACCTCTTTGCAACCATGCTGGGAGGCAGCAGAAAGGTGGGTTGTGATGTCTCATCATTCAGACATCCTGCCCAATCATAATATATATGTGACAAGACCAAATCTCACTGATGCTAAATCAGTTGAGGGGCCCTAATAAAGCAGACACCATACTTCATAGACCTAGTTTAAAAAAACAACAAACAAACAAGAAATTAAAACAGTAAAACAACCAAGTTGGATGTTAGTTTAATTTCAGTTAAAATTAAGAATGCAAACAGTTATGTACTACTCCATCACTATAAAGCAGTTTACTCTTGGAGGCCACAGGAATGCTCTCATGAGAAACATATTTTCTTATTTTCAGTTTTTACCTGGAGACAGCCATAGAAACCTTGCTGAACAGAGACATGATCTCCAGAGACGCCTCCCACAACAATGCTTTTCATTTTTAGTCCAGGTAACTGATTTCCAATCTGTACAGTACTCTGAAAGGAAGAAAAGTTGTTAAAAGCAGTTGTTTCTTCGCCTATGAATTCTCAGTTACAATATTTTACTGATAAACTGGGGGGGGGGGGGGGGAACGTCATCAAGAATAAGCCTAAAGTGATAATAGAAACTAATCATGCTGTGCTTCTGATAAGAAAGTATTTTCAAAAGGTAGAATGTCTTTTATTCTCTGTTCATTCCAACTGGCACTCACAGACAGATTCAAGCAGACTATTTTCTTTCTTCACAAGTATCTAATTATTCAGCTACATAAACGGAAATCAAGTTGATCTGTATTTAGTTTTGAATCCAAGGTATAATACCCTATATACTTCTGTATAAATTTATACAGCCCAAAAATCCTAGATCAACTTCTCCGCCAGTTAATCCAACTACTGTACCTTAACTCTTATCAAAAGAAGAATATGAGGAGGAGGAGAGCGAAACATTCCCTCCACTGAGTAGAATGGCAAGAGGCAATAGCTTACTCCACCCCATGAGAATCTAAAAGAAGAACCAACCTCCTCTACTCTCCACTGTGATGTCACTTTTGTCCTTTTTTAATGCCTGGGCAGGCAAAATGATGGTGTCAGCAAGGGTAGATGAGGAAGCATACACATTCATTGTTCCGTAGAATTACTCTTGACTTATCCATGGGTCATATAAAATCCATAATTTTGGACACCAAAACTGCCCTTGATTTACACATGACGTTGACTTATACATGAGTATACAGTATGTGAGTTCTAGAAAAGTTATGAAAACTTGCCTTATAGAACAATGGTGTACAACACTACCATGTACTTTTGGAGAAAAGGGATCCAACCCACAGTAGAAGGAAAACAGAAATAACTGATCTGGCACCGTTCATTAGTCATGCTTTATGGCAATGAGACTGATTCTAGGAGTTGGCCTCGGTGACTTTTGTGGTCTCTTCTGACTCTATTATTATATGGCCAAATTTTGTAGATCTGAAAGTTATCATTAGTATTATGATCTCCTCACCTGATACATCCCATAGTCCAGGGTCACAACAGCCAGGTACTTGATGTCTTTGCCATCTTTTGCGCTCTTCAACTCAATTAGTAAGTGATGCCACTCGCCATCACTGACTCGGGACTGGGCCATTGTTAAATTGGCTATTTGGTTCAGTCCATCATAGACTTCAAACACCACATGTTTATTGAGTATCTGTTAAAAATAAATACAACTGTTTCTCGTTAATGTAAAGCCTCTTTAAATACACTGCCACATACAAATAGTTATGTCTATATTTCTCTGTCACATCTGCATCCAACTGGAATGTGAAGAGAGTGAAATTTCCAGCTTCCTAGATTATTCTTAAATAAATGTTGAAAAATATTTATCTAAAATATACACTGAAAACTACATTCTGATTCCCACTTGTATTCCATCTATTATTCCAGAAGCATTTATGGCAAAATTGTTGTTTCAACTACTAATATACACAGAGTTTTTCCTATCCTGGAAAATGTATATACCCAATCAGGAAAAATAGTGTGAGAGAATATCCTTCTATGAAATGAAATTACTCTCCACACATTTTTCCTAGGTCAAGTGTGGTAGTTCCCAAACTTGTGGCCCTAGATGTTGTCAACTTAAAACTCCCTGAATCACGGGCCAGGTTGGTTGGGGCTTCTAAGATTTAACAACCATGTTCCTAAATTCGTCCCAGAAGCCATTTGCCTCAGAATTATGAAAACTGGCTAGGGATAAATGAAAAAATGTGCTAACAGACTCTTCTTCCCACGAGAAAGAGATTTTTTAACGTATCATCCCTATCAAGGCACATGGAAGTAGGTTTGGCTAAATCCATGCATTTGACTACATCCTCCAAGCTGAAAGAAAGAAACATTTTGATATGCTGAACCATGCAATACTAACTCTGGTAGGATTTTTTTTGGATAGAAACCCTATCAGCTATTTACAGAGAACGACAGAATTAGGTAAAATTACATTATATTATACTTTTTAAATAAGCTTCATGTGCAATGCTTATCCTGAAATGTGCTGCTTGGAAGAGACTAGGAATGGAAAGAAGGGCTGCTCTCCTGCTAGAGAGGAGCTCTAGCTGCATGTTGATATGTGTGGAATAGCTAGCAAAAATGTTCTTAAAACATCTATAGAAAGCAGCTAATGATCAATTCGAAATTGTGGTGCTCCAAGGCAGGGAAAGTTAGGGAGGAGTTTTCTTTCTCAATACAAGAGGTGCCTGGTATCAGAAGTGATTTTTTTTTGTGTCAGGAGCAACTTGAGAAACTGCACGTTGCTTCTGACCGTCTGTAAGGACGTTGCCCAGGGGACGCCAAGATGTTTGATGTTTTATCATCCTTGTGGGAGGCTTCTCTCATGTCCCTGCATGTGGAGCTGGAGCTGAAAGTGGATTCCCGCTCTCCCCGGATTCGAACCACTGAAGTGTCGGTCAGCAGTCCTGCTGGCACAAGGATTTAACCCACTGTGCCACCGGGGGCTCCAATCAGAAGTGATTAAGCCCCCATCTATACTGACCAATTAATGCAGTTTCAAACTGGCATTGAAAAAGTGGTTCTTCTGTACATATTATTACATAGGAAATCCTAGAAACAGTTTGAGAGCTGGACTGTGATTACATAAACCAAAGAACATTGCTTCGCATGCTTTTTTGCATGCTTTTGTGGCCATTTGTCATCTACCTGTAATCTAGCTGATGCAGGTTGAAGCTAACTGCAAACTGCATTCTCAAATGTGGTCTGCGGGACTACACAAAAACCTGAGTCAAAATCAATTACGATTCTTATTTAACAGACAGAGGATTTAGCACAATTAACTCAAGTAGCACAATTAACCCCTGCAGTACCCATTACAGAAGGTTAAAAAAAATAGAAGTTTACTACCTATTGTTAAACTAATGGGAATCTGAAACCGTTACTGATGTACCGCAAATCACCCTGAGATCTACCAGTAGATTTCAAACTATTATCTGTTTGACCTTGGTATAGCACCTATTTAGTCTGGAGATAAACAGAGGAACAGGATTTAGGAATTAGATCCAGACTGGCTAGTTTGTACACAATTGTAAAAAACCCAACTCAAGAGCAAGTGAGACTGAATTAGTGACAAACATGTGAGGTATCTTGCAACAATTTGAGTAACTGACCTCTGTTACATATATTTTGGCTACAAACCTAGTTTAAATTCTCTGCAGTATTTATGTAAAGTTTTTTTTGTCTTGTAACCCAACTTCATTTCCTCATACAGTAAAATTTCAGGAGTTAAGCTTGGATTCCTAAACACAGTAGCGAGTAAATGCCATCATACTCAACCTCTGAGTAAGCACACACAGGACTATGCTGGAAAATAATCTTCATGATTACTGAATCTATTTACTAAAATACTTATATCCCATCCTATATCATGAGTTCTCTGAGCAGTGTACAAATGAAATCAAATAATAATTAGGTAAAAACACAAAAAATATTTAAAATAGATCAAATAATTTAACAAGTTAACAAGATTAGAACAATTTGAAATCAATACCAAAAAAAAATCAGGAATTTTTTAATAAAAGCACACGGTGTTGGCTCTAAATAGGCCTCCAAGGGAAGGGTATCTCACAACTGGGGTACCAGAGCCTTGAATTCCCTGAGCCATGTCCTCCATATTGTATCTTTTGATGGAACAAAGAGGAGCCCATCCAGCGGAGTTCAATCATCAGGTAGATATATATATAGTGAAAGAAACTCTCTCAAATATCAAGGTCTCAAGCCAAGTAGGGCTTTAAGTATCACTAGCAGCAGTCAGAAGCATATTAGCAACAACTACAGTTCCTTTAAGACCAATAACATGATATGTCTATGGTATTATAGTAAAAAATCTGGCTGCTGTATCTTCCATTACCTGTAGCTTCTAAATCAACTCCAAAGGCAAACCAAGCAGAGTCCATAAGAGTGTGAAATTAGCAATATGCATTATCCATGCTCAACCTAGGAAAGCTGTAGCTGGTGGACTAGTTGAAACTGACCCAAATTTTCCAAGCCACTTGGGTTTCCAGTGACAAGGATGAAACCAAAACTACTTTCACTCCATGCATCCATTCCTTCAAGGAGGGTTCAACTGATGCACAGGTTGTTCACTAAGTTCCCAGGCCCAAGAACCACCAATCTCCACAGCCTCTGTCTTACCAGGATAAACATTTTAGTTAAGTGATTCTCATCTAGTCCACTACAGTGTTGATATACCGGTCCACCACCTTCACAGCCCCAAATAACTCTGCTGACAAGAAGTACCGTATGTATATCTGAGTGTAACCATAGTATTGTTGAAGGCTTTGATGGCTGGAATCACTGGGTTATTGTAGGTTTTTCGGGCTATATGGCCATGTTCTAGAGGCATTCTCTGCTGACGTTTCACCTCTGAGGATGCTTGCCATAGATGCAGGGGAAAATGCCTCTAGAACATGGCCATATAGCCCAAAAAAACCTACAACAACCCTGTAACCATAGTACTGACAGCCAGAAATTGCCCGAAGAGTCTTATATTCCACTGCTGTAAGAACAGCTGTTGCAACAATGCGCCATGTGATCCTGGGATTTGCAGTGAATAGGTGATTATTTAGAATGATCAACTCTGGTGCCTTATTAAACTACAAGCCCTATGATTCCATAGGATGGGGTCAAAGTAGCTCAAGTGGAATAATAGCACTATAATTGTGTAGAGTGAATGGGCCCATGATCTCTCTCTGGACTCAACTGCAACAAATATCCTGGCTGGCAAATTAAGGATGTAATACTAGATGCAAATACATACATATATTTAGTCCTAACTGGTCTCCCATTGCATTTTGCTCTCAGATCTCAAATGTGACAAGCAGAGACATTTCAATTTAGTTTCAAAGTTTGTTATATATTGATATTCAATGGTTATTAATGAAATAACTTACCTGAATGTTGATTTTCGATGACAGCCCTGCATTAGCTTGCATTAACATGCCATTAACCTTCCGTGTTCTAAACATGAGACCAATGTACCATGGTACAGAAATAGTGATATCAAGATCACTCCAGATGATGATGCTCTCACCAGTAAAACGATAAGGAAAAGTCATGACTGCAGTAAAGGACAGAAGGGAAAACCAAATAAACAAAAAATAAATAAAAGAAAAGCTTTAAAATGTTGGGGTGGGATAAGAAAGAGAGAGAAAAAGTATGTTTTCCCCATGGAATTCTCAGTTAGTGACAAAAAACTGAATACGACAGATAGAAATTTTGAAAAACAGAATAGCACTCCTAGATATGGTAACCTAGGGATAGGCTTAAAACATTTGAAAAAATCTGCTTGGAAGAATGCACATATTCCTTAGAATTTTAAGAACAGGTTCAATAAGTACACAATTAAGATTCTGACAAATTTCTAAAGCCACAAAATAGCACATTCATTCTTCTGCGCTACAGAGTTAAATACAATGATTCCACTTCAATTGTCATTCTGTGTAACCTTAGGATTTGTTGTTTAGGGAAGATTTTAATATTTTCAGCCAGAAAACTCTATAGTGCCCCACCAAATGAAAATTCTCAGGATTTGTTAGGATGCTGCCATGGGAAACAAAGTAGGATCAAAATGCTGTCATTTTGTGATGACCTACTGCTGAACACATTTTTCTGTGCAAACCTGATTTTCACGCAAAACTACAAATGCCATAATTTTATAGGATGGAACCATGACTGTTCAAGTCAAATCATGTAACGATAATCTTGTAGTGTGAAATGGTTCCTACTCATTACAGAAACCTAGGCCTCCAGGTTCAAAGCTGAGTTCAAGAGGATACTCAAATGGTGAACCTCTATCATCAGGACAGTGTAACCTCATCCAGGACAGGCTGCATCCCTATTCTCTTATTTGCCTTATGACTGACAATAAATTGGACCTTCATCTAAATTGAGCTGCAATTTGTTTGCTTTCATAAAAACCGGGGTTTTTTTCTCCATGTCAGAAGCAACTTGAGAACCTGCAAGTCTCTTCTGTTGTGAGAGAATTGGCCATCTGCAAGGACGCTGCACAGGAGATGCCCAGATATTTGATGTTTTACCATCCTTGTGGAAGGCTTCTCTCATGTCCCTGCACAAGAAGCTGAAACTGACAGAGGGAGCTCAACCCACTCTCCCTGGACATCAATGATAGTTACTAGTTTAAAAGTGAACAAGTTTGTTTCAATTCAATGAAAAGAAGACATGGTTTGGATGCTATCAGCATCCCAAACCATCAGAAAAGTCTAATTTCAGTTTCATGCAGATATTCAATAACACTGGAGATATGACAGACTCCACAGACTAATGGGTGAGAAGATGACCAGGTATTGTCTGGGCTTTCCTTCCAGGAAGGAATGGAGAGACTGCAATGCAGTGCCTCAAAGTCCAAATCTAGCGATGTGGCCCAAAAGATAACATGGTCAACTGAACACGTCTATCTGGTCTACCCCTTCCCTGTCCTCTTCTCAACAAATAATTGTCCACTAAGGAAACCAAAGACATTTTCTTCCCATAACCAGGTCTGAAATCATCAAAGGATGAGAACAACCAGCTTCACCAAGGAATCGCTACATGTTTATAGCACCTAGCAGAATCTAATACATATATAGGTCCTTCAAACTTCAGTCCAGGAAAGGGAAACTGAATGGGAGTGGAGGTCAATTTTCACCCCAGGTCCATGCTATGGGCTGTCCAAGTTTTTTTATTTAATTTGCTTTGATGCATTATGGTGATGATTAAGAGGCTATTTTGCCCATTTTAGGGGAGAAGAGATTAGGGCATGTTCCGGGGCTGCAATGTAAGGGTTTGTTGCTGTACACTGGTCATGGTCTACACTTTTTTCACCTTACTCTAGTCCCTAGGCTTCTATAAGTTTAAAATACATGAAGTTAAGTCCACTAGATGCTTGGTAAACTCCAATTTCATGTTCCCAGAAAGGCTGCTAAAGAAGATGTGTTTTAAGAAGCTTGCAGGTTAAAACACATGGCTAGAGTGTTAAATTTTTGAAAAGCCCCTTGGGTATGTGTAGTTCTGTAAATCACTTGACTTTCTTCTGTTCCCACTACTTTGACTTCGGGTTGACCTCTGTCATTACTGCTCAGAGTTCTCTCTTACTAACATTGCACACTTTCCTTTATGCATAGGGTGCCACACAGATATGTTACGGGAAATAAGTAATAAGTGATTTTAGGTCTCCTGAAAATAAAATGTCAGGAATAATAAAATGTGGTTGTTAGAATGATTTTTTTGGCAGGAAAGGCAGTTACGCTACACTTGAATACAGAATTGTTAGTCTGTTTCAACTGAATTTATGGGAACAGACTGCAGAAGGGGACTAATAACCTGCTACTAAACTTGAGTAAAATGGGTTCTGACTCAAATCATGATTAGATATTAACAAGTTGTTAAAAGATATTTTTGAGCTCATTAGTCTTTCAAGAAGGAACCTGATGTTTAATTATTTTGGAAATAATGATAATAAAGTTCTAAACTATTTGTTCCCAAGTGGAAAAGGAAAGCATGAAAAAGAGTTAGTCATCCAATGGCTGTAGATTGTTTTCATTATTCCAGCATGAATGACAGCAATTTGCATCCTACACATTTCAACAGAACACACCACACTTAAAACTTAGAATTTATTACAAGAGTTTTCAATCTGTGTTTCAAAAATACCTGGGCGACTTAATGATTATGAATATTTGGGCAGATTCTTTTATATATTAAAATACCTATGCTATAGCAGAGAATTGAGAAACAGGCTGGCCATGAGTTCAGCTATTTTGGCAGCAACCCAAGGCTCCATCACAGAGGCGGCACATATACTTTGCATAATATAGTATATGTACTTTGCATAATATTATCATCATCAAAATAGTTTACTGAATGGGCCCAAGGCCATGACAAAAAGGATCACATGCACACAATAGTACCCTCCGAGCAACAGGCACCAAAGATGCTAAAGAGAAACCATAATCATGCTCCCACAAAGAGCAAAAACAATGCAAAAACAATGCAATGCAAGTTAACAATAATTAAAGTACATTTTCAAGGAGGGTTCAGTTATCCCTTAAGTGTCTCCTTGGCAGAATATTTATTATAACTTTCCAGTTATAGTGGCAATCAGGCCTGTAGCCAGGATTTTGATTTGGGGGGGGGGGGGAGTTTGATTTGGAATCAGAATCAGGGTCAGGATCTACCCTAGCAAACCTTTTGTATCGTTATCCCAATACCCCCATGCATATGGGATATATTGAGCATGGTGATCAGATTATGATATGAATAAACATAACAGTTTAAATAATGTACCAGTAAGGCCTTCTCGTGGACCACCATGAGAATTTGGGGGGGGGGCTGAAGCCCCTCAAGCCCCCCCCCCCCCCCCCGGCTACATGCCTGGTGCCAATCTTTATGGAGCAAAAACACAATCACCCACAGTCACAAGAGAGAGGGATCAAGGAGAATCCCAATACATTAAAAAAGACAAAATTTGCTAAGGAGTAAAGACTAATGATGCAATATGGACACTGGTTAAGGTGTGGGAAAACAATAAATGGAAGGGAAAGTGAAACAATCTCCTAAAGAGCACATTACAACATTTTGTAATAGATTCCATTCCATGAAGCTTTCAAACTATATCCATTCAAGTAGGGTTCTAAAGAATGATTTTTAAAGCATTTACTGTAGATTCTACACCATTTAGTACATTTTAATTATTTATATGTGCATACAATTATCAACAAAGTCAAAGAAAGCTATTATTTCAATGAAAGCTTACAAATTCCAGTAAAATTTCCTGCATTAGTGGTTACGAGTACAGAACAAGAAGTTGAAAGCTTCACAAAAAGTTCATCCAGATTCGAATGGCATGATAGTGCGCATAAATTACAACACTCTATCATCAACAACCTCTCAATTAAGCCAGTATTATATCCCCGAATCTTAAACCACTGCTTCTACTGAAATAAATGGTATCTGATCAACTGATACTGAGATACTCCCACTGGACTTGAAAACAGTTTGGAACAAATTATCCAGGTAAAAGAACAGAAAAACACTTGCCATGGCATACTGGCTATGATCTCTATATACTGTGGACTATTATTATTTATTTTATATCATGCATTTCTACCCCACCCTTCTCCCCCCAAAGGGGGACTCAGGGCGGCCTCACATAAGCATAATTCTTGATGAAACCATTCCTAAGGGTCTGCTTCACAGGGTTTTTTAAAAAAGGCACCAAGTGAGATGCAAAATGAAGATGTGTTATACAAAGTACTTGCTGCTCCAAAGTATAAGTCTGGTGGTGCAGAGTTGCTTTATTTTGTTCCCAAATTATGTGCTGTTTTACATACTGAGTGAGAAAGGGGTCAATTGCTTACCTTGTTCACAGTTTTTCCCACCATATTGCAGAGGACAGTCACATGAATATGTATTCCATTTGTTCACACAGCTGCCTCCATTCTGACACCAGTTAGAAGTACAGTAATTCTTCTGAGCCAAGCAGCCTAGAATTCCAAAAGAAACTGTTTATCTCCCACCCCCAGGTTGTTTCATACACACTTAGCCATGCTAGTAATAACATGTGCATTATTTCACAGCTGACCTTCTGAAATGGGTTCTATTAAAAATACAGTCATCTATGTGAACCAAGAAACTACAATTAAAAGCTCTTCAACATCTGCATACACAAATCTTTGCAACTGTGTTTGATGATTATTTTGGCATTAAGGGCATATATACAGTATAGTCTAAGAGTGTAAGAAATGCTGCAGAGTGTGTTATCCAGAAGGGCAGATTTCTCTTTAAGGTGGGAGGTCTGAATGATATATATACATTTAATTATTTAATCCCCAGATGGCGGAAACTGCAGCCACCAAAACACAATAGTTGTTATAACTGGAATCAACCCACTATGGGCTCAGCTCAGAGACTTATAGGGGGCTCCCACATAAATGAAATGAAGTCCATGGAGAATGGTTTATTGGATATGTCAGCCCATATACGAGAGCAGCATGTGTGAAAAAAAATCTTGATGTCCTCGTGGACAACAGATTGGACATGAGCCAACCATGTGATGCGGTGGCAAAAAGAGACAATGGGATTTTGGTCTGCATCAATAGGAGTATAGTGTCTAGATCCAGGGAAGTCATGCTACCCCTCTATTCCGCCTTGGATAGACCACACCTGGAATACTGTGTCCAATTCTAAGCACCACAATTGAAGAGTTATTGACAAGCTGTAATGTGTCCAGAGGAGGGCAACTAAAATGATCAAGGGTCTGGAGAACAAGCCCTATGAGGAGTGGCTTAAAGAGCTGGGCAGATTCTATCTGAACATTCCTGACTGTGAAAACTGTTCAGTAGTGGAACTCTCTGCCCTGGAGTGTGGTAGAGGCTCCTTCTTTGGAAGCTTTTAAACAGAGGCTGGATGGCCATCTGTCGAAGGTGCTCTGAATGCAATGTTCCTGCTTCTCGGCAGGGGGTTGGACTGGATGGCCCATGAGGTCTCTTCCAACTATGATTCTATACCATATCTCTTCAATTTAAAGACACACTTTTTCCTATATGCAGTAGACATATCTAAAAATGGAGTGCATCTTGGAATTGTAGATGTATCTTACGTATTTTTGTTGGTAGTGGTAGTGGTACTGAAATTTGGGTGTGCCTTACAATCAATGGAGTCTTACAACTGAAGAAATATGGTGTGTGTGTGTGTGTGTGTGTATATATATATATATATATATATATATATATATATATAGAGAGAGAGAGAGAGAGAGAGAGAGAGAGAGAGAGAGAGAGTCATATGCCACATATCAATGCTTTTAGCAACTATGTATGAAAAGAGGACATGAAAACATTTTAGCCAAAAATGTAGCTTCTAGTTTTCTATTTGACTGGTAAAATAAACACCTTAATTTGCACAGACCTCAATGAAACAAAAATATGGATTATTCTGCTTCCCATTCTATAACAGGAAGTTTATACCTGCCAGAGTGCCATTGTTGGCTATATAACTGGCCATATCAACTGGTTTGCTGTCAATGGAGAGGTTCCTCATGCAGCCAACAAACTGTCTGTTATGCACCGGAAAATCTTCAGGCAAGTTGGGGACTCCACCAAGAAGCAAAGGGCCAGTGAGATCCAAAGACCTAAAGAGATCAGAAGAAAGGCATCACTTGTCTTCAAGATTTACAAAATATCTTACCCACAGAAGTAATCAAAAGATTGAGAATGGTACACAGAAGGTCAGTTCCTTATTTCCCACTACATATGATGATCAAAATATTTAAAATCAAATAAAAATGGGACAAACGAAGACACTTTCAGCTGTATTTATTTCTTAGAATTAAAAAAAAAATCTCCCACTTTATATTTCTAACATTGCATGATGTAATTTTTATTCATCTTGTCTATAATTGAAGGAGTAACATACTATTTACACAACATTTTATGTAACATTTTACTGCAATTTTCCCTAATATTGTTCAGAGACAAGGTATGGCTATTCGTCTAGCAATATTACTAGAAGTAATGTCAAATTAATGATTTTTAAGATACTCACGGAATATTTTTCACTGCAGGGTGTAAATACAATAAATAAATATGTATCACATTATTGTATCTCCAAAATCTTGGACAAATTTTTAATATTCTCTTTACTCAGATTTGCAAATATTGATTAACAGAAGTGTGTCACTCAAAAGGAATCAGAAATACTTTCTCAAAGCTTCTTGTGAGGCTTAAATGTGTCTTAAAGCTGAGAAAGCTCTTTAAAAATTACCTATTTCAATTAATGAAAGTATTTAAGTTTAATCTTTCTCTACTGTCATCTGCTCACTCTTAATATTTTACTTTCCTTCAAGTGTCTCTTGAGTATTAGGCCTAAAGCCTAGGTGCTGTTTTGTTATTTTCTTTTTAATTCTGATCCATGTCCCGGAGTGCTCTTTTAAGTTGTTTGAGAAACAACAGCTGTCTGGCCACAAGGAGGCGTAGTTTAGCAGAACAGTATCTATCTAATGATCATAGTTCTCTTCAGCTCCAATGTTTCTTGCCCAAAAGAAAACTTCAGAGTTCAACAAGTCTGAGTTGGATACAAAAGGGCAAATGCTTGTTCAGTGTAATAATTACACCTGAAATTGAGTTTGCATCTGACACTCACTAATCTAAGAGAAGAAAGAAGAGCTCCTCAGGATATATGTTTCATATTACTAAATTTTACATAAGCAAAAAGAAACAGTTTTTTTTAATTAAAAAAACAGCATCTTACTTTTTTGATCCAGTCTGTGTTCCCTGAGCAGCACATGAGTAGTTTCCAATGAAGCTTCCAAAACGCACAGCCACTGCTGTATCACAATCATCCACAGTTACCACTGCCACCTTCTCCCCTGAAGGTCCATGAGGTATGCCCATTCTTCCTATGTTAGGCTTCCAAAAACAAAACAAAACCAAAAACTCTCAGAAAATCCAGTTGTATTTCATGTAATCTCAATATAGAATCATAGAATCAATGAGTTGGAAGAGACCTCATGGGCCATCCAGTCCACCCCCGCCAAGAAGAAGGATAATTGAATTCAAAGCACCTTAAAAATTTCCTTGAATATTTTTATAAGAAAGAAATTGACCCAAATATGTATTCAAAATATGTCAAAAGTCATATAGGAACAATTTTAAAATATTGTTATTACACTAAATTAACACAAATGGCTATATATTTATTATCCACCACAACCAGCATCAGGATCTGAATGACAGTTTGGTAGATAGATGAAAAGAGGTTCTCCAAATAAACTAAAATTAATGTTTACTGATCAAGGCAATATCCCATATTTTTATCGTGTCAGAAGCGACTTGCCAACATACTACAAGTTGTTTCTGGTGTGAGAGAATTGGCTGTCTACAGAGACATTGCCCAGGGGACACCTGGATGTGTTACCATCCTACTGAGAGGTTTCTCTCATGTCCCCGCAAGCTAGAGCTGACAAACAGGAGCTCATGCCACCTTGCGGATTTAAATCGGCAACCTTCAGGTCAGAAGTCCAGCCTGCGGGTCAGAAGTCCAGCTTCGTGGGTTGAGTTTTAATAACTACTTGTATTGATTTTTAGCTTAGATTTTAAAATCTGTTGAAGTTTGAAGTATATAACCCTTGGATTTGATGTGGATGTACGGGACTGGGTCCCCCTGCTATGATCTGGTCATCGATTGTAATAAAGTTTACTTACTTACTAGCCTGCACAAGGGCTTAACCCATTACACCACCTAACAATCTAACATCCCAAATCAAAAGCCAGAACTGGAGGGAGCTGCCTCCTGAATTCTCGGATAATGCTCTCAAACTAATGTAGACAACTAAATTCAAAGAGATTGCTCACTGCAACAAGGGACACTGTATTTTAAGGATGGGATGAGTGACTATAGTGTCCCATCTCTCCACTAGAAACTGCTACAGGTTGGATTTTCCCTCCCACTACTCCTGTGCACATCCAACATTTGCCAAGAGAAGTGATTGGGAATCTACTTCAAGTCATAAAAAAGCCTGTGGGATATAAAATAAGAATGCACCCATTCTTCTGTAAGATAATGGCACTTTCTGGAAATTTCCAGGAGCGTAATTATCTTGCCTTCTCAATAACTCTGATAGTATTGTCAGTGGTGCCACTGGTGGCAGCAAAAATGCTTCTTCACAAGGGCAACATGCCAAAATTCTTATGATACTGCTACTAAAAACACTGGGGCTACTCAAATGAATATATGCTAGCTAATATTCACTTGAAACCGTATAATTCATCAGTACTAATTCATGTATACAAATTCATGAACACATATGATATTGACAAATAATTCATCACATTTTGCTATGAGGCACTACATTATACCTGACACTGCATTTTGAGATATTTTTGGATAGCTGTTTCCTGGTGCTGGACCCCGAGAGGGGAGTGTATTTTCCATTTCCTCCTAACTGTGTTTACTGTGATTACACAGTCTGGCAGCAATCTGTGTAAAGGGCTTGACATCTGACAAGTGACGCTAAAGTCTAGTCCCCACAAACACTAGATGAAGAGATAAATCTGCCACTGTGAGGGACCACTTCAGGCTGTAATTGAGGGAATCCCATACGGGAACGTTATTTCACAATAAAGTGCATGTAGAAAATAAAGGTCATGGAGAAAATAATGCAACCCCCCTCACATCTATGCAGAGGGTATGGAGGATGAAAGTGGAAAATTCAATCTGAAATTCCATAAGCCAGAAACAAGTTTACAAACAAGCTGGGCTCTAGTACTAAAAACGCAAGGGAATTGCTGTCCCCTTTTAAATATTTTTCTGTGAATACTAAAACTGATATTGTCTTCCTGGTATTTCAAATTGTTATTTCTTTATTAACATGGCATCTTGAGCTTCCGAACACAGAAAAGTGTTTTAAGTCAGTAAATTTGTTCTCCAAGTTAACAGAAAAGTATCTTTTTAATTCCTGAAAGTATGAAAATTCTGATAAGTTTGAGATAATATGGTATCTCAAACTTATCAGATTTCAGATTCTAGGATTTAAGAACAGAATTCAACCTATATTTTGGACAGGAACTAAAGTTATACTCCCCTGAAAGGTCTGGAAATAAAGCAGTGTGTCATAGAGCAGTCTGACACCACAGTCTGACACTACTTTAACCGCCATGTTTACTGTTATGAAATCCTGGGATTTATAGTTTGATGAGGCACCAGCCCTTCTTGGCAGAGCAGGGTAAAGGTCTTGTAAAATTATAACTCCCATGATTCCTTAGCATTGAGAAATGGGTAGTTAAAGTGGTTTCAAACTGCATTCATTCTATACTATAGATCAGGTGTGCTGCAGATGCACCCTGTGGCTTTAACCTGGATTGTTTTAATACTAGTGTTGTTTAATACTGTTTTAATATTTGTTTATTTTAAGTTGTATTAAAATGTTTTCTAGTTTTGAGATGCTTTGAGTCTATATATGGAGAAATAAAGCAGGATATAAATAAACATAATAATAATAATAAAAGGGAAGTGTCCAACGTGTGATCCAATACAACAACCAGCATAGTGATCTTGTTTGCTGTGTACTCATCTTGTTGTGTTTCTAATAATAATAATCACCATCACCATCACCATCATCAAACTGCAAAGGTTCTGGCACAAGCCAGTAAAGGTGATCCTAGTGGTGATCGGCATACTGGGTGCAGTGCCTAAAAACCTTGGCTTGCACTTAAAACACAATCGTCGCTGAGAAAATTATCATCGGCCAGCCGCAGAAGGTCATTTTACTGGGACCTGCATGCATTATTCGCCAATACATTACACAGTCCTAGGCACTTGGGACTGTGATCCAATTCAACAGCCAGCAGAGTGATCTTTTCTGCTGTGGACTCATCTTGTTGTAAGAAGGAGGAGGAGGAGGAGGAGGAGGAGGAGGAGGAGGAGGAATCTGCAACTCCATTACTTCCACAGAGGCCTCCAACTTGCTGTCCGCATGCACAGAAGATTTTTTTTTTTATCTCTCAGGCATTTTTAGTCTGCTCTTTACATAGTGGAAAAGTGCTTACTTTAAATTATGGTGCATTCATGAATGTTATTATTTCACCTTTAGCTCTAAAAATAAATGAATAATTTTTGCTATCTATAATTTGTCTTAATTAGGTTAGAAATTCAAAGTACTAGCGTCAGGAAAAGCTCTCAAGGCCTTTTAACAAGTTTCAGCATAGTAACCCCTATCAGTTGCCAGCTGGCAGAAAAAACATGAACTCTCACATTTGGGTTTTAAGAACATTTTCTCTTTGGCACCTCTCAATGTATCTAGGACCCCCCGCCCAAATGACTTTGTGACCCATATACCCCACTTACATTTCTGCTGGGCTTCTGTCAGCTCTCTCTTGTCATCTTTAAGAGCATTCGGTTAACAATGTTTACTATTCTACTCCAGCTACCAACTCTAACTTAAAATGGCAACATACTGCTTCTTGGAAGCAGGCCCGTAGCCAGGATTTTGATTCGGTGAGGGGGCTGAGTCTGAGTGTAAGAGGGTCTACCCTAGCAAACCTTTTGTATTGTTACCCCAATACCCCCATGCATATGAGATATATTGAGCATTGTGATCAGATCATGATATGAATAAACATAACAGTTTAAATAATGTACCAGTAAGGCCTTTTTGCAAACCACCATGAGAATTTCGGAGGGGGGGGGGTGAAGCCCCCAAAGCCCCCCCCTCCCCGGTTACATGCCTGCTTGGAAGGTAAGACGAATTTGGACAAGACACAGAAGAAGTCGGGCCTGAACCATATATATATATACCTATATTAGACGCAAACTTGCTAACCATCAAGTTTTATTTTTTCCTTCGATGTTGTGATCCATTGGGAGAATCAGACGCGATACATTTTCTGCTCTGCAACTGCTTTCTCTTTCTTTTCTAACCCTCTGAACCCCTCCTTTAACCTTCTTTCTCCTTCCCTTTCTCTGAGCGCTCTGACTTTGCAAAGCCATGATTATTGCAACAGCCTTGAAGCAAAATACTGTCAACCAATGCCTGTGCAAGCCTGTAACTGCAACTTAGTTTAAATATTCTCATAGCCTCCTGCACTTTTAGAAAAGATTTATTCATGAAATTATTTTTTATTTACTTAGCTTTTTGTCTGCTTAACATACCCTGGATTGTTTCTCATTAATGAATTACTTGATTCCCAATTACAGCAATATTTGCTATTCCCTAGTGCAATTATTACATGTTGATTTCATGGGTGTTTAGTTATAAACAAACAAGCCCTGCGAATGTGAGAAATAACTCTGTGTTAGTGTGAGTCACTGATGAGAATAAACTGTCAGGACATGCTGCTCACAAAGTTCAAAGTTTCTTTATGTGGATGTATTCTCAGAATGTGTGTTATTTCATATATGTTTCTGAACAGTATACAATGTTCTACATCCTACTGTCGCCTCGTGATTTCCCACTTAATGAATACACAGAAAGGATCTTCTCATACTACAATTTTTTTTGTGGTTACATACACCAGAGAACAAAAAAAAAGTTCTGTTCATCAATGAATACATTCTTAAATGAAAATAGCAGCTTTAAGATATCCCAATCCCCACTTCTCTGTATTTTAAAACAGGAGTGCACACAGATTTCAAAAGTCACTCACTGCAAATGTATTGTACTCGAATACCTGCCAACTGAGCACAAAATATAGAGCTAGTAGCCAGCCTTGGAGCTAAGCAAAGAAGCTTAGATGGCTGTGTGACATGGCCCACGGTGGGGGAGCAATTTCAACTCTAATTTTACATTCCTGCTCCCCATTGGATCTAATGGCTTTTAAATTCTTTTGCGAAAATGTGTAACCCTCTCAGGCTTACCCAATTAAGCTCCATGTTACCTGAAAGCCATCTTTCATTAGCTGGAAATTATGCCATCACTTTGCATTCAGGGGTAAGCCTTCACTGTTGTGCAGCTAGATTTACCAGTACAAGTGCCTATTATTGTTAATGGGAGCTATTTAATACAGTCCCTGCTTGTAGTGCTAAAATGTACTTCTAACTCTTTTTCCATATACTGTTCTTATATGAAAGTGGATTGTGATTTAGTCTTCAAAGGCCACTTGCTGTGGCATGAAAAGAAAAAAGAAGTAGTAGGTAGGACTAACAAAAGACTTAATTACTAAAATTATCCAAGGATCTTTTTTCGATGTAATTTTATATTTATTTCATTTCACTAGGTGGTAGGCCCTCGGCAGCATCCAGAAAAACCTTTTTTCAGTTTTCAATAAATCCAGAGGTACTTAGCTGCTACTTCTGGGCTTACTGAAACCTTTTCTGTTCTCCAATTCTTTTTATTCAATGTATTCCACTGGTATCCCATCTTTCCTCCAAGAAACTCAAGGCAGAGTATATCGCATTCCTCTGCTACCCCCCTTTATCCTCACAACAATCATGTACTACAGGACAGACTGAAGAAACATGAGCTGTCCATGGTTAACCCAACCATCATCAAGTTTTAAGGTTCAGTGGAGGTTGTACTACTAATTCAACAGTCTGATCAATACACCGCACTGGGGCCCCTTCTATAGTGCCATATAATCCAGATTCACAAAGCAGATAATCCACATTATCTAATTTGAACTGGATTATATGAGTCTACACTGCCATAAAATCCTATTCAAAGAAGATAATCTGGATTGTATATGGCAATGTAGAAGGGACACAAGTCTCTGATGATTACGTTTCTGGGTTTTTCTTTTCTCCTAAATGCAGCTTTGACAGGCTCACAAGGGAGAGAAACACAGGAATCTCAAATACCCACACTTGTTTTTAGGAGTAACTATCTAAAAGCAAACATCTGCAAGTTCAAGACTGGTTGGTATTTTATTTACTCTCATAATAGCATGAAATGGGAAGTGGAAAAAACGTTTATTCCAAATTACTGTTGAGTAGTCACATTTTATCTCATTACCTCTGTAAAAGATTTGGAGGGAGGGTGGATGTTAGAAGTCGGTCAAGGTTGCAAAACAGGTCTATTTGAGTGCTCACCTAATATCTGTCAAATTTCAAAAGAGCCTTTTGGCTTTCACAGCAAATCCCCACCGATTATGCTACCAGGACAGAGGACACATGTGTTTTACCTGGATTCCAAAAACAGCACAATCCATTATCCTCCTGGATTTAATCAGAAGATACTAGAGAAATAGTCCAGATTTCTGAGTTGAACTATCTCAATCTCTTGTCATAGAAGGAAGCGAAAGGGTTTTCCCTCTGTGCTTCCAGACTCTGTGTCCCCATTTGCTTGTCGCCTATTCTATCATCTCTCCAATGGCCTAGGGCTGGAGCTTGCTGTTCTGAATACTTTTTCAGTATCTACCAACCTCAGATGATTTTTATCATGAGCTAAAAGGGTTTTCTGCTCGCCAATGAGAAATAGAGAGTTTGCCTGGATCAGCTTTTTGCACCTCACTATGAAAGGTTCACATGACTGCACAGCCATAAATCATCATGGTATGATTAAATGTTATGCCTGCCATACTCTGAGTGGGTCACAAGCATGGGACAAAAATTACACTAACATTTTAAAGTTGCAAGCAAGCTCTGAATAAGAAAACAAAAGATTGTCACATGGCAGAGTTCTGGCTTTATTTAAAGATAAATGCATATGTATGTTCTGATAGGCACATGCATTAATCTCATGCTGCAAGCATTTTACAAATATGGATCTTTAAAATCTGGGTGACATAGTCACTATGTGTATTGCATTATCCTTTAATCTCCAGATCTCATCTATAACGTTTACCACAATGCCATCTGTATCTTTCACAGATAGTTAAGTGGGTATTTGATTGGATAAGGTATCTACTTTAACATGACATCCATCAAACTCTTATTGCCTTTGTTTTTATGCTTTGGAAAACAGAAATGGTGGAATGTTCTATATTGTCCACTTACAAAGCCTTCCGTAAGTATTCATTGCGTTGCCTCTTCCACATAGGGCATTTCTCCACATCTAAAATCCAGCCTTGCACTGCCACACAGAAGGTTGCAAAACCACTTTCATTGCAGTACAAAGACTTCAATGTTTGATAAGATGAGGATGAGGGGAAAATACAGATGTCTACCTGTGATGAAATCTACCTTTTAGTCGACTAGGCCGAAGCCTGCATGACAGTGGCTGTCATCTTGGAAGGCAGGCAGGACAGGAGGAGGAGTCAAGCCGACTCCTGATTGGGTATGGCAATTGGGGGAGGAGTCGGTTGAGAGAGGAATAAAGAAGCTGTCAGCTTTTGACAGGGAGTGAAGTGTTTTGACAAGGGAGAGAGAAGGAAGGGATTTTTAGGAGAGGAAGCTAGATAGAGCAGGGATCTGACAGAAAAGGAAGAACTTTTAGTGAGCCTTAAGTTTAGGGAATAGGCTGAGACAAAAGGCTAGGATTTTACTGTGTTGTGAGAGCCAGTAAAAGAAATACTTGGGATAGTATAAGGGAGCTTACTGCCCTGTGGTGGAGACAGATAGGGATCTGTTCTCAAGTGATACTGTGTCTAAAGATAGAACAGTATGTTTAAGGAGTCTCACAGTTGTTAAAAGCTTTTCTGTKAGGGGAACTATTTGTTTAAGTAACCAAGTTTCTGCKARTGAATCARGCTTCTGTACCACTCATTTCRAMGAGTTGRTGTTAYTWTAAAAGTTCAATAAACRKTTRRTAGTTWAKTTTRAACRGGTGTATGCCTCAYTCTATDKATRMCCTCAGAACTCARTCTGTRAAACCATTTTWAAAGTCRAGTCAGRCAGTGAGYAAGCCATWGAAGAACAAGGGCACAAACACCCCTTACRTAAAACACAMTKACACCTTTGGTTCCTCAGGCCAATAGAAGCTGAGGTGGTGGCAGTAATACCCAACAAGAACATTCGGTCATTAACACATTCAACTTAGGGTCAGTCTAAATTTCGCTATACTACCCTACTGCATGTGCTCAGTCCTATATGACTGTATTGTCAACAGCAGTCAATACATACATGAGGAATGGATGTCAATTATATTTGAAATCAGCCTCATCAAAAGTCTTATGGATAGGTGTCCAAGTCCTGCAAGTAGGATGTGCTTTCTGGTTATATGGTCAGTGTAGATGCCAATGAGAATGGGCCACTGTCACATCACACCTAATGTGAAACTCACACTAAAATGGTTGGAATATGATTTGATGTATATGAGAATGTACAGTGGACCATGACTACAAATGGGCTGGAAGCATGCTAAATTAAGTACACTGAAGATAAACAATTTATGCCATACCTAATATCCACTGGATACAACTCTATGTTCGATAGATTTTATTAATTTAAAGAAAAGAAAGGTCATGAAAATTTGCTAACCGTAAAATACGGTAAAATGACCGCAATAACTGTCATAGCCATTAACTAGGATAGATGCTGTAAATGTTCAGGTATCCCAGTGGGCTTCAGAGAAACACTCAAACAGGCAAGTGTCTTTAGAACACCGCTCATAACACTGTGTAACCTGATTTTTGTTCCTGGGTTATAAATGCCATTTCCTAATTGGTTCTATCATAAAAACATGGAGAAAGTTTATTAAATTGTAAAAACTTTGTTTTTGTGGAACATCCTGCAGCACATATTGCTATAGTTTTTCAGTGAATATCTGATAGTTTTTCAGTGAATATCTGATAGTTACAACCAATTCAACATAGTTCGTGGCAGCCACAAAAGAGAAGTTTCTGGAGTATAACAACTATTTTGAGATAGAATGAGATACAAAAGCACTGTAAATCCGCTAGAGCATTCTCGGATGGAGGGTGTTTAATAAGTAATTAAATATGATAATGATGATGATGAAATAAAACTTTCAAATAAGAGACAGATTTTTTTTTTCAAATATTGCTACACAGCGTAATCAGCCCTATTTTCTTTCCTTCTCCCTCCCCCCTGCTCTATTTCAGCACAAAGATTGGACCAGAAGGTTTATAAAAACAAATATCTGACAACAGAAATGAATATCCTTGAAAATTAGACAAAACAAACGTGACTGCATTTGGCACAAGCCATCTTAGTCTTCTGCAGAGGTGGCATATTAAGAATATTTTATTAATTTGCTCCAGGCACACATATCCATTGGACTCAGACAGAAACATTGCTTGTGGAAAATGAAGTTCTTGTTTTGGCAGCAATCCTGCACATAATTAGGATACTGCTTTCCCATTGACTTCACTAGGATTAGGCAGTCTACATTCAGGATTATAGTCTTTGGTCTAGTTCAAGTAAGACTGAAAACGCCCCAGTTTCAAGTGGGGAAACTTTCATGTAGAAATAATAATAAAAAAACCAAATGGAAACTTTGGTTATCTTCCTATTGAATGCAAAGGAAAAAGAGGAATGGGCACGCCTGAGTGCTCTTGGCATAACAAAAAACATGGCTACATCTGAACCAGGTGTTTATATTTTACCATAATTTGGCATTGCTCTAAGATAACCCTTTTTACAAGCAACAACATAAAAAAAGCATAATTGAGAAAAAAAGGATTTGATTTTTTTTGTATGTCACGCCAATTTTTAGCATTTTTGTATGCCATGCCAATTTTTTCCAGTAGTTAATCAGTACTAGACCACTCACTCCCTGTTCCAAGTGGTTAAAGGTTAAAGAAAACCTGTTTCCTACTGATTTTTAAAAAGCTAAATGAATGTTTTCTTTTCATAGTCGTGCAGCCAAAGGGAGAAAAAGTGTATTACCAGTTGTATTTGTGATTCAAACTGATCATGTTCCAGATTTTCCTTCTTGCAGCAATTAATAAAAAAAGTTGCAAACTGGTATCTGAGTATGCAGGAACAATTCTGAAAGCCCTGGGTGCATTTTCAGTTCAAACATGTTCAGTCTCATTAGGCAGATTGCCAGACTCTGAAAACCCTTTCATTAACCTACTGGTCTGAGCCCAACAGTCTGTGTATGAAAGGAACGAAAGCCTCCGAATTCTCAGGCAATACTTGGCTGGTTCAGTGCTAAAAAAAACCCACTAAATGCTTTGCTATGGGCACGTTCTTGACTGAGCACAGCTATCAGAGTTAAATCTGGGTGAAAATTAAATGAACTGGAAATAGTAAATAAAGGCACAAGAAGTTTAGGAAGAGATGTGATGTTTGCAACCTAAAAAGAAGCTGGCAGTGAACGGCAGACAAGTTTGAAGTGGGGGGTTGTAAGGCATGCAGATTTAAGCAGGCAATTAGGTAACTGGAAATTGAGAGGCACAGAGAGAAAGCTAGTAATGTTAAACTCTTTGATTTGTTAAAGCTGCCTTACCTCACCTTTCAGAAGGCAGCAAAAAGAACAGTGAACTGATATACTAGGCTGAATACATATTTTCAAACACTTTTGATAGTCATCAAAAGTTTAAAAAAAATGAAAACTGAGTGCAAACTGGAAGCCCTTCTAGGGTAAGAGACAGTACAAAAATACTTTAAATACTTTAAGTAATATAAATGGATGGATGGATGCTCCCTTTGATGTGCCTCATTCATTTCTTTCCTCCTCCATGCTCAGAAGAGACACTGGATTCTGTACATGTTTGTGTTTGGCTGGAAAAAATGCACACCAGTATCAACACCTTTCCACTTAAATCCAAGATTTCCACAAACTTAGAGATGTACCTCATCACTTTTGTTTTCTAAGACAAGAGAGATTTGATTTCTCAAATATTATTAGCAGTAAGTAAAGTTTATTGATTAGTCCACTGGCCATATCAACAGTAAAAGACAAAAACAAGAAAATATACAAATAGACACTAATTACTGTCCTAAAACTCCTGTGATGGTGAACATACATTAAAATACAATTAAAATTTGATTAAGTTAAAAGTTAAAGATAATTTAAAAATATCATCATTAAAGTGTCAAGGTAAAACTTCATACCACAGAAGTTAAGGACGAAGGTTAAAACAAAGGTTAAAATAGACCAGCTATTACACAATCCCAATCCAGTTCAGATATCTGCGTCACCCCTTCAGTTTACCCCAATCGCCTCCAAATATGCAGTACTCAGCTGCGTTGCTTTATGTAGAAAAATATTATTACCAATGAAATCAGTTTCAGGAAATTGCTGCAGCTATCTAATAATAAACCCAGGGGTCCTCAAACTAAGGCCCGAGGGCCGAATACGGCCCTCCAAGGTAATTTACCCGGCCCTCGCTCATGGTCAACCTAAGTCTGAAACGACTTGAAAGCACACAACAACAACAACAACAACAACAACAACAACAACAATCCTATCTCATCAGCCAAAAGCAGGCCTACACTTCCCATTGTTAAAATTGTTCTTCATTTTAATTATTGTATCGTTTGCACTCCAAATAAGATATATGCAGTATGCATAACAATTCATTCATGGTTTTTTCATATTATAATCCGGCTCTGCAACAGTTTGAGGGATTATGACCTAGCCCTCTGTTTAAAAAGTTTGAAGACTCTTGATAAACCATTCGTTATTTTGTATCTGTATGAATACCTGGTGGTCACACAACCTCAACGTTTTCTACTGTTGCTTTCCCCCCAAAAAACTCAATATGATACCCACCTTGCCTAGCTTTATACCGAAGTGCAATCTTCATAAATGTGCCCCAAGATGTTCAATGGGATTTAGTGCAAGGAAGAATGCACAGAATTGCAATATCAGAAAGGGACATAGAACAACAATCCTAGCTGGAACTATCACCTTAGAATTCATAAGGGTGTGGATCCAATTTACACAAGTAAACTTGCTTCTGGTTCATTGCTCTTTTACAGGAAGAGAACCTTATAGATCTGGAAATACCAGAGTAAATCATAGAATCATAGTTAAAAGTACACTATAGATGTCAGAAGTGGAAGGGAAGACTTGATCAGATTTCAGTTTTGGAAAAAGTTACCTCACAATGGCTGAGGATCAGCTCAGTCATGTGGTATGGCTGCCTGGGCACACTGCCCACTGAACTCTCTGCCTTGTCCAGACCAAACTCAAATATGTGAATGTGTTCTGCCTTCAGAGGGGTGTATTCCCATCCTTCTTGTGAGTCATTATATGTTTGGAAGGGTCTTCTTTTTCACATCCTGCCATGGTTTCCTGGCACACTGTTTGTGCAAGTAAAAATGTAACAATAATAATAAAGCGTTATTTTCCAGTGCTTCTTTCTTTTCTTCCTCCTCCACAAGCAGATGTTAAATTCCTTAAAGACCTTGGGTTCCTGAAGCTTAAGTGTAGATAAGGGTTCACTTCAAAATCCTTTCAGTAAATTCTTCAGGTGCCATCTAAATGACTGCTAGCCTGAGTACTGTGCCGTGTTAAATCCTTTCTCCCATTAAATGGATTATAGAAAAATGTTCATCACCACTGTGAAAAGACATCAATGTGAAATTTACATATGCCATCTCTTAATGTCCTTTGTTGGCAAGGTATGATAGACCAAAGCTATCATATTTTTTAAAATTAAAAATCTAATTAAAATGTATTCCCTAAAGCAGTGGTTCTTCAAGTGTGCTCTATGGAGCATTTGGGGCTCCAAGAAGCATACGGAGAAGCTCCATCCTCCTCCTCTCTACCCCCTTCCCTTCCAAGAGCATTCCATGAGAAACTTGGGGCTCAACTGGAAACTTTTGCTTCACAAATTATTGCACAGCTGAAAAGGTTTGAGAACCCCTGCCCTAAAGGCATGCCAGGTATGGCAGGAATTGTATGTCTGGCGTTCTTATTCTTTCTTGGCTCTCTTGTCCACTTTCCTCAATTTCCCAAACTTTTTTCTTACCCATATATTTCCTGCCTACTGACAGCTGCAATCCTTCTTTGGTTCAAAATGGGGTTTTGTTTCTGTTTTCCTACCTCTTTTCTTTAAATGTTTCGTGTCACTTTGCACTCCAAGTCCATACTTTTCAGCCTAATGTCTTTTAGTCTCATCTGTTTAGCCACTCTGTCTTTTCTCCAATCTCCTATCCTCCACAGACATAGAGAAAAGCAGAATTTCACTAGAGCCAGCTCCTCTCTCATTGTCCCGTCTTGCTAAGTTCCTCCCTATGTCCTCCAACCGCACCTTCAGATGTCCATCTTCTTCACCTATCTCATTTTTTGTTCCTCTTTCATAAACCAAGCATTTTTTTAACCATCTGCCTTTTTATCATTATTCCTCTACCTCCTGTTGCATCAAAATTGTGAAACTAAGCAAATTTTAAAATCTGTGTGAATCTTCAATTGTAGGTCCTCAATCCAATTCACAAAGCACCATTTGCTTTTAGGATCTGTGTGAGTTTTTAATCCCAATCAACTGATCACTTATTTTCACTTCCTTCACAATAGGTGCACTGCACATACTGTATTCTGACACATCTGTTTTATGATCATTGAAGCTAGGACAGCCAATCAGTGTCAAAGTCTTTACCAACATAAGAACAATGGAATAGAAATTATATGGTATTGATAGCAGCCTGTAATATGCTTGGAAGATACCAGAATAGTCAGATTGCATGCTGACACACATAATACACTAGTGGAGAAACTAGATGCCAAGATAATTAAATATAGACAGGCCCACTAGAAATGACAATGATGCTTGATAAAGTAGAAGGCAGTAGAAAATGAGGAAGACTCCATGAAGGAAGCCAACGTCCCGCAAGGCCTGAACAGAACACTGTTGATGTAAGGATTACTAGGTTTCATTTAGGGGTTGTCATGAGTCAAAGTTGAATTGATAGCATTTTACACAACAACACAGTAGACAAAAAGGAATTAGTAAGAAAAGAAAATAATTACATATGTATAATCCAGAGCCCTGTGCTGAAAGAAGGGAGGATATGGATTGTGAACACACCAGACAGCTTCTTGGCCTAAAACAGCTCACTCCCCTTCACATGACAGTATTGTTCCCCATGCTATTTGGAGTTCATGGCCAGAGAGGCAAATTGGCAGGTGAGGGTCAGGTGAGGAGCTTAGTTCTTTTAAAAATGTGCCCAATAGAATACCAATTCCAACAAAATAGCAAGATGGGTTGCAAATGACATTTCTATAAACATTATAAACAAGCAAGGTCTTACCACTAGCTTGCTCTGTTGGATTTAACACAAGAATAAGGTAAAGGTAATATGTACTGGTGCTTGCAAGATTTTAACATTTTGATGAGGGGATTGGAATAACAGGCTTGATACTGTGAATAATTTCTATGAGATGTTGTTGAGGGAGGTTTTCTAAAAGTGTCAAGGTACTTCTTTAATTTATTACTATCACTGCTCTAGTGAGAAATGGAAGCTGACACCCATTATGGGAACTGACACCCAAAGGGAATATCTCCTTATATTAACCTTCTTATGTCCAAAGATGTTCAGCTTAGGCTCTGCCCTGAATGCTTTCTCCAGGGGACATATATTATATAGTAGAAAGGGAGAGGAACTTTTTTGCATTGGTATCCTGACTCTGGAATGCCCTCTCCACAGAGGTACAATTGAAGCCCCCGGTGGCGCAGTGGGTTTAAACCCTTGTGCTGGCAGAACTGAAGACCAACAGGTCGGAGGTTCGAATCTGGGGAGAATGCGGATGAGCTCCCTCTGTCAGCTCCAGCTCCCCATGTGGGGATATGAGAGAAGCCTCCCACAAAGATGGTAAAACATCAAAATATCTGGGTGCCCCCTAGGCAATGTCCTTGCAGACGGCTAATTCTCTCACTCCAGAAGTGACTTCCAGTTTCTCAAATTGCTCCTGATACTAAAAAAAAGCAACAAGCACAAATATTCTAGCTTGGGTTTCCCCCCCCCCCCCCTTTTTTGGACCCTCACCCCTTCCCTTTCCTACTTTTCTTTCCCATATTGTTCTCACACTTTTGCTGTAAATCTATCGTGATTTTATTAGTTCTTTCACTCCCCAATCTTCTGGAGACAGATTATCTTCAATAAAAATAATTATTAAAACATATTCTAGCTTTACTTATTTTATTGTATTTATTTAATTCCCCAGCTGCCTTTCAAAAGTACCAATGAAATTGAATCAACTGGGTATTACTAATTTTCATTCCTATGATGTCAAATTCTAGACCACACATTGGGTCTTGCTTGCTTCTTCCCATTTTATGTATTATTCACTGTAAACAGAGGGATTCCATGGAGAGCATATGCTTTCTTGTCTGATTTTGAATGGATGGAAGACCACCAGAGAATGCCAGGGAACTTCAGGTAGGGCTATGAAAAGACTGTATTGCTGAAGCCAGTCAGAGTTGACAGTATTAATTTAGTCTATTTAATTCATATGCCATCTTTCTCCCAACTTGGGACTCAAATGCTTGATTAAATGTAATTTTTTGTGAATGTAAATAGTTTAACAAAATGTAAAATTTTGACCCAGTGTCTTCAGGCTTCACTAAGGCAGATACAAAGTACAGTTGCAAGGCTGCATCATTGCAGTTGGGGTCCCAAAAAACAACCTGTGCACCAACAAATGCTATAAACACCATGATATACTTAGGACAATATGTCCCCGTGTGCTATTCTTATGCTTTGATGTCATAGTCATGGTCTGCAACATAAAACACCAATAAATATTCATGGAGTCGTCTGTAAAAATTGAGGCAGATATTTCCAAAATAAGAAATGCAATGCTTTTCTGAATGAGCAGACTTAATTCAAAATCTCCTCTGAGACCATTATATGGCTGACCAGCTAGCATATCATTAACACAGACAAAAACACTTGGGGCCCCGTTAAAGAGATGGTAAATTAAACATGCAAGCCCCCCTGCAGGAACCAGGCTTTGTGTACAAAGAAACAATAACTTTGCTTCTTAGCTGCATCACTTGACCTGCATCTGAGTTTTGTGTAACTGAAGAGTGCCCTGCAAGCTCTTCCAGGCAGAAAGGGCAGAGACATTTCAAAAATAGTCTTTAAAAAGTCTAAGTTTCCAAACTTTGCCTAAGCCTTATAATATTTATGAGTCATAACCTTTATGTTTGAAAACTCTAGAAAGGAGGAGGTTCAATTCCATTTTACATAAAGATGATTTTGCTTTGCTGTTTACTGGTTGATGAGTCACTTGATCAATATGATGTGATACACACAGACAGACATTCAGATCACTTGTTTAATATTCCTGGGCTCTTTCTGCCCTATATAAGTCTCCAACTGTCTAGGTCAGGCATCTGCCATCATGAACATCAAGAATGAAGAATGAAAGAGATTTGTGTGCAGCAGATTACTGAGATCATCTGACTCTCGTGTCTTTTCTCAGACGTAGACTGCAGTGATCCCCTTGTATCTATTTCAACACTTGTGGCACAGATTTTGAAACGTGACATATTTCCAGAAACACATAGGACCATTCTACTGCTAAAATGATAGTATATGGGTATGTTTACAAATTAATCACATTTAGTATACGGTGTTCACAAGGATCTACACATGTGTTGTTGCATGTAATAATGCCAGTGCTATTACGCATGTTTCCTTTTCTCCGGGCTGAACAGGACAAGAGGAGATGAAGTCAGAAAGGAATAGACACAGAGAGAAAAAAAGACTATAACACTTCAACACATTTCTTTGTGGATATTATTGTTTTCCAGCTTACCTCTCATAATGGTTACATCTGTCATCCTACTATATAACATTATTCTTAGGAAAGTATACATGGTATACTCATAAAAAGAATATTTTGCAAATATTCGCAACACTTGTGCTGTATAGTTGCACAGTAGAGCCCAGGTGCACAAGACAGAATAGGAAGGCAATCTCTCTAGCACAGTATCTTTCATGTCCTGCTAAACACGAATATAATATAATACTACCAAATTCATTTCACACTGAAACAGATGTTATTTTCTGTCACAGTCTTGTTACAATAATCTTTTTCAATGATACTGTTTATGTAGATAATCCCTCTCAATCCTTTAATGAATTAGTTCTGAACCCATCAGGATTTAATATCTCGAATTCTATCTCTCTTTCTGCCTCTGACTATAATAGCTATTAGTGACAATTAAACCACACAGTGTGAAAATAATGCTATGATTTTTTTAATTTTGACTTACATGAATTCATATTAAATGAAGACAGAATTTAGTATTCATAAAAATATATTATACTTCCAGATACATTGGTGATTATGTACTATAACTCTGTATTAATACTTAAATTAAATCTTGGAAGTAAAGGGATAGGACCAACTTTATACATCTTTTCCACACAATCAAGGGAGATCACATCAAAAATACCATGTTGCCAAAACAGGTTTTGGCAGTTTCCAGGTTTTAAATATTATGAAAATACTATGACCAAGATCTGATGTACTTCCTCCAGAATTGGTGATATTCTTTCATTACTACATAACCTTCCTGACATCACTCTACAAATCTGTTCCACCAAGTGGGAAAATGTATGGATCAGGTATTTGGCAGCACAGAGGTTCTAATGGAATGGAAAGCCCTGATTCAATGGGCACTGGATAAAGTGCTATTAAGTCTAGATCTTAGCCTAGGGCATGAGTTTACAGATAAACAACTCCCACACCAATGAAAATAAGAATAGGGAATCCCATTTTTCAAGCTATACTTATTTTGCCAAGAACATAAACAGCTGTGGTTCTAAGCATATGCACTAGGTAGTAAGCTCCACCAAACTCAGTGGCACTCATTTTAGAATAAACAAAATAAGTAAATTTACAAATAAGTTTATTCTTGACTTTTCTTTTAAATCAATGGATGGTCAAAAGAGACAGGCTGATAATGATTGGCTCCTTGGGAGGTACAGAACTACAACTACAAAAGCAGCGAGCTGGGGAAGAATTTAACTCACTGACAGAGCAAATGCTTTACGAGCAAAGCTTGCAGGTTTAACGTCAAAACATGTTGATTGTTTTAAAACAATGGCTATCAAGTGATATGGAAACATGGGGGGACCTGCTATTAAACATAAGCAATCCAAGGCTGGAAAAAACAAATTCATTTTCCCATGTGATAAAAACTAATAGCCTTTAGTCGATGTTTATACCTGACTAAAAATTTAAAAGTAGTTAACCTTTTTTTGCAAACCGTTAAAGGAGTCCTCTCTGATTAAAAGGTCTTCTGAGTGTAGGCTCGTCAATAATTTTTGGTTACTGTTGAGTCAAACTATTAGTATTCCTACTATTGATAACTCTGGGATTAAAATAACTATTTTGCACATTCTGAGATTACTATCTAAATGATGAAAGTGGAGTTTACCTATGATGTTTGGAGAGTTTTGTTTTCCACTAGATAAGGTTGAGACAGCTAGGGATTGGTGCACAGTGGGATCCAGTATCATCCCAGAGTATAGCATGGCTGTGATCACATAACAGGTTCCTGCTATCATTATACAAAACCTTTTTTCCAGAGGGAAATGAGATAATCTATCTTTCAGCTGCAGAGGTATCTAGGACTGCATGACATGTTATGCTACCGAATGAAAGACTGCAGAGGTTCAGATATTTTTCTTTATGTTTTGTACAAAACAGTGTTCAATTACCCCATCAAAGGCTTCTATGACATTACCTACCAAACAGAAAAACAAAGTATGTACAGATTTCTGCTGGCCCTGACATATTCCGTTGGAATTAAAAAGACCAAGTGCTTCATTTTCTTTAAGAGGTGCAGTAATATAAATTGTGTTCACATTGCGTAATCTGACTGGGCATTTCCCGCGGAAAAAAAAATGCTCAATTTCATTTTGAAGAAAGCTTCATTTTGCATTTAAGACGAAAGATAATTTAGACAGCTGATTAAAGATAGCACATTTTACAGGAAGGAGGCCTGGAAACACATCAAAGATTTTTTATTTCAAAACCTCCTGCTCAATCAAAGTCTTGTTTCCTTTTAAGATTTTTTTGTGATGGTATTATATTGTAAAGATACTTGTGCAGCCTTGAATTTTAAAGCATAATTCATTCAAAGTGGCAATAACTCTGGAATTTAAAAATACTCTGTATTCTTTGATAGGGAACACAATTCTGCTGTCTTTAAAGGTTTTTTTTTTGAGGGGGTCACATGAAGTTGCATTTATGCTTAAGGGATCTTTGAAACTATTACAATTTAGCTAGTTTGAATTTTATGAAGAAAAATAAGATAACAGCTATTTTAATGTCAATGTGAGCACACAAGTTCATTAACACGCTTGTATTGTAATACAGTCAAAAATACTTAAAATGTAATTGAAATCACTGAACATTGAGCTGCTCGCTGTGAAGAATTTGCAAAGCACTTTGCAGATAAAGTCATTCAGGTCTGTTACAACTTGGATGCTATTATTGACACCGTTCCAAAGGATGTAACTTTGGCTCCTGCTTGTCCAGTGTTGATGGATACTTTTCAATTGGTGTAACCTGAGGATGTGGACAGGATGCTTGGAGAAGTGAGAGCTACCACATGTATTCTAGATCCTTGTCTTTCCAGGCTGATCAAACAGGACAGAGGGAAATTGACAGAGTGGGTGAAGGTGGTGGTCAATGCCTCCTTGGAACAAGGCAAAGTTCCAACTTGCCTAAAGGAGGCAGTTGTGAGACCTACATTTAAAAAGCCATCCCCAAACCCCTCTATAATGGATAACTATTGGAGAGTGTCCAACCTTCTCTTTTTGAGCAAGGTCTTGGAGCATGTGGTGGCCACGGTCCCCCAACTCCAGGGATTTCTGGGGGAAATGGATTATCTAGATCAGGCATCCTCAAACTGCGTCCCTCCAGCTGTCTGTGCCTTCAGCTCCCAGAATTCCTGACAACTGAACAAGCTCATTAGGGCTTCTGGGAGTTGGAGGCCCAAACAGCTGGAGGGCCACAATTTGAGGATTCCTGTTCTAGACAGATTTCAGTCTGGTTTCAGACCTAGCTATGGAACAGAGACAAGTTTGGTTGCCTTGGTGGATGACCTACGCAGAGAGCTAAACAGGGGGAAAATATCCCTGTTGGTTCTCCTGGATCTCTCAGTAGCTTTCAATAACATTCACCATAGTATCCTTCTGGGTCATCTCACTGGGATGGGACTGGGAGGCACTGTTTTAAAGTGGCTCTGATCCTTCCTGGAGGGCCGTACTTAGAAGGTAGTGCCGGGGAAATCTTGCTTGAACCCTGGCCACTTACCTGTGGAATTTCTCAGGGTTCCATTTTGTTCTCCATGCTGTTTAACATATACATGAAACTGCTGGGAGAGGTCATCTGGAGTTTTGGAGTACAGTGCTACCTATATGTGGATGACACCGAACTCTATCGGCAGTGGCCAGGAGGGTCTTTGCACAATTAAAACTTGTGTACCAACTGCGCCCAATCCTTGAGAAGCTAGATCTGGCCACAGCGGTATATGCCTTAGTTACATCCCGTCTGGATTACTTTAATGTTTTCTGCCTCTGAAGAGTACTCGGAAGCTGGTCCAAAGGGCTGCCAGGTTGCATTCAGGGACTGGCTATACAGAATGGACAACCCGCCAGTTGCAGCAGCACAACTGGCTGTCAGTTTGTTTCCATGCACAATTCAAAGTTCTGGTTATGACCTTGAAAGCCCTAGACTGCATCCTCTTGTACAAGAGAGATAATGTAGGGTATAAATAAATATAATAATCATAGTAACTTTCAAGCTACAAGCGTAAAGAACTAAATATGGAAGAATGAAACAAACTACATATAATGACAAAATGACCACCCTGCTATCTATGCTTTAGAAATGTTATAGTTCAATGATTAGAAGGTAGATCAGGATTGACTGGTAAATCTTTTAGTGATCTGAAAAAGATTATTGGGAATTTCTGACTACCATTTTTTTTAACTAAAAGCGAAAAATATCACACTTTACCCCCAGAGTTGGGTTAATAAAATGAAAAAAGCTGGTGTCAGACAGGGAGTAACGCACAGAAGGTATCTATGCAGGGAAAACTGTGAGCTACATTCAGTCGTGTGTCTTCTAACAAATCCCCGGATTAAATCTCTGTAATTCTATGTATATGATTTTTTAACACGGTTCAAGCCAGCAGATCCCAAGGTTCTAATACAATCTGCTGACTCCATTATAGTAAAATGAAAAAAACCATCCCTGCTGAGTAATTCAGAATTTAGGAGCAGAAAAGGAAGCCAAAAAACATATAGCCTAAAGACTTACTAGAGACACCAATTCACAGAAACATTATTTTAAACGTCTCTTTAAAACAAAATAGGAGCACATTTTGTGAACAAGTTAAGAAAACTCAAGAAATACACAGGCTGAGAATCCATTATCTGGAATTCTAAAATCTGAAATATTCCAGAATCTAAAACTGTCCACATGGATGGCTGAAATAGTGACACTTTTGCTTTCTCATGGTTCAACACACACACACACACACACACACACACACACATTGTTTTGTGTAAAAAATGGAGATAACTCCCACGTTGTATAAAATTCCCTTCAGGCTATGTGTATAAGGTGTATATAAAACATTAAGTTCATGTTTAGACTTCACTCCCATCTCCAAGATATCTCATTATGTACGTATATGCAAATACAGGTATTCCAAAATAAATTTTGAAATCTAAAATACTTCTGGTCCCAAACATTTCAAAGAAGTAATATTCTACCTGCACTTGCATAAGAGGGTATACAGAAGATAGCAATGCAATGGACATTTGAGAAAAGTCATAAAATTGACAAATATTAGCAAAATATTGTTATGAAAAGATCCCAGCAGCTGAAGACAAAAGAGCTGAAATTATTCCAAAGTATTACTACTACTACTACTACTATTATGCTCCTGAGTGATATTTTGAGTATAAATATATTTAATAAGACTGCAGTTATAATAGATTCTAACTGTAATAACTAGGATTGTTGTTTTCTAAAACAGAATGCTATGCGGACAAATGAGTATATGAATCAGATGAAAGCTGGCAGATCAATGCATTAATTAAGCATTTCATTGATACAAAGAAGAAACATATGTCGCAGGGAATTATTTGAATAGATATCTAGAATGGAAAGACACTGGAACTGTTTGGACAACATTTCTGTTAATTATAAACTGGAGTTGAAGAGTGAAAGAAATGGAAACAGTGCACAGTTGACTATAAATGTAACCTTCTTTTCAAAGCTGGTCTTTGCATATAATTTAAGTGAAGAAATACATTTGAATTATATTGTGATGTGTCTGAATATGATCAAGTTTAGGCATAACATCCCATTTATCTTGGCACAACCTATAATCCCTAAATTATCTCTGCCTTAACAAACCCCTCATGGTAACGTTTTTAAAAAAAATTCTGCAGACTTTGTTAAAACAAGAGTCTACACATGAAGTGCCTCTGAACACGTAGCACTAGAATTAAAAAATGTTGATCTCAGCTTCAATCAAATTTGGGGAATAAAGCCTTAAGGGAAAATTGAGCTAGTGACTTATCCTTCTTCATGCCAGCCATCATGGGCATACTGAAAATGGTCTTGTCATACAACACATGAATTCCTTATTAGCACACAAAAACCACTACCAGTTCTTCTGGGCTCCCAACGGATGAGAAAATTCCCTTTTTCCCACTAGCATGGTTCTGTACACTTGTATTTCTTTAATTTGGTGCCAAGCAAAGATCTTTTAATTTTTCCCCCAGGATTTAAAATCCTCCATACCTTGTTTTTATGGTGTGTGATGTTCACTTTAATTCTGTTTTATCCTGTCTTTATATTGTGGTGTTCTTGCTCTAATTTAATACTGGGTTTTTGTAAGTCATCCTGAAGGCTTGCTGAGTATATACATCAAATAAATAAATGCATAAACTAGCTAACAAGCCATCAATTCAACCTCTGTTTGTGACTCAGTCTGTTCATACTGACTTCATTTTGAAACAATTAATTATCTTAAACTCAGAATAACAATCTAAGGTTTTAGAAGCAATATATGTTTCTCTACATAAAAAGCTGCAAGATGTTTTGGGGTTGTTGTTTTTTTTTTTGTCCATTTGGAAACCTGAATAATCATTCCATTAAAACATGTCTATCGCTTGAACAAACAGCAAAGATTCATGAAAATGAGACTAAAGTTTATTTTTAACTAGTGTGGGATCACTTTCCCTTTTAAAGAATACCCTGGAGCTGTCTCAAGGCCTTATCTTTTTGGCAGCTGCTTAGAATTCTAAACCAACAACCATACTGTGAAATCCAGACTTTAGCTGATATATGCTCCTTTTCCCAGGCTTCTTGGTCAGTGAAGAAGAATGGCTCTAGCAAAAGCGCTACAGATTACTTTATCACTTGTTGTTTTGTCAGACTTCTATATTTAAGTTACTTTCTATAATAACACCCAAAGAAGAGTATGTGTTACAGGTTTTGGAGAAATTTATGACAGTATCAAGGCAAATAACAGGATAGAAGATGCAAATACTTGCTTCCCTGTTTACTAGGTAAAAGCAAAATGTAATAAAAATACATATAAGAATAGGTTGGTTTTCTTAATAAAATACCTTAAGACAGGCTGATATAATAGTTTTCTCTTCATAAAGGACTGAAACGTGGGTGAACATTGTGAAGATGAGCTGCAGAGACCCTCCAAAATCACAAAGATATACCCTTGGTTTGGTGAAGCATTGATGAGGGGGGTCTGTGTGTTTTATTTTCCCCTTTAGATTAAATATAGCTTGTTTTGATATCTAAATCTGGACAAAGCTAATTTTTCCTATGGGTTGTTAAAACAAATCCAACCTCAAACCATAACGTCAGCCTGCCTTAACATGGTTTATTTCAACTTGCATATGTTTATTTATTTAGAGAATGTATGAATTATTTCCCTGCTCACTAGGATTCCAATCAAATGTGCAAGATGATATACAGAAAAATATACTTTTAAAACTGTTGGAAACTATGTAAAAGTCAAGTTGAAAGGAAATATGAAAAATCCAATTGAATACAGAAAAGTCCAGATGCTGCACACACACAGAATAACATGCACTCGGGGGACATCAGGAATGGAACCAAGGTGACTTCCTGTGAGAGGAAGTTTCATAACTAGAATTTGCCACAGAAGCAGCTCTATTTTGTGTAGTGAGCAACCATGCTGGGAGGATAGTACAGAAGGTTACAGCTGAAAATATCAGATTCTAGATGGGCTGACAGGGGAGAAGTGGTCATTTAGACATGCGAGCCCAAATCAGTATGCTGAATTGATATTGGAAATACATTGGAGCCAGTGCAGTTGCCTCAAGACCACTGACATGCCCTCTGTAAAGATATGTTGAGAGTTATGTTCCCTTCCAGAGTCTTGGACTGCCAGTTCCGGCAGCCCTAGTTTGTATGAATACTGCTGTGATCCTTCAGAATACTGCGAATCACATCAAAATAACACTGATAGGTTTACATTATTCTCACTCCTTCTGTCTGCTATGGCAGACAATGTTCTGGTCCATGCATTATTACTAGCTTTAGCTTTTGATTTGTTAACTGTAGCTGCGCCCGTTCCTTGGGAAGTCTGAAGGTGGTCCACGCTCTAGTTATATCCTGAACAGACTACTGCAACGCTCTCTACGTGGGACTGACTTTGAAAACTTCTTGGAAACTTCAATTAGTCCAATGGTCGGCAGCCAAGTTGTTAACCGGAGCGGCGTACAGGGAGCGTACTACTCCTTTTTTGCGCCAGCTCCACTGGCTACCGATTAGCTTCCGAGCACAATTCAAAATGCTGGTCTTAACCTTTAAAGCCCTGAACGGTTCTGACCCAGATTACCTGTCCAAACGCATCTCCTGCAATGAACCATCACGAAGCTTAAGATCGTCAGGAGAGGCCCTGCTCTCGAGCCCACCACTTTCGCAAACGCGGTTGGTGGGGATGAGAGACAGGACCTTCTCAGCAGAGACCCCCCCCCCCGTCTGTGGAACTCCCTCCCTAAGGACATCAGGTTGGCCACCTCCCTCCTGTCCTTTAGAAGACAACTGAAGACTTGGCTTTGGGACCAGGCATTCGACTAGAGGACAGCGGCAATTGGAAAGGAAATTTTGGACATTTGCGACATTGGCTTTACCTGGCTTGGTTTTGGTTTTAATTGACACATTAATTTATTGTTAAATGAATTTATTTAATGATTTTTATAATGCTTTAAAATGATTTTTACTGTTTTAATTGTAATTCTTGTGGTATATATGTTGATAGCATCATATGATGCTTACGTGAGGCTGCCCTGAGCCCCTTTGTGGGGAGAAGGGCGAGATACAAATGTATGAAATAAATAAATAGCTAGAAAAGAGAATAACTAAACAGAACTGTGGCCTCTGTATGATTTTTAGAAGCAACCCCACATCCCACCTATTTATGAGACACAATGCTTCACGACAAAACTGTAAAATGCAAAGTGCATGCAGTTCTTCACTCTATTATCTTACTCTCCATTTTTATTTAAAAGGCCTATTGCACACTCTTGGATAGAAACAGGCAAACTGTGGCCATTTTGATCCCAAAGCATAGCTTTGATTTTCTCAAAAGCCCCTCAAATATTCCTGCCAATGGTGTTTTTGTGCCTTTAAGCCGACTTATGACAACCCTATCATGGGATTTCTCAGCAAGATCTATTCAGAGGAAGTCTGTATGGCCTTTCTAAGACTGGAAGAATATGGTTTGCCCAGGAACATCCACTGAGCTTCAACGGTTGATTTCTATCAGGTTCCTAATCCAGCTTCCAGAACACAACTCTATTTTGCCTCAAATCCCCCAAGACGCTCAGCAGTTTCCTCCCATTGACATGGCCCCCAAAGAAAAAAGAGAATTAGTTTATCACAAGCAACATGGAAACAATGTGATCAAAAATGGTATGACTGGTAATGACCACAGAATCAGCCACAAATCTTTTCATAGTCGACCACCTCTGTTCTAGTCATGGTGGAAGCAACTTCATCACCTTTTTGACTATTCCTCAAGCTTCATTTTGGCTAGAGGGACCTTTTTCAAAGCTGGGAGTTTCTAAATAATACTAATAATATCATTTATATCCCGTCTTTCTGAGACTCAAAGTGCTAACAACAGAAACAATACAAAGTGAGACTAAAACCACAAGATTTTAAAAACAATCAAACAATTTATAGATTTGAACATGAAATGTTAAAAATATTAAAATGCATTAAAAGACAATTCCTTTAAAAACTTTAAAACCTGATAAATTGAAGATACTAGAGAAAATCTACTTAACTGCTGGAAGTTTTCATGCAGCTCCAAGAGCTCCTGAATTAAAACAATGTCTGTTTACAAAGGAAATCTGCAAAGCATTCTGTCTTACCTTGTTGTAGTATTGCACTTGAACAGAATGCCACTGTCCATCACTAACACCCCCTGGAACAAACGGAGCAACTGTTGTAGTGGTTTCACCTACAATGTTACATGGGAGAGAAAGAAAAGAGTATATCTTAAAAGATTAGCTTCTCAACATTTTTAAACTGAATGAAGATATTAAAATCTTCCTCCTCTGAATGTGAATGCAACAAGTAGACAACTGAGAAAATATTCACTTCTGTCAAAGAAAGTATAAAATGCATTCATTCAGCTTTCACTGTAATTATACTTCCCAAGTCAGTTTACAACAAGGTAAAAACATTACAAAATATATAATAAATATGTTGTTGAATTATGGCAATCCCATGAATGTCACTGGATTTTCTTAGGCAAGGAATAATCAGAGGTGGTTTTGCCAGCTCCTTTCTCTATAATATAACCCACAGCACCTGGTATTTGTTGGCAATCTCTCAACCAACTAGGCTGATCTTGCCTAGCTTCCAAAATCAGAAAGGATCTGGTGCCTTTCAGGTAGTACCACTAAGATAATAAAAGAAACAATTACTACAGATAAAATCATCCATTAAACCCCAGAATAAGTTCACAGGCACACAGAAACAATACTCTACAGCATGGCAGCTCAAATGGAACCTAAATGTCTCAGTCAAGTGCCAGATTACATGTTTTGGCACATAGCTCCATTGTTTTACCAATTCCAATCTGTCACATCTCTCACACTGTTGGGCGCCTCCTCACCAGATCTGGGAAGAATCTGCACACTTATATGTGAGGAGATAGTCTATTAGATCCAAGCCATTTAAAAACTACTGCCAACACCTTGAAATGTGCATGGAAATGAATTGTTAGTTCTCTTGCAACGTAAGTGTCACATAGTACATATTCTTTGACAGACAGACACAAACTACCCTGTTGTTCCACTACAGACAAGCTGGAAAGCACTTTTGGATACAGTAACATCTGCACATCCGAAGAGATGCAAAGAATACTGCAGAACTGGTTTTTCAGGGGACTTCCACCCCATCCAAATAAATTGGAAAAAGAACTATGTTGAGCTAATTTGAAATTTTAATAGAATAGGGACCACTTCTTTAACAAACAAACAAAAAAACCATGCAAGCACCTACTGCTGCCTCTATTCCCTGTAAATATGAATGATAACAAAAACACTAGCATTAATGTGTTATGCTGTACAACCCCCTGGTGTATAATGCTGTACAACCTTCATATTCACAGGACTGATACCTGTGGTTTTATTTACCCCTGTCTGACAAAATATTTTGTCCTTAGGCATTTTCTGGGCTCCCCAACATGAATCTAAGGCAGTGTTTCTCAACCTGGGGGTTGGGACCTAAGGGGGAGGAGGTCGCATGAGGGTGTCAAAAGGGCCGCCAAAGACCATCAGAAAACACAATATTTTCAGTTTGTCATGGGAGTTCTGTGTGGGGAGTTTGCCCCAATTCTCTCCTTGGTGGGGTTCAGAATGCTCTTTGATTGTAGTTGAACTATGAATGCCAGCAACTACAACTCCCAAATGTCAAAGTCTATTTTCCCCAAACTCTACAAGTGTTCACATTTGGGCATATTGAGTATCCATGCCAAGTTTGGTCCAGATCCATCATTGTTTGTGTCCACAGTGATCTCTAAATGTAGGTGAACTACAACTCAAAACTCAAGGCTAATGCCACCAAACCCTTACAATATTTTCTATTGGTCATGGGAGTTCTGTGTACCAAGTTTGGTTCAATTCCATCGTTGGTGGAGTTCAGAATGCTCTTTAATTGTAGGTGAACTATAAATCCCAGCAACTATAACTCCCAAATGACAAAATCAATATCCCCCCCCCCAAACCCCACCAGTATTCAAATTTTGGCGTATTGGGTATTTGTGCCAAATCTGGTCCAGTGAATAAAAATACATCCTGCATATCAGATATTTATCACAATTCATAAGCGTAGCAAAATTACAGTTATGAAGTAGCAATGAAAATAATTTTATGGTTGAGGGTCACCACGACATGAGGAACTGTATTAAGGGGTCACAGCATAAGGAAGGTTGAAAACCACTGATCTAAGGTCTTTCATCTGAGTTTGATATTATCTGAGGTTTCATATATATATGCAGATATGGGATTTATACTGTACATAAGGCAAATGGTATGCAACTTATGTCAACTGTATGAATTGTTGGTTTGTGCTTTTAAATCAACTTCGATTTATGGCAACTCTATTATAGTGTTTTCTTGGCCAGATTCTTTTCACTGCTTTATTCTTAGTGTGACAAGGTATGTCTTGTCTAAGATCATTCAGTGGGTTTCCATAGAGGAGCAGGATTCAAAGTAAGATTTCTCACATCTCCATCTAACAATTTCTCACATCTCACATCTCCATCTAACAACAACACATTTTCTTTGTAATGGCATGCCTACAATATATAAATACAGTTGCTTCAGAACTAGAAATGTATGATGCATTCATACAATATATAAACTTATACCAATTCTTCTGAAACTACTGTTAACACTGCAACAATCACTAACCCTGAAACTCTTGCAATAGAGTAAAAATGTACATTCTTGACAAAACAAAAATATTTAGGACAAACACTGATAAAGAAAACTGTTGTTAATCAGGGAAAGAATTTGAATTCTTATGGTTTTCTTTTTTCATGATAGTGTTATAAGACTGTCTGATAAGATGTTGAAGAACAAAAACATTTTTTCTTCCTATAATAAGCTGTAGAAATTCCAACACTGCAATGAGTGACATTGCTTCCTTTCTTTCACATTTAAATGTCTTCTAAAGATTGAATTTGATAAAGCACAGAATGTCAGATTAGTTATGCAGACCAGTACAACCAGCTTGGTGACTATTCATTGCTTCTAATACCAAAGCAAATATCTACAGCAAAAGTACACAAAGAACAGGTTGAGTTTATAATGAATGACTACTTGGACAATAGTTCCCACTACAGAAGAAAAAGAGAGAGAGAGAAAAATAAGAAAAACTAGGTATAAAATAAGCCACTATATATTTCCGGCTGTATTCATGCAAACATTTACTTCAGTTTCATACACACACCTGCTGAGTTAATACAGCAAGATGAAAAGCTGAGGGAGGAATAACAAACATTGCCTGTCTTTAAACGTTATGAACAGACTAACGTCTGCACTATTTATTTTGTGAGTAGTACAGAGGAATATAACTCACCGTTCCCCTTACTCCTCACACACTGCCCACCAATGCCATCAGAAAGCCTTGGTGTTTTGCTTCATTAAGGATCACACTCCCCCCCCCCCCCCCCCCCCCCAGATCATTGAAAACTTCTCAACAACAGTATCTGCTTCTACTATTTTGATCATTTAAACACAATACATTGCACTACATAGTACATAGATCTATACCAAGAGTGGGAGTTTTTTTGACTTGGGGTGAGCAATGGACCAGATTTGTCAATGACACCAAATTAGGACAAAAATGTTGTGCAAAGAGCTCTTCTTAAACAGGAGAAATGGGAAAAGAGATGCAACGTAAACAAGTATTAAGTCATGTTTTGTTTTTGTTCTCTATTTCTGACATATAGCAACCTAAGACACAACTACCATGGGATTTTGTTAGCAAGATTTGTTCAGGGAGGGCTTGTCATTGTATTCCGCTGAGGCTGAGAGGGCAAAAAATAAATATCCTGACTTCAAATCTACAATTATAGAATCTAAGCTGGTAAAAAAGACCTTAGGGTCTCACAGACCAGTGAAAATGTCACCACAAAGTGTTGTGATAATTAAAAATGGAGAGAGAGAAAAGAAGAAGAAGGAACAATATAGGAGAGACGCCCTGTTAGTTACAATTAGAACATGAATTGATATAAAACTGCTAACCTCATATTGCCTTTACAGAAATCTGTGGCACAACCATGGTTGGAATAATATGTTTAGCTACATTAGAAAAAATACTACTGAGTTGGATTCGTTTTAGAAAAAAGGCAGCCCAAATGATAAAGGGCCTGAAGCAACTTTGCTAAATTTGGAAGTATTTGTCCAGATAGAAATGTCAGTATGTGAAGATATGATACAGGTCTCTAGAATGATACACAGTAAGAAGAAATTGGATAGGCAGGTGTCCTTCCTTTCTCATAAGACCCAAAGTCACCGCTGATAAATGGAGAATCTAACAAGATAAAAGGAAGGACTTCTTCACATTGTGAAAAATTAAACTGGGCACAGTCTAAAAGGGCATCAGCTCCTGCCTGATTCTGGAAACTACACAGGTTTGGCCCTGGTTAGTATTTGGATGGGGGACTGCCAATAAATACTAAGTGCTGTATGCAACATTTAAGAGGAAGGGACTGGCCAAACTACTTCTAATTATTCTTTAACTAAGAAAACCCTATGAAATTCATGGGATTGCCGAAAACTGACAGACAATCCGAAGGCACATGCACAAACACATATAGTCAAACTGTAGATTTTGCTACCACAAGATACAACGGTGGCTGCCAATTTGGATAGCAAATTGTCAAATACATGGGAGTTGCTGCTAGTCATGATGGATATATTTTCCATCCGTTGACAAGGAAATGTTTTAATGGATCAGATGGTTCATAAAGCAGAGATACTACAAAGCATGCAAATATGCCAACACAATTTAATATCTCAAAGATATTTTATGTAGTACTGAGAGACGAATAAAGTTGTTGTGTGATGGTGATCTCTTTTTCTCTTTTTTCCTCCAAGTTTTATTGCAAAGATTTTGGAAAGAATGTCTGGCTCTACAGACATAAATCAAGACAAGCAACCCCCTTGCATCATTATCACTCTTTCTTAATACCTCTCCTTGTCTTGATACAAGTGCTTGAGGGTAACAGACACCGAAAAACAGCAGATACCATCTAGATAGAAATCTTCTTTGCCTATTATATACTATAGGTTGATTTCCAGTTAGACTTAACAAATACAGAAACCATTGCTTTCGGCAACACATCTACATTTAATTATATCTCATGCATGAAAATTGCAAGCAAGTGCATTTAAGGACCCAAGTCCCCATTTTCCGTAGTTCCTCTTTGTAAATTCCATTTTCGTGCAGCTAGTATAATCTGCACATCATTTTGTGTTTCTGAAATAATTTGAATAACAACTTTTACAACAGCCCTATTTTGAAACAGAAACATTAAAATGTCAAAACCATGATGCAGATTTCAGCCAGGATTGATTTTGACTTTGAATACGTCTTTAGCAATACCTTACAACTACAGCCAATAAAGCTAATTTAATTTAATCTGGCAACAGGAAACAGAATATATTATCGTACATGGCTGTTTTCAATCTACTATTCAGCCTACCTTTCTTTTCAACCAACTACTGAAACCTCATGAATTCTATTACTCATCCGCTGTCATAATCTCACTACCGTTATTAAAATAGCTACAATCTGAGTTTGTCATAAACTCACTACTGTTATGAAAGCACAATTTTGTTGGTTTTTTATTGTTTTATTTTTGTTTCTGACAAGCCTCGGGTGATCAGAGAACTAGAGAATCGTATGATTTGATTGCAACATATAAAGTAATTATATTAGTTTAGCAATATTCAGAATTATCTGGCCAGTATATCAATCAAACAAAGTATTTCACAAGATTGGATGATACTTCCAAAATACCCAATGCTTTACGTAGCAATCTGATGCTCAATATTACTGCTGGGGTTTGTACTCTATTTTTGGATCACTTGTTTACAGCACAATTTCACTTATGTTAAGAAAAAATTGCAATATGAAATAAACACTACTCCCAGGAAAGTGTGTACAGAATTGAAGCCTGAAACACTATGTGTCAGATCCAATTACTCAAGCTGGTGCTGGGAATCCTGCCACTCAGTCTCTTTCCCATCCTTGTTTCTCCATGTACTCCCTTGCTGGGTTGGATTACTGGGGCCACAACTACACAACAAGTATAATGCAGACTGAACTCATATAATGCAGTTTAACTGCATTGAACTTATATGACCATATTATGCAGTTCAAGCTGCTTTGAGTCTCTTTTGTGGAGAGAAAATTCCCATATGCATTAAAAAAAAATTCTGGGCATGTTTATATGTGGCCCAGAGGTATTAAGAGAAAAAAGTTAGTACTGGAAGTTAACTGCATCACTTGACAAGCCAGGATCCCTATTTGGCTGCAATTATTTTATAAAACATAGAATCTAACAAGTGTGAAGAAATTTGCCTGGGTGCACATTTATAGTCAAGACATTATAGGAAGACCCTCAGATTACATTTTACATCCGCATTCTTTCAAAAAAGTTTGACTACAATTCCTATTACCCCCAGACACTCTTCCAATTGTCAGGGATGGTGAAAGCTGTGGTATGAAACATCTGGACATAAGTAGGTGGAAAAGGTATAAAATACAAACTGTATTTTCTGTTTGTTGCACTGCAGCCTTTGTGTGGCAATTGCAAATGAATGCTCAAAATACAGTAAGTTCTGTTCAGTTAAGTTTTAAGCAAGCTAAAAAGACACATTGGCAATCTTTAGGAGGAGCCTGAAAACGTGGCTGTTCCAGTGTGCCTTCCCTGAATAAAGGACACAATCCCCTACAAAATATCCTGAGAAGCACTTTAATTACCAGTTGGGTTGCTCCCCCTACTTCTCGTTTAAAACTCTCCTAACTAGATACATCCTACCTGTTCATGTCCAGCATTTATTTTAAGGTTTTAATCACTACATTTGGCCTAGCCATAGGTTTTTAAATCTCTATGTGTTTTGTCTTTATGTGAGTATATTAACTGTATTGTTTATTTGCTTATTGCTTGTCGTTTTTATTGATGTGTTGTTGGGCTTGGACTCAAGTAAGCCGCTCCGAGTCCTTTGGGAAGATGGTGGCGGGATATAAATAAAATAATAATAATAATTATTATTATTATTAATAATATCTTACCTGCTGAGAATGTCAGCTGGATCTGCTCTTCAATGATCTCAAGTGCAATAAAATCATGCTTCTCATTAAAGCGCCCATTATAGAGGAGCAGAGCATTCCTTTCTCTGGTTGCAAACCTATATGAGCAGGGAAAGCACAAAAGACACAAAAGGTATTACGGAAGGACAAGCGCCGCTAAAATTAAGCTATTTAAAAATTTCTACCATTATGTTCATATCAAAGGAACTGTTTAGTACAGTGTTGAATTTAAAATTTATCATTGTCCTTTCTGTACTAGAAAAACATCTGTCCTTACATGCATGGGCTCTCTGTACATATACTCTGATGTTTTGAGAAATCAATTATGGAGAAATTTTGGTATCTGTGCATCACATTTTATTTTCCCAATAGAAATGAATTGTAACATTTTGTTTAGACAGGAAAAAGTAAATTGTTACTCTCTGCAAGAGAGCTTGGAAAAATCTGACTAAACCTCCAAAAGCTAGCATGGCCACTGACCAAATTTGGTAGAAGACTGTGAGAGCTATAGTCCAAAAACTATTTTTTCCAAGTTCCATTTAGGTGTAAGAATATAATTATCTTATACTAGGTAATACCATTGGTATTACCATTGGCAATCTACTAGTATCATCAGCCAATTTTGAAATGTCTAAGGCAAAAATAATTCACATCACCCAAGAACAGTTCTATTTTTTAAAAGAATTTTATTAAGTACATAATAACACAATCTCTGAATAGGTAATAGTCAGCTACTGCATATACACATTATATATAATAGAGAATTTCTATATTATCTATTCATCTCTTTAGAATGTTACTTGTTCTTTTCACTTTTTCCTCTTTTTCCCCTCTTTATCTCCCACCCATAGCCATACAGTATTTTTTTTAACTATGAACACAATTTTCTTAGTCTTTGTACAATATTTGCATTGGTTTTGCCACTTTTTATCCATGCCATGGAGATCAACAATTTCTCTTTAATTTCTCGTGTCTTGTCCTCCTACACATCATCGCGAGTTATACATGCTATAATGTCCGATTGGACTTGATCAACCAAATAATTATTCCAGTATTCTTTATTCTATTTTTGTCATCTTTCCATCCCCATGCTATTATCGCCTTGCTTGCTAAAATCATTGCTCTGAGTACATCTTGTTTTTTTTTTTTTGCATCAATCTTATTGTTCCGAAGTATTCCCACTAAGATAAAGTCCAAATTTAGTTGAATTGGTGTTTTAAATAATCTCTCCATTTTCTTTACTCTTTCCCCCCAGAATATTAGTGCCATGACCCGATCTATTAAAGTGGTATCAAAGAACTAAACTATTTTCCAGCCACTGATGACACTATCAAAATCCAGCTTGCTACTATACCTGGAGTGGTCAAACTCTGGAGCTTAGGGAACACACAATGACACATTCAAAAACCAACAAACCCCTTCCTTTATAAATATTGCAAAAGCATTAGCATAAAAAGGCAGAGGCTACTCTTAACTTGCACCTTCTCTTAGAGCTGACTGGGATGTTTTCATTTCACATTGGAAAGAAAGGAACTTACATAAGAGAGACGGTGAAATGGAAGCGTTGCCTTAAGCCCTTGAAAGTGACAAATGACAATGGAGGAAAGCTTCTTGTGGTCATCTCACAATAAGGTCTCTCATATTCACCAGGAGGACATTCACATTTGAAACCTCCTATGAGCAGATTAATACAAGTGCCTCCATTCTTGCACACTCCAGGAGCACAGCGTCCAGAGCGAGCATTCACTTCACAATACTCTCCTAAAAAAGAAAAGAGAATTAGTGACCAGATAAGAGGAGATAATAATAAGTTTTCAAAAATTTTAGTGATCTGAAAAACCAATGTCCCCATGTGCTGCAGTAGCTAACAGAAGTTCATTAAAATGCATGCTGTCTTTTGAAATTGTATGACTGTATTTCAGAAAACTTTTACCTAGTCACCAGAGTATCTGGAAATCCCTTAATACACTACACCCAGCCCCAGGCTTTGTAAAATCGATTGTCAGGAATTTTGCCAGTACAGCAAAACAAAGAAGTAGTTAAATGGTAAATAAATAGATTAAAATCACTGAAAGACACTAGTATCATATTTGTACCTGTTCACATCATAAGGATAGCATTATATTTTGTATTTAATAAGGGTCAATCTCTCCATTACCAAATATTTGGAATGTCTTTCAAACTACTGTGATTTTGCACATTCAGTTGTTGAATTACTAAGTCTAGCATATGCTTCGAAAAGAGACAAAGGGACAGCTAAGCATGGACTTGTCCCATTGAAACTGGAAGAGACTGTCTACTGATAAAAACCCTGACTTCTATCTGGAGTGACATCTTTCAGGCTGATGAAAGAGCAATTGACAACAAAACAAGCAAGGCATTGGCATAAACACATGTACATGCAGAAACATGACAGAGACAAATATACAAGAGAAGGGGCAGCTGTCAATATAGTCTGTAATCTTTAAACCACTGTTGTTCTCCTGAGTAGGAAAACAATCTGTGGAATTATTGAATAACAACACATTCTTGAATGAAAATTCTTATTTACCATTTAAGTGAGCACCACAAATTGCACCAATGTCAAGAATGTCTCTTAGTAAGTCAACAAAGTAGTGAGTGTGCTCAATTTTAATTGTTTGCCCTCTTCCTTCTCGCCCAGTTTGGAACAGTAGCTATATCTACATCTGAATGGTTTTCTTACTCTTTACTTTCCACTTCAAAAAAGGCTACAACTTTAAAACTTCAAGTAGGCAATGTTGAAAATAATGTGGATAAATTCAAGGAGGCAATTTATGTGGATGAATTCAAGGAGCTGCTATTTCTCTTCAGAAAAGGATATTTCTCTTTAATGTTGAAGCCCAAAGAAATTCTAACAAAATGATGAGAAATAGCAAGAGGGAGGTCACACTTTATTTACTCATGTCTTGTTTACACAGTCAGTTATCCATGGACACTAACTCCTAGACATGTTTGAGCAGCCCAGTTGTTTACACCTACAAGCTGTGAATGTGATTCTGAAGTTACCTCACAATGAACAATGGCCAACTGTCTTGACACTTCTCTTTTTCAGCCCAAACTATGAGGTTTTCTAAATGAGTTCAATGGGCTGAACACTGACTTTTTTAAAAAAAAGAAAGGCAAAGCGAAATGAAAACAGTCCAAGAGAGTCATCAATAGTGTGGCTGAAAATATGTAAATTTCTTCATTGTATGGGGCAGTCATATTCCCTCAGAATAAAAATGACCATGTAAATAAGTTTCTTCACATGTAATTTTGACAAGATACAAAATAAAATTCTTTCCTTCTCTGAACAGGTTTATAAATGGGCATAGCATACAAGCAAAACACATAATGGGGTGTAGTGGGGCAATGTTCCCTGCATATATATAGGGTATTAAGTTTGAACTAAGGCCGACACAGTGATGCCTTTCACGTGAGCTTTCTATTCCTTCTTCAGATAGTTAAAGTATATGTGTATGTGTTTGTGTGTGTGTGTGTGAATGAATTTGCATTCATAGACTCCAATTCAGACAACACTCAAGCTCCTGAATTACAAACCTATCCAATCCTGAACCCATGTATAAACTACCGTTGCCTTGTCCAAATTCATACTGAGTTCGATCTTCCCTTCAGAATTTTAAATTGTGCATATACAGATGGGAAAACAGTGATCCAAGTCCAAGATTGCAGTCTTAACTGCAATCCAGTGGATATTGCTTCTGAATATCTGATTTTTTTTTTGGCTCTTTTTGGGCTCTTTTAAAATAGTTAATATGGAAAGGTTTGCAAATATGCTCTTGGAAACAAATGCCACTTGATTGATGCACAATTACTGCAGAGATGCAATTCTTGGACTACACAAATAAGAGAATGTGAACATTTTAACTTGTGAGCTATAGATACCCCATGACTCTTTGTCTCAAAGGAAAAATTTAGAAATCATGCATTCACGACAGAAAGAAATTACATGTATTTACTTAAGCATAATGCACAATCAAATGTAATGCACACCTCAAATTTGAAGATGCACATGACAAATAAATTGCTCTCAAATGTAATGTGCCCAACAGCATAAGCATAGCACGTTACGGGGCAGGCAGCATGAATGACGCCATTTAGGAAGCCACACCCCTCTGTCAGGCAGAGGCTAGCAAACTTGCTACAATCAAACAATTCCCAACTAGCCTCATTCACAAGGCCTTCAAAACAGAGGGAGAGGTTTTAAGGCCTTGTGAATGAGGCCAAGTGGGCACTGCATAGGACTGGGACTGGGACTGGGGGGGGGGGGGGGGGGAAAGACCCCAAGGGCTGACTGGGAGGCAGGATCCACTGCTAAGTGGCTGGAATGATTGGGAAATAAGCCAGGCACTCCTACTCTTTCTCCAAGTGCAGTGGAGCCCAGAGGATGCCACCATATGGGGAACAGCTTCTTTATTTTAAAATATTTTTATTGATAAGTTTTATAGAATCAGAAGAAAGTTTTTGACAGCGAAAGGGGGAGAACATAATCTTTGTATATAGAGAGAAAGTAAGACGAGAAGTGAACGTGTTTTCAGGAAAAAAGAGAGGAAAAGGAAAAAAAGTTTTTTAAAAAGTATCAAAATTAAGATAAAAATGTTTAGGAGAAAAAAATGTATATCTAATGGGGAACAGCTTCTTGATGCCCCCGCCCACCTCCCTGTCTAGTTGCCGGGTTTCTGGGGTTCTCTGGCCCTTTTCATGCAGGTAGGTTTATGTGCGAAATTCTAACATTCATTAAACCTAACGCACATCTCGATTTTGGCAACTTAATTTTGCCAAACATGATGACCAGAACCAAGTAAATATGGTAGTTTGTAGGCATGGCAGCAAAAACTGGGGCAGTATCCATTCACAGTTTCTCTCCTCAATACCTTTCCCCTGATCTTGACTTTTTGATGCAACAATGATACACTGGAACAACAGCAACAATATAGCAACTAGGCCACAAAACGATGAGTGTAACAACCTAGGGGAAGTAGAGAGCTAAATTAAGTCTCAAAATTTCCAGAGCATTTCAATTTGATGAAATTCTGCTGCTATATGGACATGAGTCACCATTTTTAAATTTTTTCTCAAACTAAGTTGAAAGGAAAAAGAGAAACTGAGTCAATGGAAGCAATCATATGTCACAGTAAAATGGAGATGACTCTGAACAAGCTTTAGAATCCGCCTCCCTTTTACTATAGTCACGAAGAGTGTGTTTTGGACTGTATCATCTGAAACAGACAAACTGTGATTAGACTTAACTATCATCTATTTGAAACAAGCCAATTTTAAACCTTATTTCAATAAAGTATAGTTAAAAGCCTCCAAGTTTAGGTTTTGGATGTTTTGATTAGTTGTTATTAATCAAAAAGCATCAGCAAAAACTTCCGATCTGTTTGCTGCAAGAGAGTGGAGCCCATGAGCCTTGCCTCAGGGGGTTTTGACTCATTATCATCACAATAAATAATGGTTATCCCAATTTCTAGATGTAGTCAATGGTTTCCTTGTTTTCTCCTCCTTCAGCCCTTATAGTCTCACAAAACAAAACAAGCACCCTAGGGATTAATTTCCCCTTTTTTCATTTAGATCAGAAAAAAATAATTTAAAAAGGAAAAAAACAATGCCATTGGGATTAGGAGATATTTGGGGCACATCTGCTAAAGAAAAAAAATCACCCCACAGTCTACAGAAATAACAAACACATTCTCAAGATTATATACTTAATTTTCATTATTTACAAAAGGCTGTCCAATGTCCTTAATCCATGATGTCAACAAAAGCTGCACAAAAAACATCAGAGATGGCTTTATTTATTTACTTATAATTGACAGGTTCTTGCACCATGTATAGAAATATACCCATCATTTGTATCAGACTGTTTGCTAAAATAATACTGTAATATAAATTCTAGATAAATAAAAAGCATGGTTATAAAACAAAAAGGAATATGTGGTGGATTGAAGTAGTTAAGAAGTAGAGTGAAGTATTTTACTGTGACACAATGACAGATAATTAATTTTTTATATACTGTGATCCAAGGTTCACTTATTTGCACTCTTACACACAAACACACACTTTACAACTTCAAAATGAGCTTGTCGCAAGCTAGTATAATGATATTTTAACACATGAGGAATTTCATGTGTGCAAGTATCCGCCTACTTACGTGTAATTGGGTCAAATACGGAAAAATAACAAGAGCTTATCTAGTGCTCCAGCAATATGCAAACCAAACACTGCATTTAGGTAAGGAATTCTTCATTCTCCGAGATTTTAGGGCCAAAGTTGAAAATCAGGCAGCAAGCCCTTGTGACATCAGGTCAGTTGGGCTGGAACTGCTACTGGGTCATCAGACTATGCAAATAGACTCATAATTTGGGTAAAATCTGGCTAATTAATGTGGCACTTCTCATCAGACAAAAATACACACCTAGTAGATACAGCTGTTTCTCTCATTTCCTGTAAGGATCATACAGCATGTTGAAGTGAGGTGGGTAAACAGAATTCTAAGTCATTTTACCTCAAAAAATAAATCCATATCCTCCTCGAAGGCCACATGCATGAGATTTGTCTCCCTGCAGAGGAATTCCCTGAGACATCACTGCCTTCAGACTTGACAACCCTGACAATATCCTCTAATTTCTCAACAAGTAAATACGCTTTATCTTAAATAAAAATAAAAACAACCAGGCACTGTGTAGTCTACCTGAACTTAAAACTGCCTAAGAATGTGGGGGGTTTTTTTCAACCACAACTACACTAAACATTGAAAATAGGTTTGCATTATACAGTATCAAAATATACAAAACAACCTTTCATAGTCTTTTACTTTGGGAGCAACTTGCATTAAAATCAGTAATGCTTAACTATGGCATAAACATGCTTAAGATTGTACTGCACAACAATAAAAGGTGTCACTTTAAATTTAGGAGATTTAACTATATATCTAATCAAATAAAATCATTTATTTCGGTCATAGACCAGCACAGGAAAAAAAGTCACAGTTTCATACAAACTTGGTACATTTAGTACATTAAAAATATAAATACTGAAGCACAATAGGGGTGAGGGAGCGGAAGGGGAAAGAGGGTAAAAACACACAATGCACATATCATGACTAGCAACACTTTTGAATATTTTGGTGCCAACAATAAGGATCCAGGGATTCAGTCATAGTAATTTACCAATCTCTCACTTAAAGTTATTTCGAACAGCATAGACAGGAGTGCAGAGAGAAAAAATGAAAGATGTGTATAGAAATGCCTCCTTTAAACACAGCAAAGTCAGATAGGTTTCTTTCTGTTTGCTTCCTAAATTGTAGAATTCATCATATGTACGTTTAACAACAATTAATCACAAACAGCTCTACTGGATTAACTGGGGGAAAGATTTGAACAATGGCATTCTCAAATACTTCTGCATGCAGCCAATATTATTGTTGTTGTGTTGCTGTTGTTGTTGTTGCTGCGATGTCATTCCCTTTAGGGAAAGCTAACCTTTCATGGATTATAATTTTAGCACAACTCCTAAAAGGAACACAGTATTGGAATACCTATGGTAGAAAGTAAAGCTTCTCTTAGGGCCCTTCCAGACAGGCCCCAAGCCCTTTTTTAAAACTGGAGTTTACAGCATGTTAAAAAAAAAAACCTGCAAAGATCCGGACCTTTTAATATGGTCCAGATCTTTGCAGGTGTGGGGTTTGTGGAGACTGAATCTCAGGATTTTCTTCCTCAACCCTGAGTTTCAATCTCCACAACATTCTGGATTTTCAGGCTACAGGAACCTAAAGAACTGAGATGGCACTGCCACCTCTCCACCTCCAGCCCCCCTTAGCCTAATGGAGAGAGAGGCCTACCTCCTTCGTCTGCAGGCCTTAGGAATAAGCTAATGATGCCTCATTTTTATTGACTGGGGAGGGTATCTAGCCACCAATCCCCACCAAAATTGGGGGGGGGGAGTCCACTTTGTGCCCGAAATCCTGAGAGGAACTGGCATTTAAAAAATGTAAATGCCAGTTTCTCTCAGAATTTAGGCCCATTTGGAAGGGCCCTTAGAAAATTTTAATTCAATATTTTGCAATTCTCCAACACAGTATCTCAAAATATTCAGAATGTAACTGCAATGGCCATTGCTAACTGAAAATGATGAAAGTTGTAGTCTAGCACATTTTGAAGCAAGTAGTTTGGGAATGACTAGCTGTAGATTTAGCAACACAATGGCAGAAGGGGAAGACACAATATATTTTCATTAAATAAGTGTATTTACCTTTACATTACATTTGAACACAAATTTCCATTATTTGGTGGGTATATCATTTTAGACATTACTTATTATTTAACTGTTGAACAGATTTTGCCAGCCGTCATCAAAGAAAGCATTGTATGTGTTGTAAGATGATGAACTCTAATCTTGTTTATAAATAAACTCTGCTATAAACCCTGCATCCTTCAGGTGCCTTTTTCTTCCAAAAATATGACACAACATTATCAAGGACAATTTCAAAGGCTAAATTAAAAAGTTTACATTTGAAGAAAAGTTGGCAAAGAAATTGAGGGAACAGACTGCTCTGAACTAAACCAATCCTGTATCAGAGTACAGTACCTTTTTGGAAAACAAAAGGTGGCCAGATGAGTAGCGCTGGGTTTTAGATGTAGTCACTGAACCGTGCCAGCCCAAACAAAAGACCTTTTGCAGGAACAATGCAAGACCAGTTCCCACAATGCTCCACACAACTATACTTCAGAATTTTAATTATCTTGATGTTAACGTCTAAAGTGCCTTAGATTCTGCTTCACTGTCAAAAGTTTGAATTGCTGTTATGTTTGTGCACATGAATATATGAACATATAGGTGCAAAACTACATTAAACAGAATCTCTGTTAACAAGGTCTGTATCATACTGAAATAATTTAATATCTGTACTTCCATGTTGTCTTGCTCCTTCCTTTAAACATTACTTGAAGATGTCTGTGGCTCATGACACATATCTGTAACATTATATTTCTGGCCAAAAGAGAGGGAATTGCCTCTTCTAAAATCCCCAATTCTCCTTCTAAATAGCTTCCAGGAACCCCTTGCACTGTTTAATATCAATCAATAAGGAAAAAGAGTGACTGTGCAAGACGGCAAAAAGCCTCATACCAATGCCAATACTTAAAAGGAGAATTTCTGCTCAGATCTATAGACATTTCAGTCAGGAAGAAAGCTGACTCAGTGAATTATGTGTAGTGTACAATTCACACAGATGGGTGATGCAAAATCTGGTAGAAGTGGTATCACTGAACTACTTATCGTTGACTTATTAACAACTCCTAATTCAACCATTTCAAAGGAAGATTACTTATCTCCCTCTTTGGAGCTTGACCAGTCGTTTTTTAAAAACTATGGAAGAATGTGCCCAACCACCAGGAAACACTTATTTATTTGTCGTGTAAGAGCAACCAGTCCATTATATTACATTTCTAACAGAACAAAGCAAACAAACAGACAAATACAAAACTTGTGAGTTTGGTAGTTGGTTAATGTCCTTTGACCAGTATCTGGCCACTTGAAGTGCTTCCGGTGTTGCTGCAAGAAGGTCCTCCATTGTGCATGTGGCAGGGCTCAGGTTGCATTGCAGCAGGTGGTCAGTGGTTTGCTTTTCTCCACACTCGCATGTCGAGGATTCCACTTTGTAGCCCCATTTCTGAAGGTTGGCTCTGCATCTCGTGGTGCCAGAGCGCAGTCTGTTCAGTGCTTCCAAGTCGCCCAGTCTTCTGTGTGCCCAGGAGGGAGTCTCTCATTTGGTATCAGCCATTGGTTGAGGTGCTGGGTTTGAGCCTGCCACTTTTGGACTCTCGCTTGCTGAGGTGTTCCAGCGAGTGTCTCTTGATGTTGGGATAATTTATAAAATAGATATACTACGGCAGGAGTTCCTGTTGATGATGGTTATATATTATTCTAATACAGCAGGGGTCTTCAAACATTTTAGACAGAGGGCCAGGTCACAGTCCCTCTAACTGTTGGAGGGCCGGATTATATTTGAAAAAAACACGAATGAGTTCCTATGCACACATCTTATTTCTAGTGCAAAAAACACTTTAAAACAATGCAAAAATTAAAATGAAGAGCAATTTTAACAAATATAAATTTATTAGTATTTCAATGGGAAGCGTGGACCTGCTTTTAGGATTGTTGTTGTTGTTGTTGTTGTGTGCTTTCAAGTCATTTCAGACTTAGGTTGGCCCTGAGCAAGGGCCGGGTAAATGACCTTGGAGGGCCGTATCCAGCCCTCGGGGCTTAGTTTGAAGACCCCTGTCATATAGTATAAGAACTTTCAAAATTATATAGCTAACTTTGAAATTGTGGTTCTAAGATGTAAAAATAAAATATATTTTAATGTACTGTGAATCTGCTTAAGATGGATAAGAACCTAGAAAGCTGTTTTCCAAAAAGTGAATTACAGTATAACTATTTTACAATACCTAATAAGTAGCTATTTCCTTTCACAGTGTTTTCAAAATATGTTTCTTGTTTCTTTAAAGAAACAAATAAGTAATAATAAAAATAGTGAATTACAATTGTTGTTATATGGGCCAATAAGAAATCTTTTTATTTTCACAATTAAAAATGCATGTTTCCTATTTTTCAAATGAAACTAAAATGCTATCTTTAGCTACTTTTTAGATATTGAACTCTCAGCTTATTCACCTGCATACCATGACAGAGCATGAAGCAATATCACAAACGAGCACTCAAATCATGTGTTATTTTTCCTAGACAATTTGTTACAACCACTCAGTGTTTATGCATAAAACTAAAACATTACACTTATAGTGAAATTATCCCTAATAAAGTTATGATGGTGATAATAATGCAGTTACATCTTTGTTATTGGTTATTTCTGTGATCTGGGGTTAATCCTGAAAGGTGGCCTATCTGTACATAAATGAATAATCATGTGAATTGCTCCTCAGAGTTTCACAAGGGTTCTTTCTCAAAAATATCTCTCTGTGATTATTATTTTTTTTAATCCACACATGTCCCCGTGAAAACAGGTACACCCTACAATTTCCAGTCGAGGGACAGACAACTTTGTACTCCCAAAATAGTACCATAGCTGGGTTCTTACCTCGCCTCTTTTATTTGAGGCAAGGCAATGCCTCTTCCATTCAAAGAATGCTGTAGAAAAACAAATTATGCTTTATTATCAACAAAACACAAACTAAACTAGGGAAAGTGTGGATATGCCTCAATAAGTATTTAGTCAATGGCTGAAGCACCTACACAATCACTGTGTGCATCTGGGACTTGCAAGGTGAGTGGACAAATGGAGATTTAGTGATACTGTTAGGCGTATCACTTTCATTTACAAAGCTTCCTTAATACGGGTGCATTAAAATGCCTTTGTAACATCAGAAATCCTGTCAAAACCACTTTACAGCTAATTAAAAAGAGCCAACAAAAATGCTGAAGGTCCAGACAAGGTTTCAAAAGAGACAGTCCAGGACTTTGATCTGTAGAAATGTTTCCACAGGCAAAAACCACCAAAAGTACAGGGGGAGAAGGGTGCCCAGGGTTTTGGATGATGATCACATACTACACCTAGGGCTCTTTGCAAAGGTCACCTGGATGATCACAGCAGATGAAAACAACAGAACAGAGACATCTCTGTAATCAAAAGCTGAGATACTTGGTAAGATATGATAAAAAGTGTAGCCAGTGCTTACTTAAACCACATCTGGATTTAAAACAGAAGTGAGATTTTACAATGTTTGCACAGCTCTTGATTTAAATATCACGGAAAATTAAGTTTACCAGCAAGACAATCTATAGTACAAACACTATACTGTCAACAAATTAAAATATAACCAAGTAATGATCAGGAATTGTTGCAATCTGTTAAGTTTAGGAGCCAATTCAACAATTAATTTAAGGAAAATGGCTGAAGTTAAAAGTATTCTTCTCTCAACAGACCACTGTAGTAAATATGTGTGTATCTCAAGCAAACAATTTTAGTATATAATATGCTGATCAATTAAATTCTAAATGTCTGGCAGCTATAGTGCAAATGCATGTTTTAAAATCTCAACACTTCTTACAGTTATTCTAGAAATGAATCAGTCAGTCAATCAATTAACGAGTATATAATTTGTCACTCAGATATAGGGTTATAAAGTGGTCTAAAATGGAATAGCACAACAGAGCATCCCAAAGTTTTTAAGGTCATTAATTGCAATAGTAAGTGTATTTTTAGTTTTAACCACATAGTAAATGTGGCAGAGGATTTTGTCCTCAAAGGAGAACATATATGAGATAAATTTATTTCACGTTTGTGTTGCATGCACCTGTTCATACATGCATACATTCACCCACATTGACACATTTACAGTGACTGTTGACTTATGGTGACCCTATGAACTTTACAGGTTTTTCTTACACAGAATACTCAGAGGTGCTTTGCTATTGCTTTCCCCAGAATATAGCTGACAACAACTGGCCTTTGTTGGTGGTCTCCTATCCATGTAATAACCAGGTCTGACCCTGCTTAGATTCAAAGATCAGATTGGATCTACTACCTTCTGCGTATTTATACTTAATTGGAATGGAAGGGATTCAAAATGTATATTTAAATTAAATGAGCATACTTCAGTCTCACTTTATTGTTGGGCAGATATGGTAAAGCATTTGAGTATAGCAGAAAAGGGGACTAGTTTCCTAGAGGCAATGTGTAAATACATGTCAATCAAAAGGCAAAGAAACTGAAAAGAAAGCAGCACAGGGGAAACGTTTAAACTTGTGAAGTTTGTTGCTGACTGGCCCAGTGGCTGGAAATATAAGCTATGTGCAGAAGAATAATTGATGTTTGCACTGTTGTGGAGGAAACTTTGCAACATAGCAACAACACACAATTCTCCTGAATGTAGTACACTGTCTGGGTTTTTTCCTTTTAAACTCAGCTTTGAAGATTCCACAGCATTCCTTTTTTTTCACATGAGAACAAAGAAAGGCGAGAAAGCTTTTAAATCTTTCCCATGCTCAAATGAAATACACTAAAGGAAAACTCACATGATGACTAAATGGGCGACTTTTACTTTCTGGCTCTTGGCATAAACCCTAACTCCTCTACACCACTAGCCAATCTGCCTTGAAAAGGATTGCCACAGCATCCAAAACATGCTAACTCCTCCTCACCCTTCTGCTGTGGCAAAACAAGGCTGTTTTATCTATTATTCCACAAAAGGAAGATGATGGATTAATGATTTGTGCAAGAACAAGTGTAGAGGCTGTGTTCTGCCCCACTGCTTTATAGCTTTCAAAGAAGGGGGATTGGGAGCTTCGTTGGCCCCTAGGGGTGGGTCTTTCAGGGGCTGCCATTCCATCACTCCTTGAAAATTTCTTTTTAAATTTTTTGTAAAAATAAAACCATCAGGAGAGGCTTTTTTCTCAATTCCACTATGACTGCAAGCATAGTTGATTGGGACACAAGAGAAGATCTTTCTGGTGGCTATCTCTAGATTCTGGGGCTGGGTCTACACTGTCTTATATCACAGGATCTGATCTCAAATTATTTGCTTATCCCAGATTATCTAACAGTGTAGACTCATATAATCCAGTTCAAAACAGATAATCTGGAATCAGATCTTGGGATATAGGGCAGTATAATTCCAACCTGGAACATTTTTGCAGAGACTAGACTGATTGCCGCCCTTCCAATGACAGGCAAAATCCTTTTTATTCCAAGAAGCTTTTACAACATAAAGTTTTTAAGGGAAACACTATGGGTGCAGAACCGTTTTAAACAGAAATCCTTTTTATTGCCTTTTACCTTTTAAGTATATGTTTATATTGCTTTAATACTGTGAATATTTTAACTTAATTTTAATATCCACTTTCATGTGTATAGTTGTATTGCTTTTTATTAAATTGTAAGATGCTTGGAATCCTAATTTTGGGAGAAAATCAGGATATAAATATTGTAACAAAAGTGACAAATTTGCAATTAGATACATCATGGCCTAAGGAAGAAAATGTGGTAAAATTACTTCGTGCCTCTTAGGTATTTTTGAGCAACCAATTTTGGGGGGCTGCTGAGGGCCACAACCTAGCCTTGGAAGCCACAGGTAACTCAGGTGCTGGAGCTTCCTCCTCCTTAATTTAAAGCAATAAGAATCTTCTACATTTTGTCAGTTGGCTATCCAAAGCTTTTGATCAGATGACCTGACTTCAGAACAGTATTGCGATTTTACAACAACACAATGGTCTATATTTACATCAAATAGTACAATCACAAAATATCTTTGTAGCTCACAACTTCCACTATCAGCAGCAAATGGTCACACTGCCTAAGAATTCTGATTTTTAATCCAAAAGGGTTTGTCCTGACTTTAGAAGAAAAACAGTGCTGCCCTTCCAAATTGTCAGAAATTTAAAAAAATGTTAAAACAGATTATACAATATTTGGCAAATGCTGACCAAGAGATCACTACATTTGTGTGTTTTTAAGATCATGCGAATTCAAATCCTAACAGAAAATTAAGATCCAAAATACACTGATATATGCTAACTTTATAATAGGGTTCCCTTAACAAAACTTATTTGGAGAAGGCTTGCGGTTTGTTTCTTTAATGTATGACTGAGAAAATGTAACTCAACACTCTACACTACCCTGGCTCCCTTTATATATAGAACATGCATAAACATGGCAGGAAAAAATAACAATAATGTTTTAAGATTACTTTTTCTTCTTTTCATGGGGGCAATCATTTTAGGTAGGTTGTATTTGCTAGCCTGGCCAAATGAAATTATGTCGTTCCAGATCTGATCTGAAGTCACAAATATTATGTCTCCTGATCACTCACCTCCTTACATCACAGGAAGTGGAGGTAATTACAATTAGAGGGTATTGCCATTTCAAAAATAGCTCATAAAAGCCCTGTGTACCGTAATTCTTGAAACAGAAGACTCCTGAAGACAGAGAAACTTTCATCATGTATAAATTACATCCAAGCAAATGAAGAGCTTGAAAGTTCGGAGGGGCCAGCAACCATGGGAGAAAAAGAAGCTCTTTATTTGGATGTAATTGCTTTCTAGAGGAAATCAAGGTGTTTGGCAATAGAAGTATATTTGGATTATAATCTCAGCATTAAGATCAGTGTATTTTAGCAGACAAACAAAAGATCCTCTGCTAGTTTCTTGTACTTATTTTTCAAAGCATGTTTCTTAATAGGTTAAAGCAAAATTTTACAACTTCCAAATCAGAGTGCATTCCATTTGGCGTTATCATTTCAGTAAGAACAGCTCAGTCTTTTAAATCTAAGGAAGATTTTTTAAAAATAGCATTAAAAACTTCTAATGTACCTAACCACTACAAATTTGCTACATTCCTTTTCTTCCAACCAACAAAGGGGAATTCCGATCACACATTTAAAGCTGACATGCTACATGGCCAAACCTTTTACATATTTATTCTTTTGTGTATTGCACTGAGAGCTTGGATGGGAAGTTAAGTATTCAACAAATAATTTAAATAACTGAACAAATAAATGAAGCCAACATTTGACGCAATCAATACTTTGGTGGACACAATGCAGGCACACATTATGAAGCTGTGTCAAAGTGAGTTAAACTGATTTAAAATTCATACTTGCCTTTACAAAATGAATAAATGTGGAGCATTTATCCTTTCATTTCACTGTTGTAAACAGCAACAACAACAACAAAATCTTCTTTAGTTTATGCAACATGGTCTACTAAGAATGGCTGTGCATACGGAAATGAGCCTCACAACTGCATGATTTACTATAATTGCTTGCTCTAGAAAATCTAATGGGCAGCCAATTTAATCTACACACACTGACATTTCCATTTTCCTCATTATGAATAGGTGTTACAATAGGATCTGGCAACATCAACAATCCTTTTTAACTGACAAAATGTGTGAAGATGTCCACCTTGATGATCCTATGTATCTCTACAGACTTTATACATACTCTATGTGTATAAAGTTTGAATGTGATATTTTCTACATGAAAAACATGTATCTATATTTTCACATGGTCCAATTATTGCATTTATCTATTTAAAATGAAAGAATTTGCTAAAGGATAACATGCCATCAAATCCAATGCATACCTTTGGAGGTGCACATTGCAAAAAAAAAATCTGTTGTTGAATGCAATGTGTGGCTTCCCCTTTCCTGTTGGCCATTCTGCTGCCCGCCTTGGAACGACCAACAGAAAAGCAGAAACTTTGTCCCACCAGCAGGCCAAGGTTGGTAAACTCAACAGTCTCAGCCTGATTGACAGGCAGCACTTTCCCAATTAACCTGATTCACTAGGCATTCAAAACTGTGAGGGAAGTTTTGAAAGCCTCACAAGTAAGGGAAGTTGGGAAGCCATGCCCTTCCGTTAGGCTGAGGCTGGTGAGTTCTCTGGCCTTGGCTGATGGAGGGAAGCAACTGGGTTTATGTACAAGATTTTAATGAGCCATCAAATCTAATGTACACCTCATTTCTGGATATGTAATTTAGCCTATTAAGCATTAGATCTGAGTAAATATGGTATTATAGCCTTTTGTGCTTACAGCCCTCTTGTTCAGATTTATATTTATAGTTAGCTTTAGGCAGCTCCTGTCTCATCTTGGAAGCTAAGTATGGTCAGGCTTGCTTAATAGTTGGACAGGAGGATACCCAACAAATACCAGATGTTGTAGGTGATACTGTTTGCTTATTATTTAAAATATTTCTGTATCATATCATCCCTCAGTCCACTAGGTCTCTCAATGTGATGAACAAATAAAAACAAATTACAACGTTACAAAGATAACAAACATTTTTAGAACAAAGTAGATTTTTTTTTAAAATCCTAAAAGCAGCTTAAGGAATTTCAGAGGTATTAACTGGTCTTGAATATTCCTTCCCTAAAAAACACCCTATAAAATTCATGTAACATAAGTGAATGTAAGTCGCCAGGAAATCTGAAGGAACACATACGCATTTATATTACTTTATTTACAGCTAAGTTTAAATATATCTTTGGCCTCACATTTAAACTGATCTTGGTCATTTTAGTCACCAAGCAAGCTTTGTTTAACTTTACAATATATAACACAATATATTATAATGCAAAATAAGAACCTACCAGTGTAGTCTTCATAACATTCACAAGTGAAGCCTCCTTCTCGGCTCCGACAAAGGCCATTGTTTCCACATGGATTTGAGTAGCAAAGGTCAATTTCTGTTTCACAATAGTCACCTGTAAAACCAGGGGGACACCGACACCTCAGCCCATTGATAGGGTGTATGGGTCGGAATAGGACACTGTTTGAACTTATAAATGGAGCAGAACTGTCAAATTTAAGTACCGACACACACTTCATGTAGTTTTCACAAGGCTCCCGGAGACAAATGTTGTCATCAAAAGGTAGAACTCGCTGGGTAGATATCAAAGTGAGGAGTGTTCTGTTGAGGTATATCTGCTCCTGAAGATCCTCAGAGGGAAAGAACTCATTTCGGATGCCACCGGGAAGCAACGCAGAAAACGTAACATTGAGAATATTTGAGCTGACATCAGTATCATTTTGAATGTTGAAGACAAAAATGCCCTCTTTGGTTGTTGAAAGCACAGTAGCCACACCTTCCACAAAGAGAGCAAGTAGCGGAGAGAGAAATTTCTCTTGGGACATATTTTCCAGTCGTACGGTGATGCTGTTGGTCAGCATATCATCGGTGATGATCGTCACACGTAAGGTGCAAAGTGCTGTCACATTGTGAATGCCATCTAAAAGAGAGAAGAATCAGAGACTTATCCAGAGTAACATCCTATGTGGGTTCCAGATGTTATTTACTGGATGATAAATCATCCCATACAAAAATGCAAGAAACAGAATGCCAACCAACTTTATGAATATCCAACAGCTTTGTAATTCTGGGCTAAATGAACAAATTGCAACAGTCAGTATCCAAGTCACTGGAAACTACACAATTTCTATCCCATGACATTGCATTCAAACAACTGTTAATAGGTAGAAAGCCAACTTATTGAAAACTGAGGCAGTATATTGCATGCCCCAAAGGAAAGAGGACCAGGCTGCTACCAATGGTAACTGAAAAGGTTCTTTCTGTGTCCTCATGGAAAGAGCTTGTAATGTTATCAGGAAGGAAAAAGCTCTCTCTTGTAGATTATTACCAGTTTGTATAGGGAGATACAATATTTCAGTTAGTCTGGACCTATGCCACACAGGGCTTTATGGATCATATGCAACACTTTTATTACAGGTGTGGGTAACTGTAGATGGACCACTATATAGGGGTCCACTATAATTTCCCAGAAAGACTTAGAGGATTGGAACCCCTGCTGCACCCACTTTTACAAATGTTCCATGGAATACAAGGTGGGCATGTCCACCATGCTTTTTAGCTTTCCTAGACCATTTTAGGCCCAGAAGAGGTTTTTTTATCCACATACTTCATGTGGCCTGCAGGCTGCACTTTGTTCAGACCTGTTCTATCGAATGTCTTTAAAATTTTATATCCTATTTTCTTTGCTATTAGAAAAGCGTGGTACAAGTTATCCTAATATATTTTTAAATAATAAATATAATGCTTTTGATAACAGCAAACTTGTTGCTTAACAAGTTTGCTATTTATCAAAGTCTCCTTTAAAGATACAAAAACTGAGTTGATTGTGTACTATTTTAAAATATTGACAGAAGACAACAGAATGATATCCTGTAATTTATCAATTATATAATTATCAATTATATAATTTATCAATTATATGGAGCCCCCAGTGGCGCAGTGGGTTAAACTCCTGTGCCAGCAGGACTGAAGACCCACAGGTCGCAGGTTTGAATCCGGGGAGAGGTGGATGAGCTCCCTCTATCAACTCCAGCTCCTCATGTGGGGACATGAGAGAAGCCTCCCACAAGGATGATAAAAACATCAAATCATCCGGGAGTCCCCTGGGCAACGTCCTTGCAGACGGCCAATTCTCTCACACCAGAAGTGACTTGCAGTTTCTCAAGTCGCTCCTGACACGACAAAAAAATCAATTATATATTAAACACACTAAAATATATAGGGTAAAAGTCTAAAAAAAATTATCTACATGCCCAAATAAGGTAATGCATTTATTTCCCTTTAAGTACAGGTAAAGTGGATATAGTGTTGCAGTGTACCTAAAAGATTATTCAGCAAGCTGTTTTATATTTTTAAAGCACATCTTTCTTAGAAAATTAGGATAAAAATGTGAACTAATACTTGAAAGTACAAGAATGAAACATTTAGCAGTCTTTACAGATAAGCCTAGAAAGAAATTCCTAGAAGTTGCTTGTTGGTTAATCAGTAGAGCATCAATCATTTGAAACCTGATTAACATGCATAACTGGAATGCTTAAAGGTATTCCTTCCCAAGGTGGACTGCAATAAGCAGAGCATCAGTGGCAATGGCTTTACAGAGTTGCCTCCTCATTCACACCATAACAATTTTATTTAGAAAATAAAGGTCTTATTAAAATTACCTTGTATTTATCTAGGTACCAAAAGAGATATAAACATCCTTTTCAGAGAAAAGGATATAGAAGTCTAGTCCTTTTGCCTAAAGAGATTTCTAGAAGAGGGAACGTTTATCTTCTTCCTACTACTCTCTTCATATTTCATGCAGCTTAAACTTTCACAAAAGCAATGACAGAACACTTTTAAGGTAATTTTGTTGGTGTGCGTTTTTGAGTTGTTTGAGACTTATGGTGATCCTAAGGCCCCGATCAATCGTGGATTTACTTGGCAAGAATTGTTCAGATGGATTTGCCCTTGGCTTCCTCTGAGTGTGAGAGAGTGCAATATGCCAAGTTCACCTAATGGGTTTGGTTTGCTGAAAGGGAAATTTGAGCCCTGGTCGTAGCCCAACGCTGAAAACACTACACTGCACTGGCTTTCTAGTATCTACACCAAATACTGGTAGAGGGTTAGAAAGTCCCAAATCTTTTGAGAAAATAGAAAAGCTAGGAACATTAGTTATCACACAAAGTATTTCAAATATTTTCAATTATTTTAAGTTTGGTCTAATGAAACAGCGCTATTATCAATTAATGCAAATACAGTTAATTGATGGTTCAATCTAGACAAAATTATTATTTTTAAAATGCCACTAATTTGACTGAAAGAATTAACTGCAAGATTGACCTTCAAAGGACTAAAGTGAGTGAAGGAAGTGAATGTATATATATAAATCAGCAGCATACTGGTCCAAAAGGTTTACATAGTAGCTAAATGACCAAGACTAGTAAGTTTTTTTAAGCTTCAAATTTTCCTATCTTTACTTTCTCCAGGCTTTAATATTTTTAATGTCCACATTTTTTTTTAAAAAAAAAAGACAGATATAAAGTCCAATTTTCCAAGTACAGCAACAATATACAGGCCAGTTCCCATGTTACAAACATGGTCTGCTCTGGTTTGCTCTGAAGTTGAATTTGTTTGTAAGTTGGAACAGGTATATTTTTTCAGTGTAACTCCAGCCGGACAGACAGATAGATAGATAGATAGATAGATAGATAGATAGATAGTAAGCATAGGGAAGTGTTAATACCCCTGTGGTGTTGTTTTGCTATCTGTGTTCTTATTCAGAAGGTTTCACCTCACCTTCTGTCTCCGTGAGACTTAGATTTTGAAAAATTCTGCTTGCTGTGAAAACAAGGATTGGAGAGAAAAATTCAGTAGAGACCCCTTTTCACCATGACAGTAACACTTTCAGGAGTGAATTTCCCTTCCAAAGGAAAATTTCTCTCACTTCTTATTGTCTCACCCCTGCTCTTAACTATGAGTCGTTTGTAAGTCGGATGTTTGTAACTTGGGAACTGCCTGTATATGATGGAAGCTGTGAAGAAAAGAGTGATCAGTAACCCTGGAAACAAAATGTATATTTATATACATTTTTCTAGGTTTGGATAACATAGGGAAGGATCAACACCTCATTCTAAATCAGGATTGTTTGTAACTTGGGGGCTGCTTGTAAACCTTTAGGAGTCAACCTCAATGACATATGGATTGCACTTAAAAAGGAGACATTAAGTATATGGCAAAATTCTTGTTGCCTTTAATAAACGTTAATTATGTCCATAAGCTGAAATAAACTCTGGAGTCCAACACAAAGAAAAAACTGTATAAAACTTCTTAACATAAATGAACTCAAAGGCAGAATGAACAGAAACTCTGAAGGAGTTTGGTACTTATTTTATACTTATTTTGTAATAGCTGACATTTAAGGAGTAGATTCAAGTTGCTTCCTCATTCCCTGTTCCTTGTATAAGTTTGCTATTTTCTGCACAATCTATTATTATAGCTCATCTCACATAACAACAATTAAAACATACTAAACAAGAAACTGCCCACCAAACAGGAAAAACACATTGACGTGCATCACATCTACACCAAAAAGACCAAAATACTATTCAAAATACTGTGAGAAACCTCTGGAGTCCAGGAACTGTCATAATCAATATCAACTGTCACAATGTACAAGACAGCTTCCCAGCATTCCCATCTCTTCTGACATAGTTAATAAATCACTATAAAAGACACAGCGTCAGGCACCATACAGCTTTGTCATCCAGAAAAGAGCACAAAAGGAAATTGGACATGAATGAAAACAGTGATGGCTGCAGTGAAATGCAAGATATAAATCCGTTTAAGAGAGCTTTGTTCAACTCTGCAACAAAAAGTGGCCCTTTTTTAATCTTAAAGGCAAACTGCACTGCAAAAAAAGAGAAAAGAAATGACTTTATTTTAAAATAGTCAGTGCAATCATATATATTTCTGGACGGTTGGCCTTTGACTAATTGCCATAAGCCACAGCATGTGAGAAATCTATGAAGAAGAAAGAAAATGTTCGTTAAAAATCGGAAGGCACCTCTGCCGAGTGTTTGTGAAAGAACATAATGCCCTATTCTGACCTCACTTTGAATGAAAATGCAATGAGCTAATACAACCCAGTCCTAACACTTGTTGTGGCAACAATCGTGCTTAGAAGTGGGTCATCAATGCCTTTCCAGGAAGAATAATGTCATGGAGACCCAGAAGTGATGTTATGACAGTGCTGCAAACGTGAACACTGACACAAATGCTTACGAACAAAGATGCGCTTACGAACAAAGATGCATACTGAGTTTTAAGAAATTCATTTGAACTGGGAATAATAACGAATATTAGCCATACTGATGCTGAACTAAAAGAGAACATAATATTTCTATATTTCATTATGGTTTTTCATTAAGGCTGTGATCCTATGCATCCTTACTGAGAGTTCCACTGGACTGAAGGAAACTTACTTCCAAGACAACAAGTTTAGACTAGAACTTTAAAATCATAAACATCTATACTATGAAAGACTGTGACCTTAGCCTTGAACATGGGACTTTCAGTTTAAACCTATTTCATGCCACTGTGGGTATACGTTGAAAGCAACTGGCACACCGAATAAAAGGATCCCACTGGGAAGTGTTTTTTACAGAAGCTCTACTGAAATGATTAAGTGCATGGAAGTATAGTTCTATCAATGCAACTTGAGCAGGGCACAGCAAAATAACTAAATGAAAGACTATAACAATGAAACAACTATACAACTTCTTCTTGTGTGCTTTTAAGTTATCTTTGACTTATGATGACACATTTATTTGGAGGTAGTTTGTAATTTAGGGAGCCCCTGATGGTGCAGTGGGTTAAACCACTGAGCTGCTGAACTTGCTGACCAAAAGGTTGGCAGTTTAAATGTGGGGAGCGGGGTGAACTCTCACTGTTAGCCCCAGCATTTGCCAGCCTAGCAGTTCAAAAATATGCAAATGTGATTTGATTAGTAAGTGCCGCTTCGGCAAGAAGGTAACAGTGATCCATGCAGTCATCCTGGCTACATGACCTTGGAGGTGTCTACAGACAACACTGGCTCTTCAGCTTAGGGATGAGCACCACCCCCCAGAGTCAGAAATGACTAGACTTAATGTCAAGGGGAAACCTTTACCTTTTTTAGTTTGCTAATTCCTTCCTCTGAATACTGTTTTACAACTCCCTGGCAGTCTCCTTTTCAAGTAGTACCAGGCTTAACTTTGCTTAGCTTTTGTGATCAGACTGGATCTTGTATCTTCAGGATATATAACAAGAAAATATAAGAAAAATGTGAATATTCCCAAAATGTGAATCCAGACACCAATATAAGAGTACTTGAAAGCAAGTTTGATATTAAATAACTCTTATCTTATTTCAGTTTTCAAATTCCACCTATATAAGTCATTTGGAGACAGTAGCGTATTACCACTATTAAACATTCACCATGAATCTTTAACTTATTTTTTTAAAATTGACGAGTCATTATTATCTTTGATAATTATGGCCAGAAATCTATAAAAATCGCATAAATGGGATACCAACATTTAAGCTCTCGCACAGAACACAGAACCTCTGAAGAAGCTTGAATAGTCTAACTGGGTTAATAACACAGTCACAACTTGGAAATCGGGGGGGGGGGGGGGGAGAATTTCACTTTCTATACTATTGAGAAAAGACAGAGAAAAGACCCAGGTTTATTGGTTATAAGCAGCCATCCAAAAATATATAACATTTCTCTGAAGTTTGTTTATCATGCTGTTCTTTCTTCCTTACTGTTTTTTTCCAACCAGAGAATGAATCCAGTTAGTGTCCAGTGGAAGTATGATACTATGCAGTACTTAAAAAGATAAGAGCAATCTTGAAGGAAAATTCATTATTGTTATCACTACTACCAGTAAACAATATCGCTTGGACTGCTAAAACGTGTAAGGAATGTTGATTTACTCAATAATTGGTGCTCCAAAATTAATTATCTGGCATACTGATCTCAATCATACAAAAGTTTGTTGGTTATACATGTATAACTGATTTCATATTAACTGTCACTGGCAGTAAACCAATTCACATCCAATAACAATAACAAATAAAGTTACTATTATAGTAAAAAATGATCCTGTGCCGCAGCAATTTGAGTTTATTTAAGCACTAGCACTGACCAGATTCTTTGCAACCCCAGCTATCCTCAAAGTATGTGCTGTTAAGGAAAGTCATTTCTTATCAATGGGAAAGTATCTACTGTTTTCTATTCCCTCATGCACTCCTGCCCACCCAACTCCTTTTCTTATGGTTAAATGCAAGTGGCTTGTAAGAAGTTACATTCCAGGGATCTCTGAAGCTGTACTATTGCAGCTGCTGCTTGGCATAACAACAGATCTTTTGCTTTTCCCTCTTTAGCCACTGTCAATCTTGGTTTACAGCCTTTCCCTCCTGCTGACTTGTTACAAAGCAGCCGCCTCACTCACTCAAATGGGTTTTCTCACTGGAGTGTTAAACAAGGTGCAGGCTTTAAAAACTCTTCTCCTTGTCAAAGCCTTCTGTTCCACCAAATGACCTTTGATCTGCAATTACTTTGGAGATGCCCGAAGTCCTGTGCTCTGTACCCACCTACCGAGCACGTGGTTTGATGAATGGAGAGTTATGAGATTTCTGAAATTGGCAAATGCAAGTTCCTTTGATATAAGGTTCATTTCCATGTTTCTCACTTATGCTAGAACTCTTAATAGCTAAATTTAAATCCCAATTGTGCCAGATTATGAAACTTGGTTTCAATTCCATCATCTGAATACTGAAAAGCTGGTTATACAATGTGTGACCATATGAACTGATGTTGGGCAAAATGAAATTTCAGTCTATGATAAACTTTGGTTGTTCAGGTATTTTGCATGTTAAAGTTGCAACAGCAACAGCCAGCACAACCATGGGAGACCTTGGGTAAGTCACACTCAGCCTCAGAGGAAGGCAATGCCAAATCTCTTTTGAACAAATCTTGCCAAAAAAACACCATGATAGGGTCACAATAGGTCAGAAATAACTTGAAGGCACACAACAAAGTCCAAAACATCTGAAGAGCAAAAGATTCATATACATGTAAGCATGATGATGCAAGCAACAAGTGTATTCACTTAGAATGTGTAGAGATCTTTTGCACAACATATAAAAATATTTATCATATGTCTTTTACAAATGGATAACTGATTATTTGGGAAGTCACCTATTAAGTCATTTACAAGATCCAGAGCCCAAAGGCTTTGACAAGTGTACCTTGAAAATGTGTGCAAGAGATCTCTTCTTTGATTGTAGGCACACTACAATTGGCAGAATGTATCATCATTTCTTTTAGGAATTAAAATATGTCATCTCTTATCATTTGCCCTCACTTTACAATATTCTGAGAGCACAGAGCAGATGAAGAAAATTAAAAGGAACAAAATGGATGAGGCATGAAAATGTGATAAACTTAACATACCTGCCTAGTTTCCACCATCAATTAGATGCCTATTAATACACTACAATAACAGGGATACAGTGGTGACAACTTGTATAGAATTCAAGAAAGCTCATTATGTAAGGTACGGGTGGGAATCATGCCGCCTCCAGATTTTTGGACTACAGCAACTCCTAGCCATCATATTAGATGGTGAGGGAGGCGGGAAATTGCAATCCAATAAAATCTGAAAGGCTGAACAATTCCTTCTAATGATATAAGGAAAAATATGTGTTTGCACCAACTCAAAGTGAAGGTGACCTCCAGAGCATTCCACAACTTCTGCTTGGGTTAACTGGTTTTACTCTGTATTAGGAATCACAGGTCCCTGCATATTGTTTAGATGTCCATGAGCAATGTCTGGCCTAATTTGAGATTTGTAACCCATGCAGATGGACTCAGAAAAGAGAAATTGATTTACAGTGCAGGAAGTAACAGTAAAAACATGATCTGATGTCGAGGCCTATACATGACAAGGAATGGATGAGCCTCTGATGAGCATCCAAATTCAAGAAGAAAAAGAAATACAGATGTTTCCTGAATCCTGCTAGTATGTCACACCTTTAATACAGTGGAGTGTTTATAATCTGTCTCTCTAAATATCTGTTGTCTTGCTTACACGAGCAACACTGTCCAGCTAGATATTTCCTGGTTTGCTTACTTGTGCAAAACAAAAAGTGTACAATTGCTACTTAAGATACAGTGGAAAATATATGTAGTACAAGTTAATTAACTTGGGCGGTATTTTGAACTAGCCAAGCTAGAACTACAATCTGAGGAAACACTTCACAATGTGTCCTCTGTTATGCCCCTTTCCCGTGTTGGTATGTCCTTCAGAAGGTTCATACTTATTGATGGTGACGGTGGCAGAGGAGGGTTCATATACATGTGCATTACGATCCAGACTCACACTGAGTACTCCACTTCCTGTTGGTACTGTAGGGTAAATCAGGTTAATTCAGCTTAGCCCCATGTTCAGAAAAGTCAGGGAATTCTCCAAAGTTTGCTTGGAACTCCAGACTAGCTCTGCAGCTTTGGGGTTGTGAAGAAAACAGGATCCAGTATAATTTGAAGAGGTCCACTTTCCTTACCGGGCACTGCTGCCACCCTCTTTTTCTTGAATTCATCAGCACAGGGAATAGGGGGCAGATTGTGATTGTGTTGCCACTGTAACCACTCCCAGATGGCCACAAAGCTCTGTATGAGCTTCTGGCTGCTTTGAGTGGCCCATCAACAGAGGGTCAGAATAAAGGTGGTGAGATTGGCTTCCTCCTTTTTCCTGGTCCCATGGGTCCCTTTGTTGATGTCAGCAAGGAACAGATATGGCAGCATCTCACATGGAACTGTGGGATGAATGTAGTCTCAACCCAGTTAGTCCATTCAGAAGAGTGTGCATGGTTGCTTCTGGGACCAGCCAGAGCAAAAATCCTCTGAACTGGTCCGTATAAATTCGCCCAAAATCATGAGCCATCTTCGAGGCTAGGTGGCTGTGAGCCCCCTCCACTGTAATTATGCACAATGTATGCTACAGAGTGTCAGTATAAGTATTTCAACTGAAAGGGTTAACTGGAAATGGGAAGCACACTAACTATAGTTTAATATATTCAAGCAAATAATTGATAAGATGTGTAGGCAAAAAGCTGCCTACATGAAGCCCTCAGTGGTGTAGCGGGTTAAACCACTGAGCTGCTGTATTTGCTGACCGAAAAGTTTGAATCCGGGGAGCAGGGTGAGCTCCTGATGTTAGCCCCAGCTCCTACAAACCAGTTCGAAAACATGCAAATGTATGTAGATCAATAGCTACTGCTTCGGCAGGAAGGTAACAGCAATCCATGCAGTCATGCCGACCACATGACCTTGGAGCCATCTATGGACAACACTGGCTCTTTGGCTTAGAAATAGAGATGAGCACCACCACCACCCCTCAGAATTGGACACAACTAGACTTAATGTCAAGGGGAAACCTTTACCTTTAGGCTAAATGCTGATTTACACTCAAAGCAGCCTGTCATTTTTTCTTTCAACAGGAACGTATTTCTTTTGACAGCATTTTTCTGGAGAAAAGATTGCAGGGTAATATAACATAATTACTCTAAACTCATTACAAAAGGTTGATGCCTTTCAGTGACACAGTGATTATTTGCATGTACAGTAAATGAAGGGCAGGACTTGAAAGTGGCAACAGTAAAATTTTCAGTTGTGGTTGAGAAAGGAGTATTAGACACCCCAGAGAAACTAAAGAGCAGAGAAAAACGTAAGGAGGAGAAACCCAGAATCAATGCTTAAAATATCTTAGGAATAATGCCAGGTTGAAATGATACAAAAGAAAATAAACAATTATTTGTAACATCTTCCTGTATTCATGATAAGACACATGGCCATATCAGGAAATAGATAATTATTATCTCCAGTAGATTGAATTCGTAGAATTTGTAGTTTGGGGAGACACCAGCAGGCTAAAGACTTTATAAAATTACAACTCCCATGAATCCATAACATTGAGCCATGACAATTAAAATGGTCTCAAACTGCATTGATGATGCATAAGGTTTGTGCCTGACATCACTGCAGTTCCTAATTCTGGTTTCCTTTCCTCATTTCATAGATATGTTTGCATTACTAACCCTATTAAGTCTTCAGTAAGTAAAGGTAAGTCTAGCTGAGTACAACTCTGGGGGATGGTGTTTATCTCAATTTCTAAGCCTAAGAGCCGGTGTTATTCATAGACTCTTCCAAGGTAATATGGCCGGAATGACTGCATGGAGCACCATTACCTTCTCGCTGGAGTGGTACCTACTGATCTACTCACATCTGCATATTTCTGAACTGCTAGGTTGGCAGAAGCTGGGGCTAACAGCAGGAGCTCACCCTGCTCCCCAGATCTGAACCACTGACCTTTTGAGCAGCGAGTTCAGCAGCTCTGCAGTTTAATTGTCTGCACCATGGGGGCTCCAAGTCATGAATAATCACTGCTAAATCTTTATTTAATAAACATATGAACAAAACAAGCATTTGTAACCTAATGACCTCCGGCCATTAGCCATTCCCAAGAAGATGGGAATGGTAGTAGAACATGTACAGAGGGTAATATGTTTGGAAAATATAACATAAATGGCTGACTATGTGAAATCTTTAAGTAAACCTCTGAATACATGAAACAGAACTTCACACAGATGTCTTCACTAGCAATCACTGACTGACATCTTCTTGGACACAAAACACTTTGAACACAAACATTTTACTCAGTGCTAGGTCTAAACACACCAAAGAAACCAGATCTCATCTGAGCTTGGAAACTAAGCAGGATCAGCTCTGGTTAGTACTTTGATGGGAACCCAATAATAAATACCAGGTACTGTAGGCTATATTTCAGAGGAAGGACTTTGAAAAAAAAGGCGCGTGCGCACGCACACACACACACACTCTCTCTCTCTCTCTCAAAGTGGTGCCCCCAGTGTCTGTCAAGTTTCCAAGAAAGGAAGAACAAATTGTAACCAATGGTCACCAACATAGTGCTGGTCCTGAAACATTGTAGGGGGATGGATTACCAATTACTCACATCAGATACACTGAAAAGAACCGACTTAACTGAAATATGCTCAGGATTGTCCTGGCCTTCAAGGGGGTAAAGCAGGTCCTAAATACTCCTACTAAATTGTACTAGGATTTCCTTGTCTTTTTTTCTTTTCCTCCCACAAGGCCCGTTATCACTACTGAAGCCCATAACTTTAAAGTTATAAAGTTATAACAGAGATGTTGTTGGCTCTCCTGGAGAGTAAAATATTTACAGGATGTGTTTTGTTGGAATGAACATTACTTTCTTGAACCCAAAATAATCCTTACTTAATTATGCCCTTCCTTTTTCAAAGTTGCCATGTGTCATTGGAAGGATCTTAGAAAAGGTCACATATCCCAAATCCATTTTAATTTCTTTTTTCAGGTTTGAAATAGCTGAAAGACTGTTCCTGATGAAATCAATAGCCTTTGTGTTTTCACAACAATGAGGAATAAATTTTCTTACAAACTAATACATCATGTTTATTGTCACAGTCTTTGGTCCATTACCCAGAAAGAAAGCAGAGCACAATTCTGCTGTCTATCTTGTATATTGTGAATATGCCAAGAAAAAGTTTTTACAGTCAGAATCCTGAGCTAATAGTTATTTCAATAGCAATCTGCAAAGTATGTGGTGCCAGTTTAATTTTTACAATGCTTTTCTATGTGTACGTGCATATATACAATGTAGAAGGTATGTAAGCATGCCTTCATACAGTTTATCCAATACTGTAAAGTGGATGCTACTATGTGAAATACATACAAATAAAGTTTGCCAATTACTTTTCATGGCTAGGGTGTTCAGTTCAGACAGGTCACTGAGAAAAACACAATATATGTCACATAAAGTGAATCAGATTTTTGTCACTGGGTCCAACACATCAGAGCATGGATATCCATCTGACTGTTTTGTACTTCAATTGTTTTGTTTTTATTTATGTTTTTTTATTTCTATTTCTATTTTTGGTTTGTTCAGCTTTTATCTCTTATCTCTTCTTTAGTCGTTTTTATTGCTGCTTTTATTGTGGGTTTTTATTGTTATGTCTTGACTGGGTGTTTTATCGGCAACTCAGTTTGCTTATCTCCTTGGAAGTTTTCATGCGCAAATAGTCGAATCACAAAGCTCTTGGGTGCCTGCTAAACCTTGTTATTTTTCTAAGTGTCATGGTGGAAAATATGTGAATATGCTGTCAGGAATGACTATTGTGTACTTTTAACTAACGGAAAGGTAGAATATAATTTTAACAATTAAGAAATACTCTGTACAGCTTTCTTCTTTCAATGTTGCTTTACTGATAGTGGTATCTGCAATTTTCTATTACAAGTTGAATATCCTTTTTCTGAAATGCATGGGCCAGAAGTGTTCTGGATTTCAGATTTTGGAATACCTGTATTGGCCCATATGTATGTAATGTGATATCTTGGAGATGGACCCAAGTCTGAACATGACATTCATTTATGCTTCTCACTCAGTTTACACACATAGCCTGAAGTTAATTTTATGCATCTTTTTGCTATTGTGCATGAAAGAAAATGTGTGTAAATTGAGCCATCAGAAAGCAAAGATGCCACTATCTCAGCTACCCATGTGGACGATTTTAGAGTATTTATGATTTCCAAAAAGGGATGCAGAACCTATACTCTGCTTTAAATCAATCATCTAGTAAAACCATGATGCAGATTATTGAGATATTGACAAGTAGGAACATGTCCAGAGGAGGGCGACCAAAATGATCAAGGGTCTGGAGAACAAGCCCTATGAGGAGCAGCTTAAAAAGCTGCGCATGTTTAGCCTGAAGAAGAGAAGGCTGAGAGGAGACATGGTAGCCAATGCCATGTATAAATATGTGAGAGGAAGTCATAGGGAGCAAGCTTATTTTTGCTGCCCTGGAGACTAGGATTCGGAACAATGCCTTCAAACTACAATAAAGGAGATTCCATCTGAACATTAGGAAGAACTTCCTGACTGTGAGAGCTGTTCAGCAGTGCAACTCTGCACAGAAGTATGGTGGAGGCTCCTTCTTTGGAAGCTTTTAAACAGGGGCTGGACGGCCATCTGCCACGGGTGCTTTGAATGCAATTTTCCTGCTTCTTGGCAGGGGGTTGGACTGGATGGCCCACGAGGTCTCTTCCAACTCTATGATTATTAAAAAAAAATAGAGGAGATGTGGTAGAATTTTGGGACTGAGTCTACCATAGTGGGCCTAGGAGAAAAGTCCCCCCAGATGTGTCAGAGTCTTGTTATACAACAATACAAGACACAAAACAAAAAATGTCTCAACTTTATTTTATTTTTAAAACTGACTCGTTATCCCAGTTCTTCAGTAAACCCAATAACTAATGTGTGCTTGATGTTCAGCTCCAGTAGTCATTATGTCAGTCTCCTGATTTCCCTTTCCAAACACACATCTGTTGTCCTGCCCTGCTTTAAAAAGCTAGCAGCTAAACACAGAGGGATCAGCAGTAGATAGAGCTTTGCAGAAGCAGACTTTTTTAATTAAAGGTACTAGATGGGGCTTGCTTGAGTATCTTCTGATTAATGGCGCAAAAGCTTTAAGAAGAGAAATTAGAGTAATGGAGTATTAAGAGGTGATTTTTCTACTGTTTTACATCTCACATGATCCAGGCTTGTAAATAGAAATGTGTTATATTATATTTCCTGCTATGTGAAGCTCAGGCAGTATACAATGAGGGTAAATGAATGCATACATTTCTAAAATACTTGCAATTTCCTTAACCTGTCTTTAATGAATTTATTCTTCTTTTAAATCAGAATTTGTGAGGTGAGTGGGTTCATTGTAATGCATTTGAAAGAGACTGGCTGTTTCAAATTTGCTACTTTTCTGTGATGTGTTTAGAGCTATTTCAGTCTTCTTCAAACTTCTACTATTCTCAAGCAGGGAACAATTAGTTTTGTCAATCAGAATTGACAACCATAGCTAAATCAATCAATCTTTGTCCCTTTCTTTTAGGACTTGCTTTTATAGGCAACTGTGGTAGCTTCCTGTCATGTATTGTGACCAGAAAAAGTGCATTACCAAATCATTTCTAACACATAACTGTAGTATCTTGGCTTGGGGTTTTTATGAAGGATTAAGACATAATGCTTACATTACAATATAGCACTTGATTCAGCACTATATTTCTATGTGTATTTACACTTCTATCCTTCCCCAATTTCAAACATGCTCACTATGTATAAAATGCCAAAAGAAAACCAGAGGACTAGAACAGGATAATATCTGAAAGGTATTGTGCATTTTTATCTTAATAGCAGGAGCTCTGGATTAGATTTGAACAGGAGACATACTACTATGCCTCAGTCCTATTGCTGGTCCTATATAGAGTAGGTGTATATAAACTTGTGGTGTGGAGAAACTTGTCACATTTCCGTTGCCATGGACCAATCACTATCAGGTCAGGATTAGGTTCGCTGGGACTCCAAACCTCCATAGGGGTGGTGGACCAATTAAGATGGTCCGCCCAAGGAGGCTTATGGATCCGGATGGCTCTTGGGAATTTTCCTGTCACCTTGGCTGCCGATTTTGTCAAAGCTCTGGCTGACCCCTGGAATGAGGAAACGGCCAGGGTGGCGGACACAATTGCTCCTGAATGTCTCCTCTCATGGAGCAGAGCCAAACCAGCCCCTTGATTTTCCAAGGAGTTGGAGGCCATGAAGCAAGTGAGACAGAGACTAGAGCAACGCTAGTGGAGAATTCAAAGCAAATCTGGCCAAGCACGAATTAGAGTGTATTTGAAAGCCTACTCCACGGCAATAGTGGCAGCAGAGAAACTGTTCCTTGCTGCCACCATTGAATCTGCAAGAAACTATCCAGCTGAGCTGTTTCAAGTGACCAGAAGGCTATTACATATTAGTCCTAAAGGAGAAATCCCTGACCATTCAGCAGCTGTCTACTGTGAAGAGTTTGTGTGGTGGCCTCTCAACTCCAGGGATTTCTGGATGAAATGGATTATCTAGAATCATTTCAATCTGGTTTCAGGCCTGGTTATGGAGCAGAAACAGCTTAGGTTGCCTTGGTGGATGACCTAGGAAGAGACCTAGACAGGGGGAATGTGTCCCTGTTGGTTCTCCCAGATTGCTCAGTGACTGTCGATACCATTGAACATGGTATCCTTCTGGGATGGGACTGGGAGGCACTGTTTTACAGTGGCTCCAATCCTTCCTAGAGGACCGTATCCAGAAAATGGTGCTGGGGGACTCATGTTCAAACCCCCGGCCTCTGACCTGTGGTGTTCCTCAGGGTTCCATTTTGTCCCGCATGCTGTTTAACATATACATGAAACCACTGGGAGAGGTCATCCAGAGTTTTGGAGTACAGTGCCACATGTGTATGGATGACATCTGTAGCGGGATGGGGGGTGTTAAGGGTTTAACCCCCCCCCCCCCACCTGAAATGTGTCAGGTTTAAAAAAATTGATTTCCTCATGAATTAGTTAACCAGTTAAAATTAATGAGTAAACCAGGTTTTTTTTTTAACCTGACACATTTTGGGGAGGAGGGAGGTTTGAACTCTTACCCCCTCCCCCTGTCTACAGCCCTGAGAGCAGGGATCCCCAAACTAAAGCCCACAGCCAGATGAAACCCTCCAATGTCATTTACCCCATCCCCATCCTAAACTTTAGACTCAGGGTCACCCTAAATCTGAAACGGCTTGAAGGCACACAACAACAAGGAGCCAAATTAATTAGTGCAATGATTGGTTAATGAACACTGGAATGGAACAATGGATGACGAATCTGGGACATGTTTTTGATGATGAGATGACAGTGAATGGGTATTGTAGTAACTGTTTATTAATTGTGTAATGTGTTAGGTTGTTAACTGTTTTTATACTGTAGCACTGAATTTTTGCTGTTCGTATTTGTTGTGAACCGCTGTGAGTCGGCTTCGGGCTGAGAACAGAGGTATATAAGTAAGGTAAATAAATAAATAAATAAATAAATAAATAAATAAATAAATAAATAAATAGACTTGACTCTTTAAGTATCCAAAAACAGGCCCGCATTTCCCATTGAAACACTGGTAAGTTTATATTGGTTAAAATTATCCTTGTAAAGTCAGACAACATTTTGAATATTGTATTGTTCTTTCATGGGTTTTCTTTTTGTACTAGAAATAAGATATGTGCAGTGGGCATGGGAATTTGTTCATGCTTTTTTCAAACTAGTCCAGCCCTCAATAGTCTGAGGGACTATGAACCAGCCCTTTGCTTAAAAAATTTCAGGACCCCTGCTTTAGATTATAGGTTATCTACTCCTGCTTTAGATATACGATTTTAGGGTTTACACTGATAAGAAGTTTACTCCACAACTTTCACGTGTATTCTTCCTCATATGTAAAATATCTTTCTGTTGCTTTCTTTCTCAGCCTATATATGGGGAAACAAAAGCATCTTGTCTGCATCAAGATACTCTTTTACGTTTGGATGTTATTTACAGTCACCACGGTATTTATTTGCATAAGCATCTGGCAAACAATAGGCCCTCACAGACCAAGTTTCTGTTTCACTGAAACACCTGCTAAGGTCAGTTGTCATTGATTCCACCTAGATTATTCAACTACAAATTATCCAGAGTCCTTGGCTCTAGATATGTATACAAGGACACAGTATTCTACAGTAAAAGCTGTGGTTGAAAAACTTTCTTTCATTCAACATGAATAGAAATTTAAACCAGTGGGTTATGAAGACTTCAGCAGAAAGGGAGGTTATGACACTATGGACTCACCTACACTACCATATAAAATCCAGATTATCTCCTTTGAACTCAATTATATGATACTGTAGGCCCCTTCTACACTGCCATACAATCCAACTGAGCCTACACTGCCATATAATCCAGTTCAAATCAGTTAATTTGAATTTCATACGGCAGTATAGCAGGGGTTATAGACTCATATAATCCAGTTCAAAGCAAATAATCGGGATTATATTACAGTGTAGATTCAGCCTATATTATCTTGGTGATAGTACAGGATGTTCCTCTGAAGAAGAAAAAAAGGCATGCTGATAGCAACAGTTCCACTGGTAGGGGATCTAAAGTCAGACAACCTCTTGCTGAGGTTTGACATCAAATGTGATAAACACCTCCATGCACTGAAAAGAAGCAACTAAGGCCCCTTCCACACTGCTCATATATTCCAGAATCTGATCCCATATAATCCAGTTTAAATCATATAATCTGGGATCAGATCCTGGATAGATGAGAAGTGGAAGGAATATTAGTTGCTTCTTTTCAGTGCATGGAGGTGTTTGCCACATTTGATCTCGTGACTCAGTAAAAGGTTATCTGACTTGAGATACCCTACCAGTAGAACTGTTACTATTAGAGTAATGCCAGCTGTGGCAGGGGGTGTCGCCGGTGGTCCTCTGTCTAAAGTCTTGTTAATGCAGCAGTAAAACAATTCTGAGCATCTTTGACCTTGAGCACTGTATGATGAAATAATCCAACAAGAAGCAAGATATAGTGTTGAAAAACAAGATGGTAAGATCAAAAGGAACTCAGCCAGCTACAGAGGAGAGGCAAGGAACATCATACTTTGGATGCATCATGAGATCACACAATTAATGAGAAAAGACAATAATGCTTGCTAATTCTAGTTCTGTAGAATTTATAGTTCTCTGTTCATTCTTTGCCTACACTTCCTTCTGATTTCAAATATAACGAACAAAGAAACAACAAAGAAACAACAAAGTAAGTAAGAGAGAAGCACAGAGAGATGGGAACTGACAGCTATGCTGATTGAAAAAATAGTATTTACAGTGTCTAAAATCTACCTTGTCACCTTTACGTTTGTCATGCCTCAGGCAGAAACTGCTAGTAGCCCCGAGGGCTAGAAACTTGCACATTTTATAATGGGAGATGGGATTCTCCACATTCTGTGCATGCCAAAGGGCACTAAGAATGGTCAGATCTTGCACAATGTGATTGGGATTCCTAGACATCCTGCCCAGAAGCAAAAAAAAAAATCCTAGAACTTTTTTTGGAAGTCCACATGATGGATTATATGTTTAAACATATTATTCAGAAAGAAAGCACAATAGTAATGACTGTTGCTGAATAGAATTGCTTCTGCCACTGTACTGAGATTATTGTGTTTTTAAAAACAGGTTTGGGAAGTTAAACAGTAGTTAAAATATTTATGACTGACAAATCGCGTAAAACATTTGAAAAGTAAATGGAATACAACTCAAAAAAGCAGAAATCAAATTCAGGTTCATCTATACACATAAGAGCACTGCAGATTACTGTAACAGTGCTTGTATTTTATTTAAATATTTAGAAGCTCACATGTATATACATGCAAGCACTAAACTGGCATTACCAAAGATGTGTTCACGGTAGGGAAAGCTGCGAAGCTATTGAAGTTTACCCATAAAATAACCCTACGGCAAGCTGTTTCTCAACATAACTTTCAATTACCTCTCATAAGCAGTTGCTTCTATGCACAAATCTATCACAAGAATGTGTCAAGAATTTTATCACCAGTGAAAGATTTAGAGGCTTGGCTTTTATTTAAATATAGGAAAGTATCAGATATGTAGGGGGGGGGGGGTTCTTCGTTTACCTGGGGAATATATTTTAGCTTTCTTGCTCCCTACACTTACTTGCTAACACATCCAAAACCATGTATGAATATATGGCGACTGAGCATTTCTATCTGACCCATAGATTATGCTGTAAAAGAGGGACTGCTTTTATAATTATAATTATAACTAAAGGGAAAGAGCTCTTATCTCCTTCTAGCATCTAACAAGGAAGTAAGTATTGGCAAATGTTTGTTTAAATTAGGGGGGAGGCTTAAAGAATAAAAAATTGAGCATGTTTAAGAAAGGTAATTTCTTTTTACATTCTTGCTTACATAAAGGCAGAACTCTGTAACACGACAGGTAAGAGAATAAAGCAAAGAAGAAAATCAAGTCTACCAACGTATGCACGCTTTCTTTGAATGAATAACTGGACTCAGTGGGACTTAACAAATAACATGTGCAGACAGTACACGAGTAAGACCCTAATATAATGCAATTTTTTTTAACAACAAAAACCACAGGAATTGCATATAAATTACCCTTAAACATTATTTTGATTGTCCTTTATTAAGTAGAGGATTATAGAACCATAAAAAAGAAAGGATGCTTTTCCTATTTGAGAAGGATTGAAGGACATCTTAAACTTCTCAATTTGAATAGTCTACCATTTCCCACAAGGTCTGAATCTGGAGAACTGTTGATCGTTCTTCTCATAATGAGTTAATGCAAACTAGAATTGCAGCTAATAAAAGACAGAGCTTCATAATTACCAAAAAAATGTATGCATATCTGAAAATAATTAAAGTTTTTTACTTCTAGCAGTAAAGAGATCTACAGTGGGGATGGGGAAACATATATCATAATGACATCAAAACATTGAACTCAATGTCTTATTGAGAAGAAAGGTACATTCAATATGGCACTACATTCCCCAGTATTTGGTGCAGACCAAGATATAATGAAGCTTCCACTGGATGCAGTTCATTTTTGGAAACAATAAAAAGAGCGGTTTTCAATCTATAAAGCCCTATACATCTTAGGCCCAGTTATTTGAAGGGGTGCATCTCTCTTCATGAGAACTCTACAATCTCATCTCTGTCCCCACAACCTTTCCAGGCCTGTGTAGTGGGAACAAGGAAGACAGGACTGTATTGGTAGCTGTTTCCAAATTTTAAAACCCCCTTCCTAGAGAGACCAAGATGGCCCTGTCCTTGCTTTCCTTTTACCAGAAAGTCAAAATAAGACTTTGAATGCTATATAGTGGCTTTTAAATAAATATGATTTTAATTCCCAATTCTATAAATTGTTTAATCATTTTTAAATAACACATATTTATACTTTTATTACTGTCCAATAATTATTTTTTAGATCTCATGAAATGAAATTAGCTGCCTGACGTAGCCATGCTTGTCACCGTAGGAAATAGCTTCATAACCTGTGTGCAGGTACAGCTGTACCAGGAGCTCCAATTTTGTTTGCTTTGCATTGAATGTTTGTTGTAATCCCGAGTTTCAGAGGCTCTGCAGATAGGTGGCTTCTTTTGGCTGCAATCATAGGGCAAGCCACCTGTCAATTATAGTTAGGTTACCTGGTCCCGCCCCCTTTTTGGGTTTTGGAGGGAATAGGAGCCAGTAAGGGTCTCTCGCGGAAGCCAGAAGCAGTTGGTACTGGGTGTAGGGGCTCCATGCCAACAGAGGAAAAGAAAGACTGCCCAGATTAGAAGTTAAGGATTTCCCCATTAGTTAAAATACCAGTCATGTAGATAGTGCCTGTTCCCTGTGGACAAGATTGAAAGAGCCAATAGACTGTTAAGAAAGCCTTAAAGTACCTGTTTGTTTTCATTAATAAAGAACTTTGTAGAACCTTTAAGCATTCTAGAGACTGTGTTTTAAGGAAATCCAAAGGCCTTTAATCTGAGGCAGCCCCGGCGTCCCGTTGGGCACACGGAATTTATGTCCTGTCTACAGTTTTATGCACAGGCCCAGCGTGCAACAGCACAACCTGACTTAGTTTAGAAAAGTCACTTTTAGACTAGAACTTCGACCATTCAGAAAATCAAGTTTTTAAAAGTTACTTTCTCTACAGTTTAAAGACCTCTCATGGTTTAGAAAAAATATTTTTGGACTACAAGAACCTCACACAGTTTAGACAACTAACTTTTGGACTACAAGTCCCAGAATCTCCCTGGGAAGATTTTGGAAGTTATCGTGTAAAATGTAGCTTTTCAAAGCTCTGACAATTACTTTGTGATGAAACTTAAAACAGACACTGGACTAGTATATATTTGGTGTTGCATGCCTTGAAGTCATTTCTGACCGAAGGCAATCCTATCAAACGATTTTTTGACATTACTTGTTAACCACTGTAAGTCAAAATTATTCACAAAACTTTGTTTACCATAATTACTTGGTTGACACCTCCCAGAAAACATATTCTTGAGTATAATAATTTTTGGAGTTGCAGGAGCATTTTCAGAGCGGTCAATAATTTCAGGCTCCAAATTGGTAATGGTTTTGCTCATTATCTTCATAGTCTAAGGATATATTCACACATAATAGTTAGCTAGGATTACAAACCTTGGATAAAAATGCTGAATTGTTAACACAAAGGTATTAATAATCCAGGAATTTCAGTTTAAATGGCACACTAAGCGAAGTACATATGTTTTGTTTACCAAGCTAGCAAGGAGGAACCTATCAGTAATTAACAGTTAAATAATATGTGCACAAGCACGTCACTTGCTCCTGGTATGTTAGGATTCTCTAAATGCTGGCTTACTGGTCTAGGTGAATACATACATGATTTGCAGAAATGCAGAATTTGAACATGAGCCAACAATATGATGCAAAAGCTTAAAAGGCCAATTTATTTGGGGCTTCATCAAAAGGAGTACAGTGATACCTTGATTTAAGAGTTAAATTCATTCTGTGAGTGAGCTCTTAACTCAAAGCAATATTTCCCATTGAAATGCTCTGAAATGCTATTAATCCATTCCAGCCTGCAAAATCTCCCCTAAAAATACAGTAAGAAAATGTATTTTATAAATAACAAATAATGTATAAATGCACATTCACATGGAACAATAAAAAGAAAGATCAATTTTAAAATGATAGAAGCACAAAGTTATGTCAAGGAAGCATAATGTGAAGAGGCAGAAGCATCATTTGCTTCATATCCTGTACTCATTCCAGCCTCCCTGCCTCTCTTGCTCTCTCTCTTCATGAAGCCACAAACACCAGGAATAAAAATTACAAAAAATCAACTAACACAAAGTTTCTCAAAGCTGACAAGAGCAAAGTGGGCAGCAATCTCCCAAAGCAGACAAGAGCATGCAGCACAGAGGCATGAGGCATGGAGACTGTTCCCTTGGAGCCTAAAGCCCTGTACTCTTGCGCTAGAGCTCTGTCTGACACTAGCTCTTAAGTCAAAATGCTGATCTTATGTCAAAGCAAACCCAGGGTCAAGTGATAGCTCTTAACTCAGAACATGCTTAAGTAGGGACACTCTTAAGTAGAGGTTCCACTGTATAGTGTCTAGATCAATGGGAGTAATGGTGCCCCTCTATTCTGCTTGGGTCAAACCTCCAATTCTGGGTACCACAATTGAAGAGGGATATTGATAAGCTGGAACACGTCCAGAGAAAGGTGACTAAAATCAAAGACTTAGAACCCATGCCCTATGAAGAGCGGCTTAAAGAGTTGGGCATGTTTCGCTTGCAGAAGAGAAGTCATGTATAAATATTTGAAAGGATGTCATAAGGAAAAGGGAGCAGGCTTGTTTTCTTCTGCCATGAAGACTAGGACTCAGAGCAATGGGTTAAAATGACAGGAAAGGAGATTCTACCTGAACATTAGGAAGAACTTCCTGACCATGAGAGCTGTTCAATAATGGAGTTCACTGCCTCAGAGAGTGGTAGAGGCTCCTTCTTTGGAGGCTTTTAAACAAAGGCTAGATGGTCATCTGTTGGAGATACTTTGATTGTGTTTTTCCTGCATGACAGGGGGTTGGACTAGATGGTCTTTGTGGTCTCTTCCAACTCTTTGATTCCTCCCTTGGAGATTCCTTTGCTTATAGAGAAGACTTACTGTATGTCTTTAATTCGAAGATGCACCCCCCATATAAACATTTCTAATAACAGGGTGTGTCTTAGAATTTCAGGTGCACACACGCACACACACATATACAGGGAGAGGGAGACCAAGCTTTTTCTTTGTTCAAAGTACTGAAATTAGTGTACATCTTACAATCAATGGCATCTTAGACGAAATATGTATTTGCTTTCTTCTGGAGAGATCAGTGACAAGAATAGTTTCCTGTATCTCCATCTTAGTAAGACAGTACTGCAGGATTTTCTATCAATTTTCCTACCATAATGTATTTCTAGCTATTAATAGTAATTTTCTTGTTTTGCTAACGTAAGTCTGGGTGGGATTGCTTTCCAAAGCACAAAGAGGGGAACCTGACACTCTGAAGAACTGCTTCTGGTTTCCACTGCTGCACACCCACTATGCTAACACCCATTAGCCATTAACAGAATCGATTTTTGAAAAGTCGTTTTGTATTATGTTAGTACTGTGTTCACCTTCATGAAGTCAAAATGTGCACACATGAAGAATAAATAATCCATATTATAGTTAGGTTTTAAACATTTCTTTAACTGTTGCTTTATAGTATATCATAGAAACTAGAATATGTTCTATCAGTTCTTTAGTTATCACATAAAGCTTCTCTTTTTCCTAAAAATTATGTGCGTGCAGAATGTTAGACATGTGAACATGCTACAATCATATCAGTGTAATATAATTCAGCTCAAAAACTGGCCAATCTATTTGATTAGTACTTTTTTTGCTACTGCTTTTGTTACACGAGTTTCTTAATCAATGTATGTTACTGGTTAACTATTTGTTCTAACTGCAATAACCCAATCCTTTATCTATGTTTACTTAACACCAAATAAAAATCTGGAAAGTGGAAACATTTCTAGTTAACAAGAGCACTAAGCTTTTTTAGACCAATTTTCTTTCTATTGACATTTACGTCATTACCTTCTCCTAATCAGAAAAAATGACCAAGTGTTTCTGTAAGGTAGTGTGAGCTAGATATTTTTAAATCTGTTGACTGTGGGGATGAGGCAATACTTTCAGCCATCCGTCTAGAAGGAATTTTAGTTAAAGCGGTCCAAATCCTAATGCTAATTCCAGCTAGAGTAAACCTATTAAATCAATGGTATTTCCATCCATGTCCGCACAGGAGGAATCCATCCTCAAACTGAGGTATTCAGACCTGGGTGAGCCTCCTTTGATCTCAAAAAAAAATCTCACTCTAAAGTGCCCATATGAGCAAGACAACAGGTATGTGAAAGTTTTCTGCAGCAGTGTCTTCCTAAATGCACAGCAAGGTTAGTAATTCACTACTTTCTTCTAATGTACCAGCTGAAGTAAAAGATTCACCTTGCCAATTGCAAATGCTGATTTTGGCAAGTAGATTGATATATGGAGGGACAGATATCCTAGCCCCAGATCATGAAGGGAATTATACACTCAAAGGCAATGTTGTAAAATGAGATTGGAAAAAGAAATCTGTCAAGCTGATCTAACAACCAGTATCACATTCAGTGTGTGTATATGTGTCTTCAAGTCAGATGCCAACTTGTGGCGATCCCATCAATTTCACAGGGGTTTGATAGGCAAGGAATATTCAGAGGTGTGATATTGTTGATGGCCTACCATCCAAATACAAATCAGGGCTGCTTAAGTTGTAGAAGCAGACAGGATCTAGTGTCACATTCAGTAGTTCTGGCAATTCAGTATAGGTCGCAATGGACACATCAGCCTAAGCAGGAAAATATGATCTAGATCAGTTTCTCAAATTGTGCTCCCCCAGATGTTTTGGACTTCAGCTCCCATGATTCCTAACAGCTGGTAAGCTGTCTGGGATTTCTAGGAGCTAAAGTTCAAACACCTAGAGAAGCACAGTGTGATCTATAGCTGTGAGCTATAGATCACAGCTGCCTTGAGGAAATCATTGACCAGCACCCAAGCTAATACCTGATTGCTAAGAGTGGGCATAACCACATCTAAAATCAGAGCATGCAAAAGGTTATATTTTTCATTGTCATTCCCACAATCATCCAGGGAGCCTAGATGCTGGCTGTACTGGCTAGGAGATTTCATGAGCTGTAGTCCAAAAATATGAGTATTTTTTCCTACGATCAGTTCAAAATGGGTTGGACCAATATCCTGTTGAAATTCTATCAACCAATGACATTTCCAAGCTATTCTTGTAGTTCAGCCTTTGATTGTGCCTACACCTGGTGTCACTGGGGATTCTGGGTCTGCAAGCCAGCAGAAGATTTCTGGGTATTCTTGCGAAGATGCTGTAATTATCACTGCCACCAAATTTGAGAAGTAATCAGCAGAGGAGTAGCTAAATTACAAGTGCTGTTGTGTAACAGGAGAGTAGAGGGAGATTTATTATTTATTTCTCTGTATTTCTGCCACCAACGTGAGGTAAGATGTATTATTGTGAGAAATGGCACACTGGACGCAGAATTGATGGAGATGAGGCAGTCTTCAAACAAAAGTTAACAAATTTATTGAGCACAAAGCGTGTGGTTGCAAGTTGTAACTTTTCTTATAGAACTCAGAATAATACTTGGTTAGTTGAACGTTTCACTCTTTCGGGTTACACAGTATCTTCATGAGGTGAAGCACTTATTACTAAACAAAGTTTCAATACAGGGATATCTCCCTTATCTGATCCTCCCTTGATCAGATACTTAATAAGCTTATTCTTTAGCCTTTCCTTAGACTAAAAAAATACCGGCTATGTTTCCCTTATCAGCCTCTCTAGCCTAAGAAACTTCCAGTAGCTTAATCTGGCTTTCTAAAGCCTCGAAACTTTGCTTCACAATTCACTCTCTTTCAGCTACAACCTCCTAATCTTTCCTCTACCGACTCCTCACCCTCAAATCTTAACTGCCTCACTAACTGTCTGTTTTCAAAACTCTCCCCTCTAGGCTCCTCCCACTTCTCTCTCTGCCGGCTTGCCTTGGTCTCCATGGCAAGGCAGATGGAGGATTCCTTTGAAATAGGCCGCTCCAGAGTTACTGCAGCCAACACAAACCCATAAATACAGTTTAAATCATGCAAATTATTATTAACTTCCTCACATGCACAGCAGGAGATTTTAAACTCTGAAATTGAGTGATCTCTGTCTCCGGTATCTAATGAAGGCCACATTCCAGAAAAGGGACCAGAGAAGCTATTGGCTAGGGAAGAAAGGTCAGAGTTAGAAATGAGTTCAGAGGATGAGAATCCAGGTAGACTGACTACTGAGCTGATAGATAGGAGATTTACATTCCATGAACACAGAGCTGCTCAGCAGAGTTTGCAAAGTTCAGCGCTTGTTAGCCAAAAAGTTGTTATCAGTTTCTCAGGGGAGAAGGCATGATCTTCTGCCTATATTAGCAAGGCCAGAGGGCTTTTTCACCAGTCTGGTCAACGTTGATGTTTGAGGATGGATCTCTTGCCAAGCCAGGCCTGCTAAGGGATTTCCAGTTCCATGTTTCCTGTTGCTCATGTTTCAGGCTTCCAAGTTTCAATGGTTGTTTTTTGAAATGTGTTTTGGATTTATTTTGCTTTTGTCTTCTTGGTTTTTGATGGTTACTTTTGTACCTCAAATTTTGTGGACTATTTCTTACATTAAGACTTTGGTTTTTTATACTATTTTGCTGAACACACACACACACACACATATAAATATATTCTTCAATAAACTGCTTTGCGGATTTTACTTGGACTGGAATGTGGTGTTAAACACAGAGATGTTCCCAACCCTGGGGTACAGCAGCTGTCAACTTTAAGCACCAAGAAGGTGATGGTTAACCCCAACTTGGCTTATTTGGAATAACAGCTCTTCAGAAAATCACTGTTTAATTTGTTTTGGTGATGAGATGATGAAGTCTATGTTGGCAAATACATTTACCATTAATGACACCCCCAAGTATCTACATTTCCCATATAGCTAAGATATTAACTACATTCTTTTTTTTTTAAGAAAATAAGTTTTGTAAAGCTTTATCAATTTTAGTAATCTAAAGATCAGAACGGAACTAGGAAAGAAGATTATTACAAGCCCAGATAAAGCAGAATACTAAATAACTTAGTAATTGGTATTTAAAATAACCTTCATCCTTACTGGTCTTCAGGTTTTTATGGGAATAAGTCATATTAAACTCTATGGCACTTACTTTTATGTATCTGTACATATTTGCTGTGTATGTGCATGTCCCTACTAATTCTGGGAGGAAAACACAACTATCCTGTTACCAATACCTATCCAGCTTAAGGGGTCCTTTATAAAACTCCAATAACAAAAACAATTAATGGAAAGCAGAAATTGAATACAATTATTTTTTATTCCATTTTACTTATGCAATCTAACTCACATTTTGGATTGCAATTATTTCATTCCTTCTTTCTCTTTCCCTGGCTGTCTGAATGTGCATCTGACAAAGTGGAGTTTTGTCCATAAAAGTGTACAGCATAAAGATGTCAAAAGGCTCTTGATTTTTTCAGACAACGGACTGATACAACATGGGAAGTTTATTTTTCTTTCCTTCGTTTGCAGCAACTGCCAACTGTTATTTATATGGGGGAGGAGTTTATTTTTAAAATAGATTTCACTGCCAAATGCATGTTTACCGGCTATCCAAGCGTGTGTTGAAGAACAAAGGAAAGCGAGCTTAATAAGTTTGGCAATTAAGATTTCTGGGCATCACTAAAGAAATTTACAGAATAATGAACAGAGTTTTGAATAAAACAGTTTGCATAATTACTGTTTAGATAATTAATACTAAGCTGCTGCACATAAATGGCTAAATATGCCTTGTTGTTCACAACTCTTTAACTTCAATTACCAAGCAACAAGGCTCAACAGAAATATATATGTATTGATGACATTACTTTGTGGTTTAGCTTGTCTAACAGCATAGTAGGAGGCACCCCAATGAACAAAGAAAAACGTTTGCCAATGTCAGAGGTAAACACACAAGTTCTTTAGGTAACCAGAGGGCTTTTCTTTTCCCCAGTAGGGAATAAGCCTATTTTCAGCAGAAATAAAAATAGGGTATGGGGGGGGGGGGGGGGGTCAGTCTTCTCTCACACTAGCCTTCTCCAACCTCTAGCCTCTGCAGCTCTATGGTTTGTTCTCCCCCCCCCCCCAATAATTTTGATTAAACATTTATTAGGAGGGGGGTAAGAGAAGGGAAAGGAAAAATTTCGGGATAATAAATTAATTATTGGTTAGATGCATCTTTATGAATGTCTAATATGTCGCAAGGAGAAAACAAAGACAATAAGGGTTGTTGAGGTATGGGGAGTTCTTTTACAAAATTATCATTGTTACAACTAAGTCTTTGTCTCTATTTCTTTAACACATATTTCATAAAATATTGAGGCTTCTAACCATTTTAATTTTAAGTCTATTGGATTATCTTCTTATGTCTTCTCACATTTTCTCCTGATCTTCATATATTCTTTACCAGTTCTTCTTCAATGGAAATTGATCTTAATTGGTCATAACAGATTATTTCACATTAAATCTTTTCTTAAATTATTTATTATTACAAAGAAAGTTCTAAAATTTTCATTGAGATTGTTAGTAAGTTAATATTTACATCATTTTATCATTATTATGCTGTCTCTCTTTCTGTATCAAATATATTTTCTATCTAAAACTCTTGGGATCAAAATTCTTCTAATTAACCATAATCACTCAGCATGATAATATTACTATAGTCCATTTTAAGAACGCTTCCTGTTAGATCCTGAAGACCAGATCTCTCAAACTTCTCTTTCTCAAGGTTTTGTTCCCACCAGCCCATCTAACCTTCTTTTGTATCGATATATATATCTCTCTCTCTTTATATATACATACATAAATACATTCATATATATAACTCTGTGTGTGTGTGTGTGTGCTTCTATAATTTCTATAACATTGATATTGTGCATTTTTTCTATTATAGCTTCTTAACAATTGACCTATCAGACAGCACTAATCTTTCAAGCTTTAATATAAAAATACAGAAGATAATCATATATTATTTATCTTATTTTTAGTTATCAAATCCTGTCATGGTCATCTTATTTTTGTTCTTCACAAGGCCTATAAAAGGTTTCCATTCTTCTTGTAAAGTCTGCAAATTAGTTTGCTGTAGAGCTAAAGTTAATTTGTCCATCTCTGCCATTTCAAAGACTTTTGTAATCCAGTCCCCTGTCATTGGTGTAACTTCTTGTTTCTACAATTTTGCATACTGGTAAAATGGAGGACAATTTCACTGATGATCAGGTGAGTGACTGTACAAGCGATAACTATAATTCATCTATGGAAATAATGTTCGTCTTATGTATGGGACTTTTTAAAAAGCTCCAATCAGCTTTCAGTCAGTTTCCTCACAAATATCAAAATTACTCTTGCTTCATCTTGGTTTAGAATAGCCTTACTACATCACTGCAAAAACAGTGGAACATCTACTGTCATTTTAGCAAGCAAAACATGATATCCTGCTTTCTCATAAGCCCACCGAAACAGCATTTCCACTCCCGAGGCATAATGCAGTCAAGGGTGGGGTAACGTAATACAGGCCAATGCATAAAGCCCTCCCTACATAATACTGGAACTTCTACTGTGTGCTGCCAATAGCCTCCCCTCCCACTAAGTCAATGGAAAAGGAATCTTCCCCTCCAGTTAAACAGGTGCACGTGTCAGAAAAGCACTTCAGCAACAGTCTGAAAGATTTGTTGCCAATCAGCCTTAAGGAATACTATTTTACTGAAGCCCAAATTGAAAGAAATGTCTACATATCCAGAAAGCAAGACAAACTAATTTTAGAATGATGTGTAGTAAGGAATTGTAGAGCACGCCAAGGAATGAATGAAAGAGCTGGGCATCCACTGAAAAAAAAACAATAAATCTGGTAGCAATTGCTTGCCCTGCTTATTCATATTAACACAGAAGTCTGCAAGTCACATAAACTGGCATGTTTGCACTTGAAATGGTTTCGTCTGGCTGACATTAATGAAATTATTATGGTTTACACTGCTTGAGGATTACACTTTGTCATAAAGAGGGGAACCTGTGAGTTAAACCACAGTTGGCAGGTTTACCAATGCAAACACATAATATCTTTCCTATTAACAGTATTAAACTTGAATGGAGTAGTGGTTTTTCTTAGAGAAAGCAATTGCAAAAATGTAGTAGGAATCACCACCTTTAAGAGGGCATGAAAGAAATTAATATAGGACAGGCCATCCAGAAAGTGGACTCGTTCTGTTGATAGTTCCATGCTGAGATTGATGATGGGATGGAAGTTGTTGGAATTTGGGTAGAATATCTTGAGTGAATCCTCTCCATGAATCTGTGTTATGAAAATACTGCATATACCGTGAATAAATTGAGAATTATTTCACATGAAATAAACCCCAATACTTGGGTCGATTTACCATGGGTCAATGTAACCTGAGTGGGAAATGGTGCTGGTAGCTTTTTGGCACTTCCAAAATGCAAGGGGACTACAGGAGGTCAGAACTTTTTTTTTGTTCTCCTATGATGGATTAATCTCTTATCTTAGTTCATCTCAGGAGAACCTTAAAAAAGCACAGACCCCTTCCATTCTGCCTTCTTGCTCCTTGAGAGGACCCATAGGGTCCGGCACCCCACCAACACCACCTAACTCAGAAGCTTCCTACTACAATGAGTGGGTGACCTTGCTCTCCTGCACTAACAATGGCTTTGCCTTTTCAGCAGCCCAGGGGTTGGGCAATCTCACTGCCCTGCTGAGTATCCAGTCAACCATCTCCATCAATATTATTGCCCCCTCAACAGAGCAGTTTCATCAAAGTCGCCACCTTATACTATTACCACCAGCAGCAGAGACTTTCTTTCTCTCTTGATAAGGAAAAATGATTGCATGGGGATGGGAGGCTGAATTAATTTGGAGCATGGGAGTGACTGAACGAAATTGTTTTTGTTTTGTTTTGTTTTTTGCTTCTTAAAATGTGGTTACAGTAATTTGGGAAGACCCTTTACTCTGTGAGAAAAGGTGGTGCCATTTTGTTAATGCTACCCCCCCTCCCCACACACACACACAGAACTATAGAATCATAGAGTTGAAAGAGACCACAAGGGTAATCCAGTCCAACCTCCTACTATGTAAAGCACCCCCAACAGATAGCCATCCAGCATCTGCTTAAAAACATCAGAGAAGAAGACTCCACCACACTCCGAGGCACATTTATAATACAGCTTTTCTGATGCAACTGGATCCCTTCCACAACCATCTTTTACTTAATCAAGACAGTTATCTGGAATAAAGTAAGCAACAAAAACCCCAAACAGCTAGAATGTTTGGATAATGCAGTCCTATATATGTCTATTCAAAGATAAAATCATTCAGTTCGATAAGACTGTATTCCTAGGTAAGACATTTTCATTGATTGCCTGTCTTGCAAAAATACAGCCTACCTAAGCTGCTTTTCCTTGTTGTTTTGCAAGATGACTTACAATAGCAACAGTTCTAGTAAGAGGCTGATGGCGGAAGCTGGGTGAAGAAGCGGTTAGCAGCTTGTCTAGATTTACATGGATATTTTCCTCCCTTCAACTACAAGAGCTTTAAATAGAAAAAATACATCCATTTTTACACGTCAATGTTGTACCTCAGCCTATCTTTGGGTCATATTGAAATTCATAATTTTGGTCCTAAATCCTGCCTGTGACCTTATATAAAAGCTCTCATCAACGTCAAAGAGTGTGCTTAATTGTCTGTTACACTAGTGATTTCTACATTAAGCAAAAACAAAACAAAACAAAACAGAATAATCTTTGTGTATATGTGGAGTTAAGTCAACCTGACTTCTCATGGGCATATATCCAACGGGCATATAAGTTTAATTTTTCTGCCAAGAACTTTTGAGATACAATCCATCCGAACCCTCCAATATTAACACACAAGCCATTTAACTTTTTAATTCATATCCACAAAGTTCACATTTTTCCTTTTTAAAAACCCCAACCAGATTAGAACAACATTAAAATACTTGTTTAGATATCTAATCTCAAGGAATACTAAGGCTTTTTTTAAGTTTACTTGTTCTGGGATTATCCCCAAGTCTTTGGTCCTGAGCAGGTTGATTTCAACTTTAACATTCTCCAAGCATTTTCAGTTAATTCTCTTGTGCTTTGCCATTCAAGAAGAATATTCTTAATGGTACAGCTTAGCAGATGGGACAAAGAAAATGGAGTACACTTCTAATGACTCCTGGGGTGAACCTACTCTTCTGGAAGTGAACAGGTTTGACACTGTGGCTACTTCAATGTGCACTAAGGGTCTTCAATGAACATATGATTTTCTACGCAATTCATTTCAATGTTGGAAAATCCTTCACATTCAAAGGAGATAATGTTCAATGCCTCCAAAGTTGAACTGAATGGGCTGGTCCTATTTGGAGGGGAAGTTCATGTTTGTTTCAGATTGGGGCAAATGCATGGTTGCTCTTAGTTTTTCACCTGATTGTCAACCTCATCCCAAAAGAAAATGATAATGATTGCAAATCATAGAATGCCTCAGTTAGGTTCTCTGAATGGATGGTCATTCCATCACATCACTTCTGTGTAGAAAAACATTTGGCTGACTACAAAGGAAATTTCAGTCCCCCTCACTTCCTGTCTTTTATGAGAGCTATTACATCCTGGTCCTCAAGGAAAAAATACTGACCATTCAACAGCCTGCTGTGAATAATTTGTAAGGTAATTTACAGATAAAGTTGTTCAGATCTGTTCCAACTTAGATGCTGTTATTGATACAGTTCCAATGGATGTAACTGCGGCTTTTGCTTGACCAGTGTTAATTGATACCTTTTATTTTATGCATCTGGAGGGTGTGGACAGGATATTTGGAGAGGTGAGAGCTACCACATGTTTTCTAGGGCCCTTCCACACAGTTCTATATCCCAGAATATCAATGCAGAAACCCCCACAATATCTGCTTTGAACTGGGTTGCCTGAGTCCACACCGCCATATATCCCAGTTCAAAGCAGATAATGTGGGATTTTATTCAGCTGTGTGGAAGGGGCCCTAGATCACTGCCCTTTCTGACAGATCAAATAGGACAGAAGGTGACTGGCAGGATGGGTGAAGATAGTGATCAATGCCTCCTTGGAACAAGGCAGAATTTCAAATTGCCTAAAGGAGGCAGTTGTGAGACACATATTTTTTTAAAATTAAAAAAAAAAATCCCAGAACCCCTCCATAATGAACAACTATTAGCCAACCTCCCCTTTTTGAGCAAGCTTTTGGAGCATGTGGCATCTTCCCAACTTCTGGATGAAATGGATTATCTAGATCCATTTCAAGCTGGTTTTGAGACTGGCTATTTAATAGAGACAGGTTTGGTCAGTTTGGTGGATGACTTACACAGAGAGATAAACATGGAAAGTATGTCCATTAGTTCTCCTGGACCTCTTGGTGGCTATCAGTACCATGGTATTGTTCTGGGCTGTCTCACCTGGACAGGGCTTGGAGGCACTGTTTCACAGTGTCTCTGTTCTCTCCTAAAGGGCTGTACCCAAAAGGTGGTGGTGGGGAACTCCTGTTTGAACCTCTAGCCATTGACCTGTGGGGTTCCTCGGGGTTCCATTTTGTCCCCCGTGCTGTTTTAAAGATACATGAACTCAGCATTAAACCTTGAGGCCCAGGTATCTGCAGTGGTCAGGAGGGCCTTTGCACAATTAAAACTTATGTGCAAACTGCACCCATTCCTTGAGATACTGGATCTGGCTATTATGGTACATGCCTTAGTTACATCCCATTTGGATTACTATAATGCACTTTGTGTGGGGCTGTCTCTGAAGAGTGTTCAGAAACGTCAGCTAGTCCAAAGAGCTGCAGCCAGGTTGCTAACTGGGGCTGGCTACAGGGAGTAGATAATCCCCTGCTGCAGCAGCCCCACTGGCTGTCAGTTTGTTTCCAGGCACAATTCAAAGTGCTGTTTATGACCTTTAAAGCTCTAGATGGTTCAGGTCCAGGCTATTTGGCTGACCACATATCCTTGTACAAACCTGCCCCAGCCATGAGATCTTCAGGAGAGGCCCGTCTCTCAGCCCCACCTCCATCGCAAGTTCAGTTGGTGGGAACGAAATACATGGTCTTCTCGGTGGCTGCCCCTCAACTCTGGAACCCCTTGCCCAGGGAAGCCAAATGCTCCCCTCCTTGCTATCATTTCAGTGGAAGGCTAAAACCTTTTTCTTCAAGCAGGGTGTTGGAGAAGGTTTTTAAGATCAAGTCAGAGTGTGCTATAGTTTTAGCTTTGAATACGTTTTAAATCAGTTTCAAGGATTTAAACTTTTAATTTTTAATTAATACCACTGATTTTATTATATTTTAATGTTTGTATATTTTTGGATATATAATTGAATTGAAATACTTTTAATTTAAGACATTTTGATAAGTAAAATTTGTGTGCAGATGGCCTGATGATCTCTGCAAGCTTATTTCAAATGACTTTCTTCCAGTGATATCTTACTGATACAGCAATTTCCAACATGAGGACAGAAAATGCTGGGCACCACTATGAAAGGCAGGATTTACTTAAAGGTCAAACCACTGTACTTTTGCTCTGAAAGAAGGAAGGCCGTTGCAAAATGAAACATACTATACACATACAACTAGGTCATTATCAATTAGAAACAATGTCTAACTAGCTATTTAAACTTCAGTGCTGAAATATAGGCTAACTGAACATGGTTGTATCCCTCAACAAGCACAGCTTTTGAAATATAATGCACACTAAATATAATTTTAATATAAATCTTTAAAAACCATCTACAAAACAATGCCTTCGACATCCAACCTCATACTGCTTTAAATACTTTTTAAATGAATAATAAATTCAGGCTAATTGTGCAATTGGCAGTTGTCAATGTTATTGTGTGCCATCAACAATGCTTGTGATATTACTTAATATTGTGCCATGTCAATATTATTATTATTTATACAGTGCCATCACTGTACATGTATAACACACTTTCAATAATAATAAAATAAAGCCTATTTCATGGCTCTTTAGTTGCCTTTAATGCAGCTTCCAAAGAGTACAACTGTGACAAAAATATAATTTCCAATACTAATTATCAACAAAACTATAAAAGCATTGAGAGTTGTCATACTATTACCAGTTTCAGATTAGCCAAACTAAAACTCTTATAACTACAGTTATAAAAATAATGCAGAATAATCTGAAAAGACACTGGACATATGTAACATAATAGTAGCTCATGAATAATAAAGGTAAACTTTATTATATGTCCATAGCTTTAATGGTAAACAATTGAGATTGTTTAAGTTGCAGCTATGCCTTCTTTTCTGTCAATACTGTGGATGCTAGAGAGTAAAACACTAAATCCTACAATTGGATTGGATCCACTGCAGGATTTTGTTCTCCTCTCTCATCCCCTTTAGCATCATATGTTATTCTAGGTGCACAACACCCTGTATTTGGCCTTTGGTGTCTCCTCTTGATTATAGTTGTTGGATAGCTAGTGTATACATAATTACTCTCATCTTAGATTACAAGTTCAATGTGAAATTACAGATCTATGTGTTTCCTCAAAACAAGACACGTATGCTATCCTCCAGACAAGGAGGCCAAAACACCACCACCACCCCGCTCCCATCCCATAGCTCCAGAAACTTATGGAAGCATCTAAAACTGTTACCCAAACTTTGGATTTCTATATGGTTTGGACTTTATTTCCCAGAATTTCTTACTGTTGGGCATGGTAACTGAGGTCCAAAACACCTGGCGGACCAAAGTTTGGAAACTACTGATCTAAACATTAGAGTTGCACTGATTTATTAATAATTATTGCATGGAATTTAATACATTTAACTAGACATTTGTATGTATGATACATTGCAACCATACATGCAACACGTATTAAAACAAATTAACTTGTTCAAAACAAATGTGAATTCTCCCCAATTCTAGATTAATTTAACACATCTGGAAGCAAGACTAAGACTGATCTTCTCTGATACCTCAGAGATCAGTTATCAATCAGAAGAGAGAACAGCCAGCTAAATGGACTCACATATGAACTTTGTAGTCCTTCTCCAAAGGTGCCAAAGAAAAGGGGGTCTTTTTCAGTTGTCCCCTCTCTGTTATGACATGCAGTCCCTGGGGAAACTCTTCTGAAGCAAACATTAATATCTTCAAAGCAAAATCAAAAGCTTTCCTCCTTCTCTTAATATTTTAACAGCATTTAAATCTTCTTGTTAATACATTTACTTTTGTTTATATGCTGACTGGAATGTATTTTGGCCCTTTACATTATTTTTAGCATTTTATTTCAAGGCTATTTTCTCTGCTTTAGTTTAGAGTTCTGTGTTAATGTATTCTTTTGGCATATATTGTGGTTGTATTTTATGGATTGATATTTCAATTATTTTAAATTCTTCTGTTGTAAATAGTCCATACAACCAAGAGTACTGAGTGACAAATAAAAACAATTTATTCATAGAATTTGCCAGATTTTTAGCAAAAATCAAAATCTAGGTTGAAGGAGAACTTTCATTCAATGTAATGGTTCAATATGGATGGCAACTTCTATATTTTTGGGGACAATTTGTTTTCTAAACATTTACCCCAATGGCAGAAAAATCCAACTCCTTGGAAAAGACAATATGGTGCCACACAAAAATTATTGTGCATAAAACTATCTTCAGCATAAGTGCATAAGGTGTATATGAAGCATAAATGAAATCTGTGTTTAGACATGGGTCACATATCCAAGATATCTAATTATGTGTGTAAAAGAAAATAGGTATTCCATTAAAAAATCCAAAACACTTCTGGTTTCAAGCATTCTGATAAGGGATACTCAATCCGTATATAAACCAAAATAAAGATTTCACAGCAGGTATATTCAGAACAGATTAATTGTTAATTTATATCACTCAACTACCATATATACTCATGTATAAGTTGAGGGCAAGGTTTTGTGGCAGAATTATGGAATTATGGATTTAAGGTGACTCTATATAGAAGATAAGACACAAATGAAGCCTCAGTGGGACAGTTGTCCCTGGCTGCCACTACAATTTTCGCAGTCAGGCATTCAAAAGCCCCAAAGTAGCACCACTGTGGAGAGAGTTGGGGGCGTCAGGACTCCTTTTAGGTTCTCTCAGGATGAACTAAGCTCTTGCCTTTTGCCACTCTGCTCAAAGAAGTGAATGGTTCTTTTTTAAAAGAGTCAATACACACCACTGATCTGTAGATAAGTCTACCCAGTTTTTGAGGGGTATTTTTGGACTGAAATTTCTAGACTTATACTTGAATAAATGGGGCATAAATCAACTCTGACAGGACATATTACGCTTACAACATCAAGTGAACAAAATTGGAGCACTGTGTACTGAACGTGGACACGAGTCAGGATGATAAAAGCAGAAGCAATATGTAAGGGTTGGTAGTGGGACATGAAAAAGTCAATTTATAGACACCACTTCAGTCAGTCTGTTTCATGGAAAATACTTGATGAGAGTAATTGTGAGCTAAGTTCTGCATAGTCCAGATAGTATGTGTGTCAAGATACTCTGTGAATGTACGGTATACCTTTGGGGTGGAAAAATTCCCACCGTTTTTCTTTCATAGCCCTATGTATAAAGAATATATGTAAATGCACTTTGCTCAAACTAGTCAGGTGTGATTGATGGTTTCACTATAATAATTACAGAGTAAGTCTTGGGGATTGTGTAATCCTTTTGCATTTTCCAATGTAAACTATGTAGTCATCTTTCTCAGTGAGCCCACTAGAAGCATGAGTTAGGCATAAACCATAGTTTTAAATATGTCAGCACAAGCCTCCTTAAGATTCAAAAATAAACAGACCATCCATTATTATTTGAATCTTATGTGTGGTGGGAAAGGGAGAAACTGAGATGAATGTTTAAACCTTTTAATCACCAAGGATCATCCACCACAGATTTTCAAGTGCTAAAGATCTTTCCAAATAAGTATGTCAGCACTGTTTTACCCCTTGAACTGACACATCTTACAACCAGTCCTCTACATGTTCAACACTAAGAACCTTAGTTCAAACTCATATAGTATGTCTGCTAAGAAAACTAAAATAAAAGCCTAAATACAGCTAGTACAAATTATGCAGATCTGTTTATTGTAAGATTCTGCAAGACTATCAGGATGTTTGGTTCTGTACTCTAAATCAACTTTTGTGGTTGTTTAGTAGTTTATTCTATAAGAAAAAAGCAAAATGGTCTTTTCTCGTGAGTTGAGCAAAAGAATCTGACAAAAAATGGGGGAATTGCTCGTTTCAGTTACAATAAAGTCAGGTACAACAGCTTTTAATGATGTCAGTATTCAACTGTGTTTAAATATTTTTTTATCACGCGTACAAGCATTGCTTCATTTCCACAGCACAGGGGCAGGAATTAAGCAGACCCCTAGATATCATTAAATTGTGGTTCCCAGGAGTCCCGAGAGTCAACAGTAATAATACTGGCAACTGCAAATTAACAACATCGGGGGGGGGGGGGGGGCACTTCTGCAATAGAAACTTATGTTTTCACAAATGATACTATGATTTAGGATAGGGACATCTTGGTAATTTCTCACTGTATGAAAAAGATTAATGGAAAAGGCACAAACAAGATCTATGTGTTTTTAAAGTGTGCAGCCCTTCGGGTGTTGTTGGAACCACAGATGCCAGCATTCTTCACCACTAGCAATGGTTATTGTTTGCTAGTGGTGAAGTTTGCTAGTGATTATTGTTTGCTAGTGGTAATTGATTGCTTTTACAACAGATGGACTAAATCTGGGATTACATCTTTCCAGTACTGTTTTTCAGTTTGGACTTCCCCCCACACACATTTGATCAAGTTTTTGTAAAGGTGGTAGAAATCAAGTTTAGCTTCCCAATCTCCCTCCAACACGTAATTTCGTCCAGATCCAGGACTAGGGGACCTATGTACCTCCATGTTATTGAAATTCAGCACCAGCCAGTCTAGTCAATGGTAAAAAATGATTTCCGATCCCTGAATAACAAAGTTCACATAAGGTAAGATGTTATATGTTATGTTGTTATGTTATGTTGGACCCTACTAGCAATGGGCTACAGATGAAGAGAGGCACACACAAACTTTTCAGACTCTGGTTATACGATACGATAATTATACTGGGACCTAGCCAAGCTAGCATCAGTGGGAAGATGTGTATTATGTTTCTGACTAACTGAACTAGAGAAAGATGGGGAAATTCAACATCTCTATACAGCTTTCAATGTTTGACCCATAATTCAGGAATATTCCTAAATTAAGCCAACAGGCCTGAAAACTATTTAAAATTATAACTGTAGTTACAAAGCAAACATGCAGCTCAAGATTATGGTAAAGTTAGCAAGAGAAGACAAACTTTGTGTTTTCCTTCTTTCTCCCTTTCTCACCGTGGCTGAGAAGGATGAACATGGCTACACAGAACAAGCCACTGTTTCAGTTGGCTTGTATCAGATAACCTTCTACATCTCAGCTATTAGAAAATTTCCCCCCTTAAAGCTGTGAAAATCCCTGCATGCCCCTCCAGAATGGTCAAAGATCACATTTAGAAATGTAACACAGTTCTCTGGTTACCCCAGCAACGGGGAAGTGCTCTGAAAGACTTGGTCTTTTTTGAGCTTAGCAGTTCTGCCAATCAGCCTGTTTATGAGTAACTAAGGGGAACAATGATACTCTCTGAACGCTTGTTCAAATTACTACATGCCAGACAAGCCAAGGGAAAGTATGTGTGAGCAGAAAGGCATAAAAGAGAGTGACAAACCAAACTATGGCACGGTGACTGGCAAAGGGATATGAGAAAGCAACCAATTTAAACAGTATATGGAGAGACACCTGTAGATCATGGTAAATATATTAGCTCTAGGTTAAGACTGGTTGAAAGGCATGAATGAGAGCAATGGACCAAACCATGGCATGGTAACTGATAAGTCACCAATTTACAAAGTGCATTTAGAAACACCTGTGCTTCATGGTAATTATAGTCTCTCTAGATTTGGACTGGTTTCTATATCTCTCTCTATGACCTCCTCCATCAGGATCTGCCTTATTTTAGGCATACCCAAGTAAAACTGTTAAGATCCCATGTCTTCTGTAATACTTGAAAACGTATTAAATTAGCAGACTACCACTGCTACAGGTTAGGAAAGATCAAAGTCATGAGACAATACTATAAAATTCTTGATTGCTGCTCTCAAAAAATAAATCCCCTGAAATGTTAATCCAGTCAAAAATGGGTTTATCTATGTGTTTTAAGTTTAAAAAATGTCAAAATAAGTTGGTGACATATTTTTAAATACTAATTTAAAAGGAAGAATTCAGGCAAGAATGTGGCAATGCTTTCTGATAAACGTATGGCATATGGTACACAAGTAAATGATGCTATTTGACACTGATTCACAGAAATTCAGGTCATCATTACAAATGGGACATTACACAGTTGTTTGTAGCTGTGAAAAAATAGGTGATACAACCAGCTGAGCACAGCTTCCATCTTCTAGATCTGGAACAGGTTTTTTTTCTTTAGTCAAAATGTTCCCAGTTAATATGCCTAATCAAACATCTGTCTAATGATCATATATATTCAACAGAACATAGATCAAATGTGGAATTTGTTCATAAATAAGGTTTGTTATTCAGATATTTTAGCTATACTGTATTTACTAATTGTCTTGATTGCTTTCCTGAAATTTAGATGCAAATAAGTAAACATAGGCTCCGTTATTTCCAATTTATAGCAATAAACGGAGCCCCCGGTGGCGAAGTGGGTTAAACCCTTGCACCAACAGGACTGAAGACCAACAGGTTGCAGGTTCGAATCAGGGGCAAGCGCGGATGAGCTCCCTCTATCAGCTCCAGCTCCCCATGTGGGAACATGAGAGAAGCCTCCCACAAGGGTGGTAAAATATCAAAAAAACATCTGGATGTCTCCTGGGCAACATCCTTGCAGACTTCCAATTCTCTCACACCAGAAGTGACTTGCAATTTCTCAAGTCACTCCTGACACGACCAAAAAAAATTAGCAATAAACATATTCATAAATATAGTGAAGGTGCTGATAACAACATCTGCCTATAGTGGAGTTCTTCAAACATCTGATTCCTAATTATTGTGATCTTGGTAACTTGTTTTGAAGATAAACCTGACATTAACTGTTGATATATACAGTTTTAGGTGCATGCCTGAAATCACTATCACCTTAGATTTTCAGGAGGCAAGTCCAGCAAAATTATTTATGAGGCAATAGAGCTGGACTTAGGCTGTAGGTCATATATATTAATCTTTCAGGTGACTGGCATGACTGGCAATGTCCCTGTTTCACTGACTCAAACTGTTTGGAAAGACTATAAGAAAGTCTGCAGTCACATGGCTGATAGGGCTACATGAATCTTGTAAAATCACAGGCTATGCAGACACACATTAAGACCTTACTTTTTTAAAAAGTGCATGCATACATTCAAATCACTTGCAGCTTTTCAGACTATTTTTTAATTGTACATTTGCAGAAAAGATACAGCTGCCATAAACAGTGCAGAGTAAAAAGCATTAAAGCTTTGCCACTGCTACTGTGAAGAATCCCTAACCAAGGAAGATTTCCCAAGCTGTGCTTTTCAAGCCTGGCCACAGCTATTCAAGGCTCTATCCACAAAGATCTAAGTGCTTTCTCTGTAACTCTAGGAAACCAAGCTGTGATCCATGCTCATGCTCCAAAATTCTGAGCCTCACAGGGCCACAGAAAAAGGAACCTTCATTCTCATTAAGACATTTCTGCTTGAAAAGCGATTAAAATAAGCATTGATACACAAACCGTACTCCAGAGATCCATTATCTTGCAAGTGACAGAAATCTGCATTTAGACAATAAGGTGGGCTCTTCAATTTAAAGGGTCCCTTACTTTCAAAAGCCTGCCACAAAGGTGCATCTTGCAGCCTACTTTTCTTGAGGGATGTCTAAGTGTAGGTTTCAGTCACCATGACAACATGTTTTCTTGCGCCAATACTTTTTCTAGCCCAGACAGTTCTTTCTTCAGAAAGGGCACGCTGTGAGGTTATGCCAGAATTGTGGCCAAGCATTTACTGACAAGAAGAAAATCCACGAGGTTACCAAGTTGGCAAAGCTCAAATCCTGAATTTTGTGGTAACGTTGGTACAGTATTAGTTATTTTATGAAAAACTGAGATCGCAGTTTTCAAAATAGAATGTGAGCTCAGCAAACATTGACAAATGGGACATTTTCATAAAGGATATCTGCACTATCACTGAAAATAAATCAAAAAGTGTGGAAGTTCAAAAATCGGCTTGACGAATCAAATGGAAACAAAATTAATGCCAAAGTTTATCTTTATTTTTATAAAAGGTTCTCTTAATATATCTATTGTTGCCGCTTCTTCTCAAACTAAATATTTATTTCTTAGTCCTGCGCACATGTATTTAGAAGTAACTTCATAAAATACTGTGGAGTTTATTCTCAAATAAGTTTGTTTCACCTTAGATACTGATGTACAGAGTGCTGAAATATTTTTTCAGTGCCAACATCTTTATTTACAAACAAAAACTCTCTCAGCAGTCATATGTAGTTCACATTACCATTTCATAGATTGATCTCATTTCTCGATCTGCAAAGAAATTTCAAGATGATCTTTTTTTCTAATTGGTTTTCTACTGTTCATACATATATTCTAAGACCAATAGGAAGTTGAATTCATTCATCTTTCATGACATTAAAAATGTGTGTTGGGGGGGGGGGGTTGTTGTTTTAAAAAGAAATGAAAGGTCTGCTATAAGTACAGCATCTCTCTAAATGTGATCTATTCTTCTAACTTTACACTCAGTAAAAAAGACTTGGAAGGCTTTTAATATTTTTCACTTTTCCCTTTTGATTTCTGCAGAAATCCTACCTCCATGTGTCCTATGTGCCTCCTACTGACCCTATTGATCTTACTTCAGGCACTGACTTCTACATATCCTTGATTAAACATTTGATTCTTAAGTATGTATCTACATCAGAAGTAATGCAGTTTGACACTTACTTCCATGACTTAATGTTATGGAAACCTGGAGTTGTAGTTTGGTGAGGCACCAGCACTCTTTGACAGAGAAGATTAAATACCCTGTAAAACTACAACTCCCATTATTCCACTGCAGTTAAAGTGGTAACACACTCCATTAATTCTACAGCATGTACCCTTAGTTGCTTGCTTGGTTAGGAATCTATCTACTAGCTTTGTTATAGAACTTTGACAAATCAACAACTCCTGAGGCTCTACAAACAGGGATAACAATCATATGGCCTTTCAGGTTTAGTTCTGTTGAAATTTCCTGCATTCTTCACCATCAACCGTGAGGGCTAAGAATCATGTACAATGCCATCCAACAACATTTAGAGAGCTGCATAATTATAATCCCTGGCCTCATTACTCAGGTACAGCAACTGTTTCCCTACAAAAGTTTTCAACTGCAAGTCCCATAACCTGAACCACCATGCCCAATAGTCAAGGAATACGGGAATCATGGTCTAAAACACCTGGAAAGCACCTGACTGCCTACCTGTCTTCGGTAGGAAATGATGTCAGAAATAAACAATTACAGTATATTCTGGCGTATAAGACTACTTTTTAACCCAAGAAAATCTTCTCAAAAGTCAGGGGTCGTCTTATATGCAGGTGTAGTCTTATGCATGGGAGTCATCTTAACTCTATATTTTAACTGGAAAAGTTGGGGGTCGTCTTATACGCCCAGTCGTCTTATATGCCGGAATATACGGTACTAATTTGGAAGGCATTCTCCCAATCCTTAGAAGTACAGAACTGTTCTAGAGTTGCTCAGTGATTAATAAAACATACTTCTACAAGGTTAATAGTTAATGTATTCCATAGATGATACTTGATTTGGGAAGATGCTGCCAGAGTAGGCTGCTGGTCGATCCTAGAATAAATATCATGCATATAGGACTTTCCTACCCATGCTCCAACAAAAACAAAAGGGGGATCCCAACCAACAGCATCTCCTACACAACAAGTTTTAAAGAGCTGAGATAAATGCCACATTTCTGCACAACAATAACAATTTTCTTAAGCTGCTTTTATAGTCTATTTTCCCACTTATACAAGCATTCAATGTCCAACATCTTTTTAGTATCAGTCTTAGGAGACTAGTGACATTCTTCCTGTTAAAAGGGATTTTTATATTACATATGCTGTTTTGCTCTGAAAGCTTAATCACCAGTATACAAGCTGTAGAGGTAAAATGAACACTGAGTAAGACTACTGTGTAGATGGAATACTTCATGAATGCTATTTAACTCATTTCTTCAAGAAGGCTATAATAATGTGAAATGGAGAGATTATGAGAGACATTAATGAGAATCTTCCAATTTTAATGAGAAGAGCTGGTTTTCTGACTTAGGTACAGCTTTCAATTATAACAGTACTTTGCAAAACCACATATCAATTAGGGGGGAAAGAATTTAACAGAGTTAATTAAAGGTGGGAAAGAACAAATCAGAATGTAACTGAGAAAGTTTTTCTTTCCCAGAGAGAAACCAGGCAGATAAAAAATGATATGTCCTGCTGAGGGATGCATTCTGTATCTGTTCAAAATTATTGCCTGGGCATTCACTGGATGGACGAAATATTAAGAATCTCAGTTTTTTTCTTAATACCAAGAGTATGGATGTGACGTTTCTGTCATTTGGTTGAAATGTCAAATTCTTCTTCACTTACACCGGTGGTTCTTAATCTGTGGGCCGCAGTCCACCAGAGGGCTGTGAAGACAAAAATCTGGTCCACGAGCCTCCTTCTTTCTTTATTTTATTTTATTTCTGCTCCTTTCATGCCGGCTGCCACTCCTTATCTATCACTGACCAGCCCTGACCACTTGGATAGACCAAATCAGCTCTAGCTTATTAAATATGGTTTTCTCTGGGCAGGCAGATAGCGACTACTGAATGGCATATGTTCTGTATCAGAAACTAGAGCTGATGTGATCTTGCCAATGCAGTTTTCTGAATCAGCACCCCAAATAACGAAACCAAATCTAAACTTGACCAAAAACTGATTTGTAACCCTTTTGGTACGAATGTTGGAGAGTGGTCCCTGGTCAAAGCGGTCCCTGGTCAAGTTGTCCCTGGTCAAAAAAAGGTTGGGAACCACTGATTTACTCTATGATCCCACGTTCCCAAAAACATGGCATGACTTATCCACTACTCAATGTAACTACTGTACCTCAAGACATGTTTAAAAAGGAACCATTCCTTCTCTGAACAGCAAACAGTCCATTCTAAGAAAACCTAAAAGAAGCACTAATCCCCTCTACTCTCTCAGGGCAGGAAAAGGCCCCCTGGAGTGACATTGTTGCTTTCCCTTCTCAATGGGGAAATCATTTGGGGCCCAAAACCTGCCCTCAACTCATACATGGGGTCAAATTATACATGAGTATATATGGTACATTTCAGATATTCTTCCATATAAAACACCCCCAATGATTCTGAAACAACAAACCCCCATTCTACCACGGAGGCTGCTTCAGAAATAATTAATACCTTATAAAAAGTATAAAAAACAGAATTATATGGTCATGCACTTTATCAATATCTATTCAGTCACAAAGCATCTGCTACTACCCTTTCTGGATTTTAGCACATCAAAAAAGCGGGAGATGGTCGTGTGTTTGAATATTCACATTAAAACAAACAAACAAACTCCCCTGCCCTTTTAAAGCTTGCATGTGAATACAAAGGCTTCTAGTATTTTTTTTAATTAAAAAAACCACCTTGGCATATAATTACACCATCTCTCACCTATTTTCCAAAATAATAAACTCCAAGAAAGGCTACATGCTTTTTCTGAACATACACCTTAGATCACAGTAACCGGTTTAAATATCTGTTTTGAAATACTTTCTGCCAATTACTTTATTCAGGAAACCTATTCTAGAAAAGGGCCTCCTCTGGCCAAATTCCTTCCATTACAAATAACTATTGGAGATATGTGCCAGCAGTATTCCTCTGAGGGCTGTAAGTCTGGTTTAAAACTTTTCTTCATAGTCTTTGAAACTGAGCCCACACAATCTTTTAACTAGAAAAGCAAGTCAATACTTGCCTCAAAATGCCACCAGTCCCTGAGAACCACAAAAAGAAGAACAGTAGTCGAATCAGGACTAGGTTATCTTATCTAAGTTTACATATCACATCTAGTAATGCTGGTTATCTTTATTGGCTCTTAACGTATACTGTTTCCTTGTCTAAATTTGGATCCCACAGAACTGTCAGAATGGGACACCATTTCTTGACAGCTTTTCAGTAAGTAGTCATGGATTATTAAACTTTTCCTGCTATGAAATCCAGTTATAACTAACAAAAATGAATAACTGAAAATTATCACTGAATCCAAAGTCCAACTGCTTATCCCAACAAGAATTACTTACTGAATTAATTGCTAATCAATCAAACTTAAGTGAATACCATTGCTTTAACAGTCTAGCCAGGATTAACCACTTGGGCTAACTACAGAGATTTCACCAAACTGGCAGGCAGAACAGGGGAAAATATGAATAAGAATAAAAATTGAGAAGGAAACTAGAATGTCATCTTATAGCTAGCAGAATCAATTGGTTAAGATGCTTATCTAGGGTGTAGAAATGTGTACTTTAAACATCAGTCTAACAATGACCCATACCAAAACTAACAAAATGAATTTCAACAATGGCAAATGTAAGATACTACACCTAGGCAGAAAAAAAAAGAAATGCAAAGACACAGAATAGGTGATACCTGGTTCAACAACAGTCCATGTGAAAAAGATATTGGAGTTTTCATGAACAACAAATTGAACATGTGCCAACAGTGTGATGGAGCAGCTAAAAAGCCAATGGGATTTTGGGCTGCATCAAAAGGAGTATAATGTCTAGAATAGATCGAGGGAAGTCATGGTGCCTCTCTATTCCACTTTGGCTATACCTCACCTGTGTCCAATTCTGGGCACCAGAATTTAAAAGAGATAGTGACAAGCTGGAAGGTGTCCAGAGGAGAGCGACTGAAATGATCAAAGGTCTTGAGACCATGAATCCCTATGAGGAGCGTCTTAAAGAACTGGGTATGTTTAGCTTGCAGAAGAGAAGGTTGAGAGGAGACATGATAGCTATATATAAATACTAGCTGCCCCCCTGCCACGGGTTGCTGTGGCCCAGTCTGGTGATCTGCAATATAAAGTAAAGAGAAAGTCTTGGTTTCTAATACATGTAATTTCTTTTTGCTTGTGGGTAAACAGTATTTCTTGCTGTTTCTTTGTCAGTGTTGATGTGGAGATTGTCTGGTTTGCCTAATCAGGAACATGCAACATATAATTGTCCTTCTTTAGGGGTTCCTTTCACATCTATGATACTATATCTGTGTGTGTGTGAATCATATCTATCTATATCTATGGCTGGATGGCTCCTTGTCAGGAGGGCTTTGATTACGTTTTCTTGCCCTGATGAAGGGAGTTGAGTATTTTCTGTTGGTCATGGGGGTTCTGTGTGGGAAGTTTGCCCCAATTCTGTCGTTCGTGGGGTTCAGAATGCTCTTTGATTGTAGGTGAACTGTGAATCCCAGTGAATACAACTCCCAAATGTCAAGGTCTATTTCCCCCAAACTCCATCTGTGTACATTTTGGCGTCGTATCGAGCGTTCGTGCCAAGTTCGGTCCGGATCCGTCATCGTTTGAGTCCACGGTGCTCTCTGGACGTAGGTGAACTACAACTCCCAAGCTCAAGGTCAACGCCCACCAAACACTTCCAGTGTTTTCTGTGGTGGGTCACGAGAGTTCTGTGTGCCGAGTTTGGTTCAATTCCATCGCTGAGGAGTTCAGAATGCTCTGTGATTGTAGGCGAACTTTAAATCCCAGCAACTACAACTCCTAAATGACAAAATCATAATTTTTGAGTGATGGTCACTCCTTGTGATGTGAGACGTTTTGTTGCCAATCTTGGTGTGATTTCATTCATTGGTTCTTTTGTTTTTAAGGTACTCATTACGCACAGAACATTTATATATATATAGTTTTAAGGTACTCATTATGCACAGAGCATTTTTATATATATAGATGTGAAGGGGTGTCATAAGGAAGAGGGAGCAGACTTGTTTTCTGCTGCCTTTCAAACTAGGACTAGAAGCAATGGGTTCAAATTAGAGGAAAGGAGATTCCACCTGAACATTAGGACTACTTGAGTGAACAAACCGTTCAACAGTGGAACTCTCTACTTCATAGTGTGGCAGAAGCCACTTCCCTGGAGGCTTTTAAACAAAGGCTGCATGGCCAGCTGTCAGGGATACTTTGATTGTGATTTTCTTGCATGGCGAGAGTTGGACTAGATGACCCATGTGGTCTCTTCCAACTCTATTATTCTATGATTCTATGATATCCCTTCTGAATAATTTGAAGTAACCCTTTCTCACCTACCATATTTTACAATTGTTAACACATAGATAACAACAGTGACCTATATGCAAATGGATCTTGTAGCACTTTAGAGACTACCTGAGAAAGATGCATCAGATGAAGCAGACATAAATCTACAAAAGCTTATGCTATCAGCTTCTCTTTTTCAGTCAGTTTCTAAGACGCTACAATACTCCTCTGCATACTGATCCAGACTAACATGCTATGACTTTGAATACTTCAAAGGAAAATTTACCATTTCACCAGCCTTCAAGTACTAAATTGAAATTTGATTATGAAAACTTTCTTGCGGTAGCTTCTCCCTGCTTGCACCTACTATAGTCTTATGAGCTCTCTGAATTTTTATGGGTTTTTCTCTCATTTCAAGAGTAGCAACACATTGTCTGAGATTATTGCTGTTGGTAGAAGTTCAAGATGGGAAGAACAATTCTGTACTTATAGCTTTAAGTATTCACAGCACTGATCTAGAAAGACTGTTGGTAAGATGCACATTTGCTAATTAAGAAATTGTACAGTTCAGTTTAATTAAAATACGCTTTCCTTTAGAGCTCTTGTTTGTCAAGGAAAAGAAGCTGACAGCCCTTTGGCAAAGCCTCAAGCAATCTGAGCTCTCTACTTCTTTTGCAGTAGCACTTTTCATTCCATGCTGACAAGAGTCAAGAATTCTCTTGTAATCGTCGATGTCAAGTTTTAAATGCTAGATGAATAATTCACAACTTCATCTTGGTGAACGAAACAATATTGGCAAGACTTTCTCTTCATCCTGCAGGCAGAAACAAGCTCCCTAGCTAATGCATTCTTTAACATACAACAATGTCCCTCTTAAATTTGATAGCCAGTAAGGACAACAGCAAATGAACCCAGACCAGCTTTTAGCTTCCATTCTAGCAGTGGCAGAAACTTGGATGAGGGTCTACGGGACTGGAAATGACTCATAAAGAAAAACAGGAGATGAACCAAGGAGAAATAGGTCTGGCTGCTCCACTACAGTTTATTTCTATTTTAAAAAATAAAAGCACTTTACAGTCAGAAGAGAGAGAAGGCTGGGGTTGTGCATGATGGTGGGTCCTTATTTTTTCATTTTTCATTTTAAAAAACACACCATCCATTTCTACAACAACCTAGTGCTTGTTTCCAAGTAAGCAGTTCATAAATCATATTTTATTCCTATGATCATATTTAAGCCAGTGATTTAAAAAAATTCAACTGGGTATGTTCAGAGTCTTGTCTGTCTGTCTGTCCTTCCATCCTTCATTCTGAGTTAGGGAGATCAAACGGTATTGTTCCATTTTGATCTAACATATGAAAGAACATTTATAGAACATGTCACGATGGTGAGGACAGATGAGAGAAGAGAAAGACTGGGTTCATCCTCACTAAACCATACATGCCCATGAAAAGTGCACCTAACCATTCTTCCTCTGCCAGCATTTTGAGTCCACAGTTTAATATAATCAAGGTTAAACCCTTGTGCTGGAAGAACTGCTGGCCGAAAGGTTGGTGTTTCGAATTCTGGGAGTGGGGTGAGCTCCTATCTGCCAGCCCCAGCTTCCGATGTAGGTACATGAAAGAAGTTCCCACAGGATGGTAAAACATCCGGACATCCCCTGGGCAATGTCCTTGCAGACGGCCAATTCTCTAGCACCAGAAGCGACTTGCAGTTTCTCCTGACAGAAAAAAAAACTGTACTAAGGCCCCTTTCTACACTGTCACATAATCCAGATTATCAAATCCGAGAATCCACATTATCTGCTTTGAACTGGGTTATATGAGTCTACACTGCCATATAATCCAGTTCAAAGAAGATTATCTGGATTTTATATGGCAGTGTAGAAGGGGCCTAAAAAACAAATATATGTACTCAAAAGACAAGACCACAGAGTCTTGTGGGCGTCATTTTCCACTAATTCCACGTAGAAGGAAGCCTCACTAACAGACTTTATGTATTTTATCAGAGTAATGTTAACCGCTCTGAGTCGTCCAAGGGCTGAGAGGAGCGGTATACAAATATAGTAAATAAATAAACAAACTCTCCAATGAAAAATCTGTCACCTAATTTTTGAATCTGTTATTACTTTTTTGTTTCTCTTTGTCCCATCCCTTTAAATTTTTGCTTTGAGACTGCTGCTTGGACTGTTTTCTTTAATTTTAGTAATATTTTAAATTTATATTTTTCATTCTCATTCTCTACCTCATCTGCCTCCTTCCTAGACATTTCAGTTTCTGGCTATAGTACTGTCTTGCCTCTGTCTTGGAGTTCATTCTATTTTAATTATTTTAGCCCACCCCTTATTTTGTGATACATGGCCAATGATGAAAACTGATGTCTATTAAAACACACACAACCACAGGTTCCATTAAACTGTTTTATACTAAAGCTAAACTGAGCTAATGTGTGAGCAAGCTGTTCTTTTCGTCTTATGAGTATTTTAGGACTAAAGCCAAAAATATTTGGTTCTGTCACTGAATTCTGATAAGTCTGTGCATGTGCAAGTGTTTCGAGGTTAATCACTTCAGACTCAACAAATAATAATCTAATCTTTATTCTTTCTCATGCACACTGGAGTTATTGCATTTTATATTTCACATAGTTTCTCTACTTTTCCTGCAAGTTACTTTTAATGTCCTGGTAATCACTTATGACATCATTACTTCACACCAACTTTTGCAAGACTTCCCAGACACATACTGTGTTTAATCACAAACACGACATAAATCTGTTGCAGGAGAAACAAATGATCCCCAGTAGGGAAATGTGCCAAGAAAAGGTTCTTTCATTATTTACCTGCCAGCACTGCACACCCATTTCTTTTGAAAATAAAAGCAGGAAGTTTACTCATCGGCCAATATCAATACCACAAAGTGGAATAAGCCACTAACTCACAAATCAGGAATTCATAATGCACCTGAAAACACCTTTTGAAGAGAAAGAAAGAAGACTTTTTTTAAAAGTCTGCTATAATCTCTGCTGGACGGCATGGCTGCCATCCTTTCTTTTCCCTTCTTTCTCAGTATAAAACTATGGGAGCTTTCCTGCCTCATGTAAATGAGAAGTGGTCTGAAATAACTCCAAGATGCAAATCTAACTATCAAAATTGGTAAAAATCCTTAAGAGCTTTGTTGCTTTGGGGTTGTTGTTTTTTGTTTTGTTTTTGTTTTTTTACTTTGTCACTGTTGCCTCTAGTGTTCCTTTGTGCTCTGGCAGTTTCCTTTCCTTAACTATTACTCTCTGACTGTCAACATTTAAGACTGTAAATTTCATGAGGAAGATGCTCACAGGAGAAATAGTACTACAGACAACTGTCTTCATAAACAGTCATTCTATTTAAAATCTCCTGGAAAACAAAGTTTGCTATCAGGAAAAAAATTAAACAAAACTCAATCAAAGATACACAGGATTGCACTGCTGCTTCAACAAAAATCATTTCAGAGGCCTTATGGGCTTGCATCTTGAAAGACCCAGAACAGGCCAGTGGCAGCCTCCACTTTGAGATATAGTCTGAACTTTAAAAGAGTGATTAAGGTTTCAATCCTATCTTCCCAAACCAGTGTAGCATCTTGTTTTAGGGACAAGTTTCAGTACCTTTAAAGTTGAGACAAAAGCTCCTTTAAAGTTGAGACAAAAATCTATAGAGTGGATTCACTATAATACTGACATAGGACCCCGAGCCACTAACATGGCACCCAATCACTGCTGGAACACTTGTGTAAATAAAGGATGAAAATGGTGTCCCATTATCTATTCCTTCCATTCACTTTAGCTATGGAGGTCCTTTCCGTTTCTAGTCATGCATTTAACATGTCTTTTGTGCCCACGGTATATAAATAATTTAGATTAGGGGTTCTCAAACTTTTAAAGCCATGGAGCCCCTTTTGAAGGAAAAGTTTCTTGTGGATCCCCCAAAAAACGTTTGGACACAGGGGCTGCACTGCATTTAAAAATTTGACAGATGGGCCAGTCCAGTGGCAGATGAATAGAGAATGCTTGTGTGAACCAATTAAAAAATGAACAATTTACTATGCACACTGCACGTATCTTGTTTGCAATGCAAAGAAAGAAAGAACAATACAATAGTTAAAATGAAGAACAATTTTAACCAACATGAACTTAGCTATTTTTCGGTGGAAGACTCCAGAGGCCATTAACTTCAGCCCCATTGTGTCATGATGGAAAAGAACAGTCAAAACACTCCCAACAGATGGCCACATAGCCTCTGTACTACTATTACTAACAACAACAACAACAACAGAAACCCCAGGGGTCATCCAGTCCAACCGCATTGTGCACTGCAGGAAAAGCAGTCAAAGCACTCCCAGCAGACAGCCACCGAGCCTCTGTAAATAATGATAATAATAATAATAATAATAATAATAATAATAATAATAATAATAGAAACCCCAGGGGCCATCCAGTCCTACCCCATTCTGTCTTGCAAGCAAGGTTTTGCAGGCCATAGCGGCAGCGGCGCTAGGGAGCTATCCATGCCGTGTGGAGACCTCTTGCGGCAGAGGCCTTTCCAAGTCACGGGGCCATGGCAGAGACCTCTCCAGGTCACGTGGAGGACTCTCGCGGCTGAGATATTTCCAGGTCACATGGAGGCCTCTCCAGGCCGTGCGGAGGACTTTTCAGGCCTCACGGCAGTGCGACCTTCATATGCAGTGTGGATCAGGGGGGTACGGGGGCCCGCGGAGCACAGTTTGAGAGCTTCTGATTTAAGCTAATGATGGATCATATGAATCCTCACATGAATTCAAGAACCAATCAAAGGATAAAGAAATTGACAGCTTAATCTGCCCTTAGTAGTATTATGCCACAAATGGAAAATTAGTATTATGCAGGGTTGCCAGTGGTCCCTTTTTATTTATTTGAGGGTCAGAAAGCATGCACAGGTCACATGTCCCTCATTACATAAGAAATATCTCCTATTTGAGGGCTGAAAAGCTTTTCCTTCAATATATATGAACAGGATGCCAAAAGACCCTGTATTTTAAAATGTGGACCCTTCATAAAGACAGAAGTGTGTCTCATGTGATTTATGAATGCGGAAAAAGTAATCATTTTGTAGTTGGTGTATGCCTTCCCCAACATTTGTGTTTGAAAACAGAAAATCAAAGAGCTTAGGACTTGGTATCATGGATCTGTATTGAGTTTTCAGGCACTTTATTACAAATGGAGGAAACTCTGTACGTCTCTTAAAATGAATTATTTATCATAATTCCAGATCTCTAACACAGACATCTGTTAAGGGCCTGATTAAAGACACTAAAAAGAAAGCATTTGATTACAAGGATGGTGGAAGAAAGGGGATTATGGCCATTTTAATATCAAATTCATATATATGTTGGACAGAGCCAAACATAGGCTTCTGTGTAGATGGGAAAGGGACGCTGATGTCAGATGACAGTCAATTCCTACACTAGAGAATGAAATCAAACATCAAAAAAAAAAAAAAAACAAGCTGAAGAAACCAGCAGAAAAACATTTGAGTGTCAAGAATACTGCATTGCCCATCTGAACAGTGTTTCCCTAGAATAGAAATACTTTTTAGTGTGACTACCAGCCTACAATTTAAAAGTAAATTTAATTCTATTCACAAGGACTCAATCGGGAAAAATAATTTATTTTCTAATGGAAATATTAAATTAATATATAAACAATTACTGCTACTGTGAATTATATTGCCCCAGTTCATACAAATGTCCACACCCATATATGTAACTGCCAGGTGAAAACACCAATTTAAGAATTTTTCAAGAGACAGCTCTATTTATAAGACTACATCACACTAGAGAATGAACTAGAGAATGAAATCATTGACTGTGAAGTTACATGAATTATATCATCTAACAGTTTATATTCTGCACACCACTGTGTTTTATAATATGTCTTGGTAATGTGATATATGTTGACTAAATATTCTGAAGATACTGAATCCCATCCAGTATTGGAAGCTAAGCAGGGACACCCATGTTTAGTACTTGGATGTGAAACCACCAACGAATCTCAGATGCTGTATACTATATTTTCGAGGAAGGAATAAGCAAAAACATCTCTGAAGATTCACTGCATAAGAAAATCCTACGGAATTTATGTTCATGGGGTGATCATAAGCCAACAGGCAAAATAAAGATGCACACGTGCACACACACAATGTGATATATAATACTAAATAGTTAAGAGAGTGTATAAAGGATATAAAATGTGAGATGAGTTGTATACGCAGGAAGTGATCCCAGAATGATGTAGCAACAGTGAGGATGAAAGAATTACATAGGATTAAGGTTTAAAAGAAAAGAGGTATAGGTTTTGAAGAGATAGGTTGGAGGAAAATTGTGATATAATAGTTAAGATATAGTTTGTTAGTAATGGATCAAAATAAAACTCCACTTAAATGCATGTACTATAGAGTGAAATAACTTCCATGAAAAAGAATTATATTTATTATTCAACATAACCATGCCAACTGCCTGGTCACTGTACAAATGTTATGACAAGCATTAGTAGCTAAAAGCTAAATGCCTCACACAAATAATGACCTTATATGTCAGTTAAGTGGAAGTGGTGGCAGCAATATCCTGATGCCAGTAATACCTTAGGAAAAGTGAAGGGATTTGAAGTGGAATCATTACAATGGATTTGACATATTAGCACAAAATAGTTTGGTAATTTTGCTTCAGAAGATTAACACAGACATCTGGAACTTGCTATATGGAACTACATCAAAAATTATGTAAGTCTTATCATATGTAAATTACATAGCAAACAAAGGAATCCTGACTCCCATCCATTATCTGTAGATCTAGGAACCCTGAGGAAAATCCCCATCCCATCGCCAGCCTTCTAATACTATATTCATTATTAGAACTACTTTGCAACAGTTTTCATTTTAAAAGCATCTGAAGAAAGATGGCAGAAAGCAATATGCACGTTTTACTCCTTCAGCAAAGCAAATTTTGAAGCTTTCAAAAATGGTAATTAGCTATTAAAGATACCAAATTAAACACGATGAAGTATCAATTAAGAAGACTATTTGGAAAGCAAAGTTTTACAGAAATAACATTAAATAATATTTTTGTCACTGTTCTTCAATTATTAACTGTTTTACTTTCCCCAAACTATCAAATTACTCTACAGCTTTAATGAAGCAGCTTTGTCAAGAGCAGATATCAGGTTTTATTTTCATGGAGTGCAATAATTGTTAATGGCTAGACTGTGGCACAGGCAAGTTGATGAAACAGAATCAGAGTAAAGAAAATACACTCCACATTATCATCCTATTGTGGACCAACATTTATGACAAAATTAAATATCAGCTTCAATGAGATGTATTCTTAGCTCTCTAAGATATTACCAGAGAAGCAACAAAAAAATTTAAATTACCTGCTGGTTTACACTGAGATTTTAAAAACACGGATGTTCCTCGATCCTAGTCTACACGTCCCGAAAAGCACGTGCTTTCTGGGGCGGGCATCCAGATGTGCTCCTGGAACTTTCTGTGAGAACTCCTGGACACTCTAATCCCCTTCCCAAACCCCGGAGCTCTCTTGGCACGTAGAATGATGTGCCAGGAGAAAGGGGGGGCACAAGCGATTTTTCTCCACCCCTCTTTCTCCTGGCATGTCATTCCTACATGTCAGGAGAGCACCACGTAAATGGGGGCTGGGTAAGTTCTTTTATTTTTAAAAGGACTCTTGGGGGTTTAGGGGAGTGGGGTTATGTCCTCATGGTTTTCCGGGCTAATTTAGCCTGGAAATCCGCAGAACTACTATCTGAACTGCCCCCTCAAAAGTCCAGGACTTTTGAGAGAGCAGTCCAGACAGTGGAAGCAGTGGGTTTATCCTGTGCCTTCCAAGAAGCCATGGAATAAACCCAGTAATAATTAAATTTGCAACAAACCAAATTTGGTTTGTTGCAAATTTGGTTGGTTTGAGGTGAATGAATACATGTTTCTCCAGGATGGAATGTAGACGCCCCCCTTTTAATTGCGGGAACTCTCAAGTTAAAGGGGCTGTCTGGATGCACCCTAACTGGAAGAGATGGGAAATTGTTGGATGTAATGCTGGACAGACCCATCTTAATGGACAACAAAATGTCACTGGATTATGTCAATTGTCCAATTTTACATGATTATACATTCAGTTTTGTCACTCAGCAAGCCACAGTTCTCCTCTGATATCAATACTTGTCCTCCTGATAACAGTTAGTCTGGAATTTCCTCACAATGCTATAATGTAACTCAGCTGTTTCCATCCTCATAATTCAGCTATATATATAATAGAGTCAACAATCAAATTTTATGTATCTACTGAATTAAGGACAACCATTTGGTTAGAACTTTGATTAATCTTGTTTGTGTTACTTCCAATTTGACATAATAGTATGATTTTGGTTATTATGCTTCCAATCTGGACAAGCCTCTTAAGAAGCAACACACTGCACATCATGTTTTTATGCCCTAGAAGTCTAACAAAACATATCTCTATAATGTCAACATACATGGCAGCATCTAGTAAGTTTGTTTACAGATGTATACAGAAATGTTCTCAGTGGTTCTACACATACTAATTTGGCTTGAGGCAGGATTTTAAAATCAGGCAGATCTAGTGAACTACTACTTTCCCTTTCCCTGAAGGGTCTGACAATAAAGACAGAACAGTAAGAACAAAGCAATCACTCACACCACATGAGAGGTAGATGACACTATCTGTGGTGAAAGAATTCCCCAGCAAACCAAGGCATCAAAGCTAAACTATTACTGATAATAAAGAATAAAGAATTTGGATAATTTTATCTTATCTTGGCACAACAGCTCCATAGCTGATTCATGCATAACCTATTGGGGAAAGCTCCATGATTAATCAACAATTCAAGAAAGATATTGACAAGCCGAACGTGTCCACAGAAGGGCAATCAAAATGGCAAAAGACTTAAAAGCTAAACCTTATAAGGCGAGGCTTAGGGAGCTGGGTATGTTTAATCTGGAGAAAAGAAGGCTGAGAGGGGACATCATAGCCATGCTTAAATGTTTGAAAAGATGTCAGAGGGAGGGGACATGCTTGCTTTTTTGCTGCTCTAGAGACTGGGACACAGAGCAACAGGTTCAAGATTCAGAACAAGAGATTCCAACTAAACATTAGGAATGTTCTCTGGAGCTTTTAAACAGAAGTTGAATGGCCATCTGCTGGGAATGTGAAACAATATACTTGAAACAGTTATATTTAACCTTGCATGACAGAACTGCATCAAGAAAAATTGCCAGAGCAAAGCACACACACACACACACACAAATTTGCTTTTTCTGCTGTTTTACATCAGTGTTTATAAGCCTTTGTCCTTTTCTCCCATAAGTTTGGACTTCAGCTCCCAGAATTCCTTGTCAGTCAAGCAGGTAAGGGCTCTGGGAATTGAAGTCCAAAACACCTGCAAAGATCCAGACCTTTCATCAACGTCCAAATCATTGTTTTTAAATGGTTTTTATCATATGACGTTATTAATGGTTTAAATGTTTTATATTTTATACTGTATATGGTTATGACATTGAATAGCTGCCTATGATGTGAAGCCGCCTGTCACCTTTGGGCTTGAGAAAGGTAGGCTAGAAATTAAATAATTAAATAAATAAATAAATAAATAAATATTGGTGCTGAGCTTTTGTGGATTGACTCTCGGGACCCCTCTTCCCTCTCCAAAGCTCCTGATGCATCATTTTGATGCAATAAGAGTTTTGTCGGAGAGGACAGAGGCAGGCCTGTCCAGTAAGTTTTGAGGAAAACAGTAATCTGGGTGCTGGGTGGATGCTGCTTTTATGTTGACAAGCCTCCAATTGTCACTGGTGGATTCGCCTATCTGTATTGTTGGAATATTTTGGTTAGACTTAGCGACTCAAATGCTACTCAATGCACACAAAGCTTATATTAGGGAGCTTTATCATGCCTTCTCAAACAGTGCTGAAAAGAGTTTGGCTCTACATCAGTTACTCTGTTCATGATAAGGCTTATATGCTGACAATTACATGTGTCCATAGTAGTGAGAGATCTATCAAGCCTTTCATTTTTCATGTCATTGCTATTTAGTGCTTGTCTCTCACAAGTGGCTGAGTAAGTACATCACTCTAGCTTTATAATATTATTAAAAGACTAAATTCATATTAATTTTCTAAGGCTCTGTAAATTTTCCTGTTTGTTACATTTATATGTTGCCATTCTTCCAATGTGATTAAGGAATAGATTGTCAGCTCTTTTCGGAATAGGCTACATCATGAACACTTTTAATATTTTTCAAAAGGTTTTGCCTGGAAATGACCATAGCTATCAGTATGATTTGCAGTTCAAATAAAATAGACAGCCAATAGAAAAAGAAACAGTTTTAATTGCTGCATATTTGTATTGTTCAGTCTTGCTAGCCTTGCTTTCAAATTCTTCACAACTTAATATAACATAGCAAAAAGTAACTTTCCAAATCTGCAAAGTCCGTTTTTTCTCTATCTCCCTCTCTTAAGTGAAGATTTTCCCTCCAGTCCCCTTTATAAGTAAACATTATGCAGACCTGCACCAATAGTAATGGTACCCCAAACAGTTTAAATGGTCTTTGCAAATGAATTTGTAACCCTGTACCCAAATCGTGACCCTCACTACCCACAGGGCTAGTATCTGCAGTTTCACCTACTTGCATCCAACAAAGCATGTCTTCTCTAGGGATTTTGTTGGATCTGCAGGTGATTTTATGGTATGCTTCTGCTGGAAGCTACCATAGAGTCACCCTAGAAAGCTGAGAAATTCCTAGAGAATATATTTTCTAGATTTCCCCAGGAAAACTCTATAGTATCTTCAGGTAGTAGTCATTCATTTCAATAGGGTACATTATTATCCACGGTTTACTGTTTTCATGGTATATTCCCAAACAGATTGTGCTTTACAGTTAAAGCTTGTGTGATTAGTGTTAATATTTGTGCAGGCCTAACATTACAACAGACAGAAAGAAAAGAATTAGAAAGCAAGAGGAAAGGAGGTAGGAGAAGGAGCACCTGATATTACAGCACAATTCCAAGTCCCCAAATGCTACATGTTTGCTGTTATTAGATCAAGGCTTCCCAGCTCCCTGTTTCCCACTGCAGCCTCTTGTAACTTCAGAAAGCCATTATTGAGGATTGGTAACTTTTAATGTTCACTCCAGTAAAATGTATTGCAGATGAAAGAAAGAAAAAAGAAAAATCACAGTTGGCAAAAGTGAAATCCATTTCCAGTAATCCTCTGTTGGATCCAATTAGTAAGTATACCTGTGTCCAAACCTTGAGGCCTAAATCCCTTAAAGGCACCAAATCCTATCTGATCTTGGAAGCTAAGCAGAGTCAGCTCTGGTTAGTACTTGATTAGGAGACCGCCAAGGAATACCAGGTGCTGTGGGCTATAAGAAGAAACTGGCAAAATAACCACTGAGTATTCATTGCCTATGAATTCATGGGTTTGCCATAAGCTGACAGGCAACTTGAAAGAACATGCACACTCAAACACCCAAATCTTGGCAAACTCTACGTTTCAAATTATTGCTGTGTTTTGAACCATTTTAGCCAATTTAAGCCTCAAATTATCTTTAAAGCAAATTATTTTACAGTTTGTTTACACAGAAGTCCATCATATTATGCAATCCATTCAATCCATTCGTGTGTTATTATATTTACTACATAGCAGATGATGGAGCAGTGTCTCATTCCGTGTGGGGTACATAATTATCCAACAATCATATCAAAACAAGCTACTCATGCTTATAGAAAAGTATATCACACATTCAAAGAAGGATAATATCATAATTGTATGACCTGCAGGGATATTATAGTAGCAACATTCTACATGTAGGGAATTTACTTCTCTAATGGCAAAGATGTGACTACTAAAACATTTCATGCCTTAATTCTGTTGACACTCTATTTTTCCTAGGCAACAAGGTAATAGTGAAATATAGAAACAAGTCCTTGCAAATTTAGGCAGAAACATTAATAATAGAAGAACTGGTTACTCTGCATAACTAACAAAACACCCTTCAGCATTTTTGGGACTGGGTGCCATAACTTTAACGACTTAACTGAAAGAAATATCGCATAAAGATACAGTTTGTTGCAGTTATATCTACGATATGTGCCAACTTCAAATATCTACTTATTCTAGTCACTATCAGTGATAACGGTCCCAACAGACCTGGCAATCCCAATTAATATACTGCCCACCAACAGCATTAGATTGGAGGGGATATGCCTCAGAGCCTACTCAGAGATCTCAATGGCATTCTTCCCTAGTGTCCTTATCTCATGATCTTCCTCGAGATGCTGGCAATTTTAGAATTTACCATATGCACAGTTTGGTGCTAATATTGGAGAATACATTTGATAAATTCTAAAACAGTGGTTCTCAACCTGTGGGTCCTTAGATGTTCAACTCCCAGAAATCCTAACTGCTGGTAAACTGGCTACCAGTCTGCTACTGAGCACAATTCAAAGTGTGGGCTTAAGCCTATAAAGCCTTGAACGGTTTCGGTCCAGCTTACCTATTCGAACGTATCTCCCCCTATGAACCACCGCAAAGGTTTCAGATTGCCAGGAGAGGCCCTGGTCTTGGTCCCACCATTCTTGCAAATGCGACTGGTGGGGATGAGAGACAGGGCTTTCTCAGTGGTGACCCCTCATCTGTGGAACTCCCTTCTCAATGACATCAGATCAGCCTCCTACCTGCTATCTTTTAGGAAACAACTCAAAACATGGCTGTGGGGCTAAGCATTCTAACAATAGATGAAGCAATCAAGATTGATATCGACTCTATGTTACTGACAATGGTTTGACCTGGACTATGATTTGAATTTGCACAATTTTAAATGAATGTTTTTATAATTTTATAATTACTGTTTTAACTGCAATTGTTATTTTTGAACCTGTATGATGGTATCAAATGGCTTCCTGTTGTAAGCCGCCATGAGTGCGCCCCCCCCCCCCAGGGGTGAGAAGGACGGGATACAAATATGTGAAATAAATAAATAAAACCCATAAAACATGGAGGGTAAAGATGCAAGGGGAAAGAGGGAATCAAAGGAGAAAGACACTTAGAACACACTAAAAAAGCTCAGTCATTCTAAACCTGAATTAGTGGCAAGCACAGAATTCACTAGGGCATTCAAGGTATAATCCACCACAAGTTAATTCCAACTGAAGCTCACTAAATGAGATTTGTACAGAACCAAATCTTTTTGTATGTTCTGTATGTTCTATCCACATTATTAAAGCAGAATTACTTACAGAAAAGGCAACAAATTCTCAAATTTGACTACATCTTTCTTTTACAATATTATGGAACACTTACAAAACGTTTCTCGTACGACATCAGTTTAACTAGGTTAGCTCCAAGCTCAAGCACAAACATTCACTCTTACTAATATAGTTTCAGTTTTCCACTTAACTTGACTTAAAATCAAGCAATGCAATGTTTTATAGTCTATGCCTGATCTAATAAAAAACACAGAACATGAGTTCTAGAATGATAATATAATGATTCCAATATCATTTTCCAAATTCTACAACAATTTTACATAATAGTTGCTTGATTGCCAACCCTACTAAAAACAGTCATTTGTCTAAAATAGATATGAGGAGTCAACATATAATTATAGGTCCTTCACTCTCAAGGAGGTTAGGCATGCAAGACCACTGCAAAAGTGAAAAAATATAAAATTTAAAAAACATTTTTTATTTGAGAGAACATATCTCTAGGAATCTTTAGAAACTTAGGACAACTCTATAGTGAACTTCGGCAGAAGTCCTAAATGACCTAGAGATTGATCCATGAGTGATCAAATTGGCAAAAGTTAAACCCGTAAATGTGTAGGGCTGACTGTATAAGAAGAAAATAATAATAATCCAATTATATGTTAAATTAGAAATGCATTTTCCTTCAGTGAGTTCCTTACGAATAGTCTACATTTTTAATTATTGCAATAATATGAGTCACATGTAGTTCTCCTATGATGAATTGTTTCATCACAAGGGCAAGTTTCAGCTTGGTAAAGTTTTAGATCCAGAAGCCAATGAAAGTATCATGTAGTTTATTAAGGTTAGTTAGCTTCTGTATTGTATGGCTCACTAATGGGGCTAAAATTATGCCCCATACATTGGCATTGAATTTTACCTGGCAAAATGAATTTGCTTCTCAAAACTTATATTAAAGTTATCCTAAATACCTTGTGAATCAAGACTAGTTGTGTTGGTATCTAAATACCAACACATGAGGGACCATCTACATCAGGGGTCTTCAAACAAAGGCCCGGGGGCAGATACGGCCCTCCAAGGTAATTTACCCAGCCCTTGCTCAGGGTCAACCTAAGTCTGAAATAACTTGAAAGCACACAACAACAATCCTATCTCGTTAGCCAAAAGCAGGCCCACACTTCCCACTGAAATACTAATAAGTTTATATTTGTTAAAATTGTCCTTTATTTGAATTATTGTATTGTTTTTCAGTGATTTTTGCACTACAAATAATACATGAGCACTGTGCATAGGAATTCATTCATGTTTTTTTTTTTCCAGATTATAATCCGTCCCTCCAACAATATGTGGGACTGTGACCTGGCCCTCTGTTTAAAAAGTGAAGACCCCTGATCTACATTGGTGACTTAGCAAACACTGCATAGAGATGAGCCAGAAAAATGCAGGACAAGATCACCTGCATTAGCCAACATCACTGCCCCTTGAATTCAGACTTTCCCCCAATTTAGGGCCTGAAGGAACTGTTGGATCAGTTTCAAAACAGAACTGAATGAAACTATCCCCGTCTGAATTAATAGGCAGGTAAGAAGTGACAGAGATGTACAAAAGTATGCATCATTACTTGGGACTTCATCACTGGCTGCCAATTAGCTTCTGAGCACAATTCAAAGTGCTGGTTTTAACCTATAAAACCCTATACGGTTCCGGCCCAGTTTACCTGTCTGAACGTATTCTCCCCTATGAACCATCAAGAGTGTTAAGATCGTCGGGAGAGGCCCTGCTCTCGGTCCCGCCATCTTCGCAGGCGCATCTAGTGGGGACGAGAGACAGGGCCTTTTCTGTGGTGGCCCCTCAACTATGGAATTCCCTCCCAAATGAAATTAAATCTGCGCCCTCCCTCCTGACCTTTAGGAAGCTAGTGAAAACCTGGCTGTGCAAGAAAGCTTTTGTGGAATGATGTCTGAGACCGGCAATCAACTAATGGTACTGATCACAACATATGGATTGGACATACGAACTGAGTTGGACACGATTTTATCCTGGTGAACGGCTTTTATGTAATTTTATGTAATGTAATTGGTAACTTAATGTTGTATATTATGTTTTAGATTTTCAGTGTTAGCATTGAATCTTTGCTGTTAGCCGGTCTGAGTCTCTCTGCAGAGGTAGAGAAGATGGGGATATAAAAGTTTTAAATAAATAAATAATAAATAATATTGGGTAAAGCTAAAGTCCTATCTAGACCAGGGATCCTCAAACTTTTTAAACAGAGGGCCAGGTCACAGTTCCTCAAACTGTTGGAGGGCTGGATTATAATTTGAAAAAAGCATGAATGAATTCCTATGGACACTGCACATATCTTTTTTATAGTGCAAAAACCACTTAAAATCAATACAATAATTAAAATGAAGAACAATTTTAAGAAATATAAACTTATTAGTATTTCAATGGGAAGTGTGGGCCTGCTTTTGGCTGATGAGATAGGATTATTGTTGTTGTTGTGTCCTTTCAAGTTGTTTCAGACTTAGGTTGACCCTGAGCGAGGGCCAGGTAAATGACCTTGGAGGGCCGTATCCAGCCCCCGTGCCTTAGTTTGAGGACTCCTGATCTAGACCAACATTCTGTTCTATAGTGGCCAAACAAATGCTTATAGGAAGAACAGGACATGAGTATAACAGTACATATTCACTAATATGGACATATCAAGTGTTTGGTCACTTAAAAGCATATGAATCAGACAAAAGGTCATTTTTTCTAGAAGTAACTAGCTATATATATACATATACATATATATATATAGGAAACACACAAGCAAAGTACGATGGACATTGCAATCAGACATTTGTCACCATCACCTGGTAATCGCATGTGCTGTTCCTGTTGAGAAAACTTCTAGCATGTCTTAACTGACCATTACTTAACATTTGGGGGACTTGTTCTTGAGGAATTACAAAGCAGCATTCACAATCCAGTTTTAACAGACTCATTTCATTACCAATCACTTCAAAACAATGGGCAGATATAAGCCTTAGAATTGAACATGACACCTGTTGAAATAAGTCTTACCCATAGAAAACCATATATATTCCAAATATATTTATTAGGAGATACTCTGACCAAAATTAAACACTTTTCAGTGTCTTTTGATTCTAACATTGTGTTAGGAACATAAAAACAATGAGACATGTACATGCCTAAACTTCATCACAAATGAGCTTGCCTTCAGATTTTAAATGCCCTCGCGCTTTCAAACTACCTTTTTACTACAGCTCTGGACTAGTAATACTATCCTTCCAGAGTTTTTGTCTCTTGGGATCAAATATTCCCCGCAGTATACTTCTACAGACCCATTTAAAGGAGTATGTGAACAATGCTCTTTCTTTCCTTTCCTTTAGCTCTAGTACTGTATTTTTCTTTCAACAGTAACATCAGCCTAATCCTCATTAATATAACAAGTGCACTTAGATTCACTTTGGCTAAGCAGAATCTGCTGTGTTAATCATCAAACAGGATGCTATGGAATTTGGCCTTGAAGTATTATCCTCTTACTAAGATGTGTCTGGAGGTAATAGCAACAGATGTACTAAAGGCGGTGCTTCTGCCAAGTCTTCTACTTATCTTTACTAAAACAAGCATGCCCATTCATATTTATAAATTTGGAGCCTAAAATGATAATACAAAAGAGATAAATTAAATGCTTTATATAGGCCACATCAACATTATTACAGATCATGGTGATTCAGTGATGTAAGAAGCACATCTAACACAGCATATGTTTTAACAGATACAGGTATCCACAAGTGTTTCTAAGAAGCATTCCAGCACAGGGCCTTCATTACTGAGAAAGCCCAGGAAACCTCCTCTGATTTTTCTCCGGCTTACTGTTCTTTGGACAAGACCTTGAACTCATGCCAGTGGCAAACTTTCAGAAATCCAACCCTTTATTAACTGCCAATATAGGCTCAACATTTAATTTAACCATACCTTGCTATCAAGCAACAAACATACACACACCCATGTTAAGTTTATCTTCCTATATAGAAAAAGTTTCTGAGGGTCAGATTGTTTAGTTACATTTCACAACAGAGTTAAAGAAAGGTCAAAACAAAGCAAACAGACCTGAACATTCCTGGTGCTGTTCTTTCCCATGCTGTCTCCTACTCCACAGTTTAAAGAAATAAATAAAATTAGGGGCCCTTCCACACAGCCATATAACTCAGAATATCAAGGCAGAAAATCCCACAATATCTGATTTGAACTGGATTATCTGAGTCTACACTGCCATACATTCCAGTTCAAAGCAGATAATGTGAGATTTCATTCAGCTGTGTGGAAGGGGCCTAGGTCTCTTCTTCCCTTCACCAGCATCTTAGGTCAACAAACAAAACTCTGACCCACCTTCATCTGCAAATTATGATGATCAAAAATACTAGCTTACCTGAAACTGAAACTTTCATTATGGCCTCCAGTGGTCTGTTGTTGTCCAGGTCACGGCTGAGCTTGAGTTCTCCAGTTGCAGAGTCCAAAAGCAGCAGATTTAACTCATTGCCCTGGACAAAGGTGTAGTCAAGGTGGTCAGATATATCAGGGTCATGTGCTGGGATTTTGCCAATCACTCCAGATGGGAAGCTGTTAGACTTGTTAGTGACATAATTGTTGAAAAGAATCTGGAAGTCTTGCAAGACAGGAGGGTTGTCATTCTGATCTCTTAGGCGTATGTGGACAGTGGCTCGACTCACAAGAGGTGCTGAAGTAGCTTGCACCACAATTACATACTCTGTTTGGCTCTCATAATCCAGATCCATCAGGGCTGTGAGATCACCATTGAGGAGATCAAGTTGGAAGACCTCAGGAATGTTCCCTTCCACAATCTGATACATGATTTGTGCATTTGTTCCCTCATCTGGATCTACAGCACTAATCCGGGCCACAATAGAACCGACAGGGCTGTTTTCCTCCACATAGATGTCAAACTCATCTTGTTCAAAAACAGGTGGATTATCGTTAATATCCAACACAGTAACTTGGATATCCACAGAGGCTTTGAGGGGTGGACTGCCCCTATCCACAGCAAAAGCCCGCAGGCTATACACAGCCACATTTTCACGATCCAGCTTGCGCAAAGTTCGTATAACCCCTGATGTGGCCTCAATGTAAAAATCCCCATCCCCATCATCACCACCCTGGAAAGTGTACAGGAGCCGGCCATTAGGCCCCGAGTCACGGTCCGTGGCAGACACCTGCAAGACACTGGTGGAGAGGGGCACATCTTCAAAGACCGCACCTTGGTAGCGGTCACGGAGGAAACGAGGCACGTTGTCATTGGCATCCAGAATGAGTATCTCCACATAGGTAGTGTCAGATTTCTGAGGGATCCCATTATCTTGGGCTGTGATAGCCAAGGTGTAAGAGGCTTGGTCTTCATAGTCTAGCTCTGTCAATGTTGTGATTGTGCCTGTGTCAGGGTCAATGCGGAACTGAGGAATGTTGTCCTCCAGAACATATGTGATCCGAGCATTCTCCCCAGTATCCTCATCAGTAGCGACAATTGTTACAATAGATGTGCCAATGGGCTTATCTTCGCTGACACTCACCGTGTAGTGGGAACTCTGGAAAACTGGTCGGTGTGTGTTGGCATCTGTGACATTGATGTGAACCTGGACAGTATCAAATAGAGTTCCATCTGAAGCAGTGACTGTCAGCACATATTGCCTCTCCTGCTTGTAATCCAGGGGCAAGGCCAAAGTGATCAGCCCACCTGCACTCTGACTAGTAATAGCAAAGCGGTTTCTTGTGTTACCACTAGTGATTTGATAGGTCACCACACTATTGACATCTTTGTCCACTGCTGTCAGTGTCAAGACACTGCTCCCTACTACAGCATCCTCATTAAGCCTGAGCTGATAAACTTTTTCAGTGAAAGTAGGACTGTTATCATTGACATCAAGGACAGTAATAGACACGCTGGCAGAAGACGACATTACAGGTATGCCATGGTCTCTGGCCTCCACTCCAAAGTGGTAATTCTCTACAGTCTCCCGGTCAAGCTCAGCTGACACTGTAATCCATCCAGTACTGTTATTAATCTGGAACGGAAAACTCATATCCCCAACAGTGGCTACCAGAGCAGAAGGATGAGCCACTTCAATGAGTTTGTATTCCAAACGAGCATTATCCCCCGAGTCAGCATCTACTGCCTGAATGTGCAATACTGAATAGCCCACAGGGACATTCTCCAATACTGTGGCTTGAAATGGGGTGCTTACAAAAATTGGGGCATTATCATTTACATCTAACACTTGGATGGACACCATCCCACTAGAATTGATCTGTGGAGGCCTTCCTCCATCCTGAGCCTTGATTCTCAGGGTGTATTCTCGGATAGTTTCATAGTCCAGAGGGTTGATCAAGTCAATAGAGCCAGAGAAAGAATGGATGTAGAACTGGCCCTTAAGGTTCCCACTCACAATGCTATAGTGAACCTGGGCATTGCTGCCACGGTCTCTGTCCGTGGCTTGCACCTGGAGCACTTGGTTGTTTATTGGGGTATCCTCTGGGATTTGTACCTGGTATCGTTTCTCACTGAACTGTGGAGAATTGTCATTCTCATCTTCTACTGAAATATGGACAGTGACAGTAGCACTCCGAGGGCCAGGATCTTTCCCTTGATCGTTGGCTTCTACTACAAGATGGTACTCGGAGACCTCCTCTCGGTCAACCGGGGCACAAGTCCTCACCACTCCGGAGTGTGGGTCAATCTCAAAAACTCCTTCCCCAGCCCCTGGTTCCAAAATACGATAGAGCAGGTTTGCGTTGTCTGGTGCGTCTTTGTCCGTGGCACGGATTGTCAGTACCTCATAACCCACCTCCAGGTTCTCTCTGATGTTCTCTCGGTACTCGGGCTGCTCAAACACTGGGCCATGGTCATTGGTGTCGCTCACGGTCACCGTCAGGAAGGTGGTCGCAGACCGGTGCCGGGGGGTGCCTTGGTCCGTAGCTGTCACTTGCAGCACGTGGGTATCCTTCGTCTCCCGGTCCAAGCTGCGCGTGGTTGTTACCACCCCCGTCCCAGCGTTGATGGAGAAGTAATCATTGGAGCGCTTGTCGAAGAAAGCTTCGATTGAGTACACCAAACGGCCGGCCTCCCCCACGTCTGGGTCATGAGCCTCCAGTGCGATGACGACTGTCCCAGCGGGCTGGTTCTCAGGGATGGATACCTGATAATTGGTCAACTTGAACTGTGGTGGGTTGTTTACACTCCGCATCCTTCGCAAACCTCGGTGCCGAGAATCCCACCTCTGTGGGGAGGATACAACTGTTCTGGCGGGCTGGTTCTCAGCGATGGAAACTTGATCATTGATCAGCTTGAACTGTGAAGGGGTTTTTACACTCCGTATCCTCCTTGGACCTCGGTGCTGGGAATTCCACCTCCGTGGGGAGGATACCACTGTCCCGACGGGCTGGTTCTTGGTGATAGAAACGTGGTAATTGGTAAGTTTGAACTGCGAAGGGGTGTTAACACTCCGCATTGTTTGTGAATCTCGGTGCCGTGAATCCCACCTCTGTGGGGAGGATACCACTGTCCCGATGGGCTGGTTCTCGGCGATGGAAACTTGATCATTGTTCAGCTTGAACTGTGGAGAGGTGTTTACACTCCGCATCCTCCGTGAACCTTGGTGCTGGGAATCCCACCTCTGTGGGGAGGATACTAGTGTCCTGGTGGGTTGGTTCTCGGCAATGGAAACTTGATCATTGTTCAGCTTGAACTGTGGAGGGGGGTTTACACTCCGCATCATCTGTGAACCTCGGTGCTGGGAATCCCACCTCTGTGGGGAGGATACCACTGTCCCGACGGACTGGTTCTCGGCAATGGAAACTTGATCATTGTTCAGCTTGAACTGTGGAGGGGTGTTTACACTTTGCATCCTTTGTGAACCTCGGTGAAGGGACTCCCACCTCTGTGGGGAGGAAACCACTTCATGCGTACTTCCTTCTATCATCTTCCCTCCCTTGAGATCGAGAAGGACAACACCAGAGGTTTTCCTCAAGCGGCAAAGGAGCTGGAGGAGGCCGTGCGACCCTGAGGGTGGCCGGCAAGTGATTCCATTCCCAGTTTCCCCACTGCAAGAAAACGAGACACCGTTGGGACACCAACACTGAGGGAAACTGGTCCAGGCCCTGAGTGCGGCCTGCGGGTGTGGCAAAGAAGCAGGAGAGCAGAGCCAGTGGGCCAAAGGTGGCTTGAGGCCTACAAAGAGGCGAGGCGTCCTCTTCCCCCTTCTAATGGGAGGGCAGCCATGTTGGAAAGCAGGCAGGCGGAGCCACAAAAGGGCGCCCCCTGTGGCCGGGGAGGAGAGGCGCAAGTGCAGGGCCAAAGGGCCGCGGCACTCCTCCAGGCCCCTGCCCTTCGCCGCCCTCAGGCGCCCTCCGCGGCCGGGCTCCAGGGCGCCCCTCAGCGGCGGCGAGGTGCGCGCCTCGTCCAGGGCGCAGCGCCACTCCGGCCCGAGGGAGAGGTCCAGCAGGAGGGCGCCCCCTTGCGGGCAGCGGCCGAGGCGCAGCTCCCACTCGCCCGCCGCCAGCCACGGCAGGAGGAACAGCAGCAGCAGGGCGGCCAGAGCCATCTCCGGGGCCCCGCGTGCCGCTCATCCGGCCTCGTCCATGCGCCTCAGGAGGGGCCGAGCGGGCGGGAGAGGCGCCCTCGGGGAAAGGCCGCTTCTGCTCCTCAAAATGGCCCCCGAGACCCCGCTTTCCCTCAGCCCCGACGGCACGGAAGCGGCTCCCTGGCTCCCCCGACGCCTCGCTCGCTCTCTTCTCCTTCAGGTGAGGGAAACGCTCCCAGCTCCCCTTCAGCCGAGTTCGCGCCCCTCAGGAAAAGTTCCTCTCCGTCTCGAGGCTCGCGCTCCCTCTCTCTCTCGCGCGCGCGCCGCTTTCCTTCCTCTCCCTCAGTTAATTGGGTTTTTCCAAAAGGGAAGCCCGGAGGAGCTTTTTCTGTGCGCGCGGCCCGAGCGGCAGCAACCTGCAAAAGGGAGAGAATAGAAGAGGCGCGCCTGGGAATTGGTGGAAAAGGCGGCAGCGGGAGGGGGGGGAGAGCTGGGGGGAACAGCCGAAAGGAAGGCGGTCTCCGGGCAACCACCTGCGCGCGGCAGGTCAGCAGCGCCCCCTTTGGGTCACAAGGCGCAACGACAGGGCTCCACAGACAGTTTTCAATGATAATTGAAATAGGTTCTTGTGGGTTTTTTCTGGGCTATATGGCCATGTTCTAGAGGCATTTTCTCCTGACGTTTCGCCTGCATCTATGGCAAGCATCCTCAGAGGTAGTGAGGTCTGTTGGACTTAGGAAAATGGGTTTATATATCTGTGGATTGACCAGGGTAGGACAAAGAGCTCTTCTCTGCTGGAGCCAGGTGTGAATGTTTCAACTGACCACCTTCATTAGCATTTGAAGGCCTGGCTGAGCCTGGGGGAATCTTTTGTTGAGAGGTGTTAAGATGTGCCTGGTTGTTTCCTCTCTGCTGTTTTGCTGTTGTAATTTTAGAGTTTTTTTAATACTGGTAGCCCAATTGTATTCATTTTCATGGTCTCCTCCTTTCTGTAATTGAAATATGTTGTCGAAGGCTTTAATGACCGGAATCACCGGGTTGCTCTTGAGTTTTTCGGACTTGTTGTTCATTCGTTCAGTCGTTCCCGACTCTTTGTGACTTCATGGACCAGCCCACGCCAGAGCACCCTGTCATCACCACCCCCAGCTCCTCCAAGGACAATCCAGTCACTTCAAGGATGGTTGAACAGAAGCTCTCCAAAGCTCTAGGTGCCCTTACTGCCTATTACAGGGGAAACCAGCTGACCCCTAATCCATCTAAAACACAGACATGTGCTTTTCACATAATCCCGAGCTCTGAGGATTACCTGGGAAGGAATCCCACTGGAGCATTGCGGCACACCCAAATCCCTGGGAGTCACTCTGGACCGTGCTCTTACCTACAAGAAGCACTGCCTGAACATCAAGCAAAAAGTGGGTGCTAGAAACAATATCATACGAAAGTTGACTGGCATAACCTGGGGGTCACAACCAGACACAGTGAAGACATCCGCCCTTGCGCTGTGCTACTCTGCTGCTGAGTATGCATGCCCAGGGTGGAATGCATCTCACCACACTAAAACAGTGGATGTGGCTCTTAATGAGACATGCCGCATTATCATGGGGTGCCTGTGCCCTACACCACTGGAGAAATTACACTGTTTAGCCGGTATCGCATCACCTGACATCCGCCAGGAAGTGAAAGGACCAAGGCAGTGACATCTCCAGCTCATCCCCTGTTTGGGTACCAGCCAGCACCCCAACGACTTAAATCAAGAAATAGTTTTCTAAGATCTACAGAGATACTCGCTGGAACACCTCAGCAAGCGAGTGTCCAAAAGTGGCAGGCTCAAACCCAGAACCTCAATCAATGGCTGATATTAAATGAGAGACTCCCCCCTGGGCACACAGAAGACTGGGCAACTTGGAAGGCACTGAGCAGAATGCGCTCTGGCACCACGAGATGCAGAGCCAACCTTCAGAAATGGGGCTACAAAGTGGAATCCACGACATGCAAGTATGGAGAAGAGCAAACTACAGACCACCTACTGCAATGCAACCTGAGCCCTGGCACAAGCAGAATGGAGGGCTTCTTATAGTAACACCAGAGGCACTCCAAGTGGCCAGATACTGGTCAAAGGACATTTAATCAACTACCAAGCTTGCAGACTTTGTATTTTGTTTGTTTTTTAAAAAATGCAACACAACTGTCTGGTCTGCCCCTGACACGATAAATAAATATGACCAGAATCACTGGGTTGCTCTGAGTTTTTCAGACTGTATAGCCATGTTCCAGAAGCATTCTCTCCTGACGTGTCACCTGCATCTATGGCAGGCATCCTCAGAGGTTGAGGGTTTGTTGGAAACTAGACAAGTAGAGATGATATATCTGTGGAATGCCCAGGGTGGGAGAAAGAACTCTTGTCTGCTTGAGGCAGGTGAGAATGTTGAAACTGGCCACCATGATTAGCATTGAATGGCCTTGCAGCTTCAAAGCCTGGCTGCTTCCGGCCTGGGGGATCCTTTATTGGTGAAGGAGGGATCCTCTCACCTCTGCAGGAGTCTACCATATACCATGCAGCTGTGGACAAGACTGCATAGGAACCACCAAATGAGGACTAATTCAACCTGAGAAGTCAGCTGTAGCAGAGCACTTGATAAACCAACCTGGACACATGATATTATTTGACAGAAAAATGCTGGACCACTCTATCAACCACCCTGTCAGGCACTGAATGCCCTTGCAGCTTCAAAGCCTGGCTGCTTCCTGCCTGGGGGAATCCTTTGTTGGAAGATGTTAACTGGCCCTGATTATTTCCTATCTGGAATTATTCCCTTGTTTTTTGCAGGTGTTGTTATGGAGGTTTTGGTCGTGTCAGGAGCGACTTGAGAAACTGCAAGTCGCTTCTGGTGTGAGAGAATTGGCCTTCTGCAAGGACATTGCCCAGGGGACGCCTGGATGTTTTTGATGTTTTACCATCCTTGTGGGAGGCTTCTCTCATGTCTCCGCACGAGGAGCTGGAGCTGATAGAGGGAGCTCATCCGCACTCTCCCCAGATTCGAATCTGCAACCTGTCGGTCTTCAGTCCTGCCGGCACAGGGGTTTAGCCCACTGTGCCACCGGGGGCTTATGGAGGTGCAACCTTCCTTGTTTGTGGATTTCCCCTGGCAGGAAGCAGCCAGGCTTTGAAGCTGCAAGTCCATTCAGTGCTAATCAAGGTGGCCAGTGCCAACATTCACACTTGCCTCCAGCAGACAAGAGTTCTTTCTCCCACTCTGGACATTCCACTTGCCTAATTTCTGACACACCTCACAACCTCTGAGGATGCCTGCCATAGATGTGGGTGAAACGTCAGGAGAGAATGCTTCTGGAACATGGACATACAACCTGGAAAACTCACAGCAACCCAGTGATTCCAGCTATGAAAGCCTTTGAGAGCCAATCTTGTTCATAACTTGGGGACTGCCTGTACTTAGATTGAGTCAAGCACTGTGTAATTTCATTGCCAGATGATGATGATGATGATGATATGTAATTTCTTTCCCACATAAAATGAGATAATAATCTCAGATGATGGTGATAGTTGTAATTTATTACCAGCCTCTCCTTACAGCTCAAGGCAGGATACAACAACGATAAAATTTCTTATAGCTTTTACACATCATTCCAAATAATCCCAAGTATCTTGACCTCTTTAACTCGGGAGAACACTACTATCCTTTTTTTAAAACATACTTACATTGCCTGCTTTTCTATCTTCCTCATTTCAAATAATCACTGGAGAACAGAAAACAATCAGGGCCAGCTAACACCTCCCAACAAAGGATTATCCCAGGCAGGAAGCAGCCAGGCTTTGAAGCTGTAAGGCCATTCAATGCTAATCAAGGTGACACTTGCTTCAAACAGACAAGAGTTCTTTCTCCCACCCTGGACATTCCACAGAAATATAAACCCCACTTGCCTCGTTTCCAACAGACCTCCCAACCTCTGAGGATGCCTGCGATAGATACAGGCGAAACGTCAGGAGAGAATGCTTCTGGAACATGGCCATATAACCTGGAAAACTCACGGGATGAAGTAATCCTTTTATATTATCATCGAGTTGGAAAAGACACTCCCCCCCAAAAAAAGGCCATCCAGTCCAACAGCCTACTGTGCAGGAACACAGATTCATATATTTGTCATATTTATCAAAGGAAAATGATCTACCATTCCTGAAAGAGTATATTTATACCCTGAAGGCATTTCTTTTTTCCACTTTGCAACAGTGAGATAACTTTTGTGTTCTCACATCTTTGACTTTCAAGTTTCATCTGACTGGTGAATGAAAAGTCAACTTCCCCTCAGGCCATAACCACTTATACATTGTAATTCAAGATACTTCCTTGTAGTTCCTACTAATCCAAAGAATTGCACCTAAACATTAAGAAGATATTTACTTTAAGAGCTGTTGGTCAATAGAATGAATGACCTCTTAAGAGATCTTCTTTGGAGGTTGGATGCCCATCACTCAGAGGTCTATTCCTCTTTGCTATTTTTAAGATTTTATGATTCTATCTTAACTGCAAATTTATTTTAGAATGTATTCATAAAACAGTATCTTAATAATTTGTTACGGTGAGTAGTCAACGTCTAGGATATGGATTTATAGTAGCAAGCCCCTTTTAGCTTATAGTAGCAACTATGTTTTAATCTAATGCTTGTAATTTTATTGTTAACTAGCCATCTCCTGCCACGCGTTGCTGTGGCCGAGTCTGTGTATATGTGTTTTGTGTATGTATATATTTGTACATATGTGTATATCTGTGGGTTTGTGTGTATATGTATATTATGTATGTGTGCTTATGTATATGCAGATATGTGTGTATATGTGTGTATGTATGTGTATATGTATCTGTGTGTAAGTGAATATATATGTGTGTGTATATGTGTATATTTGTGTGTGGTTGCGTATATACGTGTGTGTGTCTGTATGTATGTATGTATGTGTGCATGAGTATATGTATATGAATGTATGTGTATATGTATATTGTATATGTGTGTGCTTGTGTATATATATGTGTGTGTGCCTGTATGCATGTGTACATGTATATGAATGTATGTGTATATGTATATATGGTTTATTTTGGAAGGTTTTAAGTCCATTCTGCTGGGTTAATTTGTGTGTTTTTATGAGTGATGGTCACTTGTTGGCCTGATCGGGGTATTGTGTCCAAATTTGGTGTCAATTCGCCCAGGTGTTTTGGAGTTATGTTAGTCCCACAAACGAACATTACATTTTTATTTATATAGATTTTTGTTATTTGATTGTACTGTATTTTGTGGTTTTATATTTATTGATGTGGTATTAATTCTTTATTCCATTTTCTGTATTTTATTGAATTGCACTTATTGTATTATTGTTCCCCGGCGAGAGGAGGCAGGATATAAATCAACATTATTATTATTATTATTATTATTATTATTATTACTATTTTCAACTCAAGGCAAACTAGCATGGGTTTCATTGGCAAGATTTTTATAGAGGGGGTCTGTTTTTGCCTTCCTCTGAGATGGAGGTCACTCACTGGATTTACATTGCTGAGCAAGGATCTGAATCCTGATTTCCATTCTCCAATGTTTAAACCTCTATTCCTCGCTGGCTCTTTCCTGTCCTATTAACCCTTTAAAAATAGTTTAGTCCTCTCTTCGGGATGCTTTTTCAATTGTACCTCTTTTGTGCTTGTACAGCGGCCTCTAGTGACAAGGAGAACTGTGATGGGTGAGGATTCAAACTGATAATAATACTAATAATATTACAATATAATGGTATAGTGCAATATAGTAATATATAATACTGATATTGTACTATGCTAATAATATAATATATTGTATGAAAATATATCTTTTAAGCTGCTCTGAGTCCCCTTCGGGGTGAGAAGGGCGGCATATAAATGCCGTAAATAAATAAATAAATTTAATGAATGTGTTCTGCATCATCTCATGTCTGACTTAACAGATAAAGCTTCGGCCGTTATACCTTATTTGGCAGTCATGAGGATCAAATAAATGCAATATTTATCTAATCATTTAGGGTGTAAGATAAGCCTGCTTAGGTTAAATTGAATGTTGCTTAGATCAATGGAACATAAATGTTGTTAGGTTTCAGTAAGGCCTTTGACAAAGTCCCCCATGAACTTCTGGCAAACAAACTAGTCAAATGTGGCCTAGGCAAAACTACGGTTAGGTGGATTTGTGATTGGTTAAGTGAACAAACCCAAAGGATGATTCTCAGTTATACTTCCTCTTCATCCTGGAAAGAAGTGACAAGTTGAGTCTCTGTGTTCCATTCTGGGCCCAGACTTGTTCAACATCTTTATTAATGACTTAGATGAAGGGTTAGAAGGCATGATCATCAAGTTTACAGACAACAACAAATTGGGAGGGATAGCTAATACCCCAGAAGACAGGAGAATAATTTAAAACAATCTTTAAAAAAATTGGAGAGATAGGCCAAAACTATCAAAATGAAGTTCAACAGGAACAAATGCAAGACACTCCACTTAGGCAGAAAAAAATTAAATGCAAGGATACAGACTGGGGGACGCCTGGCTCAACAGCAGTACATGTGAAAAAGGTCTTAGAGTCCTCGTGGACAAGTTAAGCATGAGCCAACAATGTGATGCGGCGGCAAAAAAAGCCAATGGGGTTTTGACTTGCATAAATAGGAGTTTAGTGTCAAGATCAGGGGTCCTCAAACTTTTTAAACAGAGGGTCAGGTCACAGTCCCTCAAACTGTTGTAGGGCCAGATTATAATCTGAAAAAAAAAACATGAATGAATTCCTATGCACACTGAACATATCTTATTTGTAGTGGAAAAAACACTTTAAAACAATACAATAATTAAAACGAAGAACAATTTTAACAAATATAAACTTATTAGTATTTCAATGGGAAGTGTGGGCCTGCCTTTGGCTGATAAGATATGATTGTTGTGGTGGTAGTGGTGGTGGTGGTGGTGTGCTTTCAAGTCATTTCAGACTTAGGTTGACCCTGAGCGAGGGCCGGGTAAATGACGTTGGAGGGCCGTATCTGGCTCCCAGGCCTTAATTTGAGGACCCCTAGTCTAGATCCAGGGAAGTCATGCTACCTCTCTATTTTGCCTTGGTCAGACCACACCTGGAATACTGTGTCCAATTCTGTGTCCAAGGGAGATGTTGACAAGCTGGAATGTATCCAGAGGACGGCAACTAAACTGATTAAAGGTCTGGAGAACAAGCCCTATGAGGAACGGCTTAAAGAACTGGGCATGTTTAGACAGCAGAAGAGAAGGCTGAGAGGAGATATGATGAGGGCCATGTATAAATATGTGAGGGGAAGTCATAGGGAGGAGGAAGCAAGCTTGTTTTCTGCTGCCCTGGAGACTAGGATGCGGTACAATGACTTCAAACTACAAGAAAGAAGATTCCATCTGAACATTAGGAAGAACTTCCTGACTGTGAGAGCTGTTCAGCAGTGGAACTCTCTGCCCCAGAGTGTGGTGGAAACTCCTTCTTTAGAGGCTTTTAAACAGAGGCTGGATGGTCATCTGTCAGGGGTGCTTTGAATGCGATTTTCCTGGACAGAATTGCCCACTAGGTCTCTTCCAACTCTATGATTTAAGATGAATGGGAGCAGAACATCAATCTTTCACGCTTCATCCATGAATGGTTCCAGAACATCATTGTGTTAAATCCTTTTAAATATTAACTCTGAAGCTTTGCGTTTAGTATGTTAAAATTGCACTGTGCTTAATAAGAGACCATGTTCAAAAAGATCTGTTTGTGATTAAATTGTGTTGCTGATGAATTGGACTGTCATGGCAACTATCAGCATTATAATCTATTACTCTGAAAGGTAGTGAAGTATGAGATGGTGGAGATAGGCCGCAATGCCAGAATAGCTGGCATGGGAATAAATTATTTATGGTTTTGCCTGTAGAAGATTATTATGAACTTGGAAGGCGGCCTTATATCAAGTTAGGCAACTGGCCAATGTGGCTCAGTATCCAAGGTCCCAAGACCTTCTGGGCCAATGGGATCACATCTGATTACCTTTTTAAATTGTTTTTTTTATTTGTTTAGCTATTTTAATGCTAACAATGTAAATTCAGTCAAAATAATATATATTAAAAGAAAGAAGCAGAAGAAAAATAGAAATGCAAAAAGAAATAACAACAACAACACTATTTATATTCTGCCATTCTCCCCAAAGGGACTCAGTGGTCTATTCCAACTCTATGATTCCATGATCCTGTTGGAGTTCAGTCTGTGATTGTGTTTCAGGATCAGGGTGCTTTGGATTCATTGATGCCAATGAATTTCAAGATGGCAATGGTTTGGTCAATGATACCTATGCAGAAAAGGACCAGGAGACCCCTGTGCAAAGTGTAGTTTCCCATAAGAATGTCCCTGAAGGGTGTGGGGATGATAGTGTACTCCCTGAATTGCTTTTAGAGGGTTCCCATTATTTGGGGCTTGAAAACAACTGGCTACCTGGCCCAGCTGTGAGACTTAATGAGCAAATAGATAGGCAAGAGGAAATTAGTCAAAACAGACAGTCCGAACAGTGCCTTCGGCATTCCGCCAGGCTCCAACAGAAAAAGATAAGGGGATCGCAGGTAAAAGGAAACCAATTCCCAAGTGTGCGGAATAGTTCCAAGTATAGGAAATATAGTCAGATGAAGCATCGTTGAAATCAAGTGTAGTTCTCGTCTTTTGTTTCATGGAAGCTTTGCTTTGGAAGATTCTTGTCTAAGTATTTCTTGTTCATGGTTTGGACTCTTGGAATGAATGAATGCATGCCTACTCATGCCTTGGATTAATGTGCCCTGTTTTCCTGAATTATATTAGAGAAGTGTGGACTTTGTTTTTATGGACTTTGCTGAACTTAACCCTGGACTATTATGGCTCCTGCTTATCTTCAAACCTAATTGGATTTACCTCTTTCTTTAAAGTGCTTTTTACTTGCTGCTTTTTAAATTATCTTCAATAAAAGGATTATTTTCCAATCAGCGGTGTGGTGTTTACAGTCAGAGGGCTTTTCCTGTCCTGGAGTGCCACAGATCCCTCAAACACTCATTGATTTGGCAGTTTAGGTCAACATAGTTTGAGAGGGGGCCAGGGGACAGTTCCATCTTGTCTCCTGCATATGTCATCAATCGGGGACCCCTCCCCCCAGCACCAACTGCCGCTCTGGGCCAGAGTGAAGAGAGAGGGGGCCAGAGGACAATTCCATCTTGTCTCCTGCATATGTCATCAGTCAGGGACCTCTCCCCCCAGCACCAACTGCTGCTCTTGGCCAGAGTGAAGAGAGAGGGGACAGAAGACAGTTCCACCTTGTCTTCTGTGTTATTCTAATAATATAATATAATGTAATATAATATATTGTATATACATATAATATTTATAATATTATAATGTAATGCAATACAATACTAATAATAATATATTATAATTATATATTATATTACATGTGATATTACTTTTTTTTTTGTCGTGTCAGGAGCAACCTGAGAAATTCCAGGTCGCTACTGGTGTTCTATTACTAATAATCTATATAAATAAAAGTGTAATGTTAATTTGTGGGATTAACAGAATTTGGAAACCACTGGACGAATTGACACCAAATTTGGACACAAGACACCTAACAACCCAATGTATGTCCTTCACTCAAAATTTGTTTGATTTTGTCATTTGGGAGTTGTAGTTGCTGGGATTTATAGTTCACCTATAATCAAAGAGCATTCTGAGCTCCACCAATGATGGAATTGAAACAAACGTGGCACACAGGACTCCCATGACCAACAGAAAACACTACAAGGGTTTGGTGGGCATTGACCTTGAGTTTGGGAGTTGTAGTTCACCTCCATCCAGAGAGTACTGTGGACTCAGACAATGATGGATCTGGACCAAACTTGGCACGAATATTCCATATGCCCAAATATGAATGCAGATAGAGCTTGTGGGGAAATAGACCTTGACATTTGGAAGCTGTAGTTACTGGGATTTATAGTTCACCTACAATCAAAGAGCATTCTGAACCCCACCAATGACAGAATTGGGGCAAACTTCCCACACAGAACCCCCATGACCAACAGAAAATACACAAGGCCATGCAGTGCAACTCCCTTCACCAGGGGAAGAAAACGTAATCAAAGCCCTCCTGACAAAGAGCCATCCAGCCATAAATATAGATAGATATGATTCACACACAGAGAGATATAGTATGATAGATTTGAAAGGGACCCCTAAAGAAGGACAATAATATGTTACATATCCCAGAGTAGGCAAACCAGACAATCTCCACATCAACATCGACAAAGAAACAAGAAGAAAGATATATATATCTTATAAGCAGCTCTGAGTCCCTTTTACGGTGAGAAGAACAGCATATAAATGTAGTAAATAAATAATAAAATAAATAAAATTATAGTTTAGGTCAACATCAACATCCATAATTTAGGTCAACATCCATAATTTAGGTCAACATCCATAAAACCAAATGCAGAACAGAATAGATGATTGTATCAGTAATTGGTCATACCGTGTAAGGGCATAGCATATGGTGGATGTATCAGAGTTACAAGAAGGGATTGAGAAATGAGAGAAGGCTTGACCCCAAAGGATTGTCCAACAGTAGTCATTGCTAGCTCTGGAAAACTTGGAAAGGGTGGAGGAAGACCTGTATGGATCTGTGGTATAAGCAGTGTCAAAAATCAAGAGGTAGTGGAGTTTTCATAGTTTCCACCTGGGAAAACAACTACATTATCCCAGATCATCACACAATGCTTGATGCTGTGGTTGTGTGTTGAGACAATGCCTTCACCTAGGTCATAGTGAGCCCTATGGCTTAGTGTAGGCTGTGTATGAAGTACTCTAAACAATTGCTTGTTTTTTTATTTATGCAGAGAAATACAATGACAGTTTATCAGAGAAATTCTAGTCTTATCTCTGTTTGGAAAGAGCTCATAAAACATCCTCCCAATGGCTCGTATTGTTGGGAAGGCAAGAGTTGAGTTTTCCCAACGGTTGACTGCCCTTAGCCAAGTGTTGTTGTGTGTGAGTTTTTCATAATGAGGCATCCTGGCAACACAGCAGCCCATGCTTCACTTAAAAAGAAACAAGTTACGACTCTTCCACTGTAAATTTGATTTGCCAATAGCACTACTGCTATTTTTCAAAAACCCAACAAGCAAATGCTATCATTGGCTGTCCGTATCCTGTTTATGCCTTTAAACTTGATGACTTTTCCCCTCGAATTTAGCCTCCGGAGTTCATCCATCTCCACCCGAAATTAGTATTACGTGCAATGCATTTTTCACACATGAAGGTCATGTATCACTTGGAAGGAAAAATAATGATACACAAGTTAAAGCATGCAGCGACAAAGCAAAAGCATTCATTAAACACAGACAGTATGCAAACTTGGAGAACACCTGGAGGAACTCATGAGGCACCCATTCTGGATGTAAGGAAGGAATACATTAAAAACATCATGTTAATGGCATTTGGATCTGAAGTTGGGATGCTGAGAGATCCCAGTTCAGCTGCAAGCTTTTGTGGAGTCGGGTCTACAGCAATTCTCAAGCTAAAGATTTACAATTGGTGCTTGTTTATTGTCTGGGCCTTTTGAAAGACCTGCGTTAACAGAACTATGCGCTCTTCCCAGAATTGATTCTTTAATCTAGATAGACTTTCTTGGCAAGACAAAAATATTGTGCTGCCAGGAATCCTTTGGGGGAGGAATAACCCTTTTTAATCAGTTGGATCGCGAAAGTTAGTATCCTACCACTTTGACGCCTAAGCAATTTGTGCCCTCAGATATGATGGGAATCAGACAATAATAATAATAATAATAATAATAATAATAATAATAATAATAATAATAATAACTTTATTTATACACCGCCACCATCTCCCCAAGGGACTCGGTGCAGCTTACATGAGGCCGAGCCCAAAGTACACCAACAGTAAAGCAATAAGAAAACAATCAATACAACAGTTGAAATAAATCTCATAAACAAAAGTAAACAATAAACAGTAACTATAACAACAAGCATTTAAAACCAAGTCAACTTTCTGTATGTAATTCTGGACCTGGTGGTTTCTATCCTGGTAAATCATTTGCAACCTGATAAAAAAGAGAAAGGGATGTTGTCGAAGGCTTTCATGGCTGGAATCACTGGGTTGCTATGAGGTTTTCAGGCTGTATGGCCATTTTCCAGAAGTATTCTCTCCTGATGTTTCACCCACATCTATGGCAGGCATCCTTAGAGGTTGTGAAGTCTTCTGGAAACTCGGCAAGCGAGCTTTATATATCTGTGGAATGTCCAGGGTTAGAAAGAACTCTTGTGTGGGTTGTAGGTTTTTTCGGGCTATATGGCCATGTTCTAGAGGCATTCTCCTGACATTTCGCCTGCATCTATGGCAAGCATCCTCGGAGGTAGCTGAGGTAGTGAGAGGTATCCTCACTACCTCTGAGGATGCTTGCCATAGATGCAGGTGAAACGTCACGAGAGAATGCCTCTAGAACATGGCCATAAAGCCCAAAAAAACCTACAACAACCCAGTAATTCCGGTCATGAAAGCCTTCGACAACTCTTGTCTGCTTGAGGCAAGTTTGAATGTGCAATTGGCAGCCTTGATTAGCATTGAATGGCCTTGCAGCTTTTAAGCCTGGCTGCTTCCTGCCTGGGGGAAAACTATGTTGGTAAGGGAGGGATCCTCTCACCTATGCAGGACTCTACCATATACCATGCAGCTGTGGACAAGACTACATAGGGACCACCAAATGAAGACTACTTCAACCAGAGGAGTCAGCCATAGTAGTGCACTTGGTCAACCAACCTGGGCACAGCATATTATTTGAGAACACAGAAATGTTGGACCACTCTAACAGCCACTACACAGACTACACAGAGATGCCATTCAAATCCACAAGTTTCAACAGAAAGGAGGAAGCCATGAAAAATAAACAAAATCTAGCTAACAGTATTTAAAAAAAAACCCTCTAAGATCAGGACAATAAATAAGGAAAAACACTAAAAAGGAGGGGGAATTCCAGACAATAATCAATCCGGGCCAGCTAACACCACTCAGCAAAAGATCCCAAGGCAGGAAGCAGCCAGGCTTTGAATCTGCAAGGCCAATCAATGCTTTCAACAGACAAGAGTTCTTTCTCCCACCCTGGGCATTCCATAGATATATAAACCCTACTTGCCTAGTTTCCAACAGACCTCACAACCTCTGAGGATGCCTGCCATAGATGTGGGCAAAATGTCAGGCGAGAATGCTTCTGTAACATGGCCATACAGCCCGGAAAACTCACAGCAACCCTGAGAAAGGGATATTTCCCCCTTTTTGTTTGTTCCATTAATTTGAGCTTATTCCCCGCTCTTTTTTCCTTTCGAATAGCAAGGGTTGCCCGTGCCACAACTATTTGTTTTTTGGGGGTTTTTTTGTCATTTGAAGCCCAACCAACCTATTTCCAACCGGTTCAAGGTGGCTCATATGGAGTTTGTATTTTAATATGTTGTCAGTCCTCGTCAACTGGACTAAAAGATAGTGACTGCTTCATCTTGAAGCAGTCAAAAACAACTGTGACAAGCATCTCCCCAATGGAAATTTACCGTGCTATCTTTCTAAATTAGAGAAGTGCTCTTAGGTGATCTACTGTGCCCAATAAAATGCAGTTTAGATAACTTTCTTGGTTTGTTTGTTCATTATGGGGGCATTATGCATCAGGAATGGTCTCTTTTTAAATGATAAAAGGAAAAGGATAAAAGGAAAAATAGGAAAAATTAGAATTACTGTGGTCTGTATATACACTCCAAACAAAAATTAAAATTAAATTAAAATTTAAAATGTTTTAAATTGCCTTGAACAGGCAGGATTACTTTTAATATATGTGTGTTATGGCGACAATTTTAATGCATATTTTGTTTTGTTAATCTTATGGTTATGTTGTTTTTACTTTGTATGTTCTGTGTTTTTTACCTGGGAACTGCTCTGAGTCCCCTCGGGGAGATAGAACGGTATATAAATAAAGTTTTATTATTATTATTATTAAAAACATATATAAAACAGGTATTTAGGAAGATTGATAAGTTTGCAGAAGGGAAATTGTATTGTGCGGGAGATTACAACTTGGAATTAGTACCAACAAGGCAAAATAATAATAGGAAGTTAAATATAAGAGAATACAACATGCATGATCTATTAGAAGGGGAATCAGAGAATAATAAATGGACATATTATTCAGGAATACATGATACATATAGTAAAATAGATTATATTCCTTTTTAAAGTCAGGATAAGAATGTTATTCATCTTGTTCACATTCCTTTTCTAAAAACAGTAGTAAACATTTTTTAAAAGGCCAGATTTGGTCACAAATAAAGACATACAAAATGCAACCTGATACTTGGCTGAAGAGAGAGGTGAAATGAGTTACTGTGTCGATTAGTAGGATTCAATTGGCAATTTAGCCTAGGTGTCACTTGCTAATCGTTTATATTCTCACTTTTCTTTGCATTTCAGCAACTCTAATTTATGATTGATTTATGCCAAAAGTTTCACAATGAGTGAAATGTTTATAAGCTGGATATATGATTGATTATTGTTCATGTTTTGTTTGGAATACCATGTGCCTGCAGATCACATTGCCTATCAGCCTACATATAGATCTGTACATATTTTCCTTCTTTTATCTGATTGGCAAATGATACTGAGGTTTTATTACTATCCGGTGCGGCATGTGGGTTGGGTTGCTAATGAGAATGGTTGAGATCCAGCACCAATTTAAAAATGCACAGAGTTGTTGGAGTTTATATCAGGTTCAGACTACCGTACTTTTCTGTCTGAGCCAGTATGATCCCTCGTGGAGAATGGACTTGTAATCTCCTGCTTGTCACACAATGTAATCTAGATTGGGCTATTTCTCACTTGATCCCCCTTGCAGTGCCTGTAGTAGTGGCTGGAAACATGGGAACTAAGCATGTGAAGCATTTTCTTCTGCTATGGCAATTTAGGGATGCAGAACACTTTGTCAGCTTCAAGCAATAATTGACATTTTGCTGCCTGAAGCAAAGGATGAGATGTTGTCCTTGCTCATTCCAAGACTCAGAGTAGCAGCTGAATTTCACTTCCACTCTGGTTGTGGGAGTGACCTGTTTGAGGACATCAGGTTTGTGTAGAAAGTGTGGGAAAGCGGCATGCCTCCCAACCTGTAATTGCAGGCAGAATCTTCCAATATCCGTTCGGTCTTGGCAGGACTGTCCCCAACTGTTTAATTACATACGTTCAGTGGCAGTAATGGGTGAAAATGTTATAAAGTTAAAACCTAGACATCAAAATATGCCTCTGGAAGTAAATTAGTGAGATGACTAAAAGATCAACTGGACAAAGAACCCTCTATGATTTACCATATTTACTCGATTCTAATGCTTGCCTTTTAAACATATTTTATTAAGTTTTCAAAATACAACAGTTCAAACACATCAAATGTAAAAGATAGAAAATAAATGAAGATATTGAAGAAAAGGGAAAAAAGAAGAAAAGTATATACATTAAAATATTTTGACTTCCATTTTTGTTCTTTGTGGTTCTGTTTTTTTCTCTTTCTCTATTTGTATATCAGGAGAGATTTTTCCTAGAGTTTAATCCCCTTATTTTCTTCCGAAAGATGTTTATCCTCTTTCTTCCCTGAACCAACTTATTTGGTTCATTTATTTATTTGTTTATTTTCCCCTATACTCTTCAAAAAAGTTCCCAGTTTGTTTGTTTTGTTGGTCTTCCTGTGCTTTTCCTTAGCAAAAATGTTAATTTGTCCATGTCTTTTATCTCTAAAATTTTATCCAACCATTGTTTTTTATGGGATCGTATCTACTTTATTTTGCATAGATTATATGTGCCACGGTAGTGATGTATGTGAATAAAATGTACTTGTTCTGGTCAAGCATTAATTCTTTATCAGTTACTAGCCATCCCCTGCCACACGTTGCTGTGGCCCAGTCTGTGTATATGTTTTGTGTATGTATATATATGTATGTGTGTATATGTAGTTTTGTGCATGCATTGTAATGTATTTTTTATTTTTTTGGCTTTTTAAGTCCCTTCCGCTATGCTTTTCAGTGTTTTTGAGTGATGGTCACTCGTTGGCCTGATAGGTATCTTGTGTCCAAGTTTAGTGTCAATTTGTTCAGTGGTTTCTGAGTTATGTTAATCCCACAAATGAACATTACATTTTTATTTATATAGATTCCCAAGAAGTATTCCGGTTTCATTAAAATCTTTCTTTTAAAAATCTTTTGGGATTCTTCCTGTATTAGTCTCCATTATTTAGTGGCTTCTTTACATGTCCACCACATATGGTAGAGACTTCCTACCTGTGATTGACATTTCCAACAGTTGTTCTGGTTGTTTTTATACATTAGGCTGAGGTTTTGAGGGGAGATGTACCAACAGTGAAACATCTTCAACCAATTTTCCTTAAGATCTGCTGAATAGGTATATTTTAGTTTTTACCTTCAAATTTGTTGCCACTCCTGAATCTTTATATTGAAAAAATGTATTTTTTAATAAAAGGTAGGTTCTTTTTAAAAATATTTTTGAAAATATGTGGGGAGTGGTTTGGGGAAAAAGTCCCGTCCCCCCCAAAACAGAAAAGAAAAAGCGGGTGGAGGGTGTAAAACAAGTTTTTTCCAAAATGAAGAAAATGATTTTTTTTTTTGAGAAATTGATTTTTAAAAGTAAAAAAAAAATTGAAAAAAAAATTCTCAACCCTACGGATTAAAAACATGCTTTTGGAAACAATTGGGTTTTAGGGGAAAAATTGATTTTCTTCAAAAGATATTTTTCCACCCCAGAAAGTTGCGGAAAATATTAAAAATAGTGTGGGTTTTTTTTAACTTTGTGGGGTGAGTTTTTCTCTAACCCATGGGGGTTGAAAAATGTTTTTTAAATAAGTGTTTTTGAAAAAAAAATGTGTTTTCTAGGGAAAATTGAGTTATTTCCAATCCCCAGCAGTTGGTTGTAAAGAATGTTTCTTTATGAAAAAAATGGGTTAGAAATAATTGTATTAATAAACAAATCCTCTTTTACCACACACTGCATAGTATTTTATTTCTCCTGTATAAGTTTTCACATGTGCTGTAGATGGCCATTAGTATTTTAGCAATACAAAAAATCCTAAGGGATTTTCTAAGGATGGTATTTGTAGTAAAATTTGCTTGGGAAAGCACAATTCAATAGCAATATTTTCATGTTGCAAAGGAAGAGTAAGCAGACTACTCCCCATATTTATCCTGCTTTTTGTGTGATCATATAGCTAAATGAGATATTTAATACTCATGATTCAGCATAAGTGTTATAATTGCACCCCAAAGTCAGTCACAAGAAACAGAATATTGAAATATATAAATTTTATTTTCTCCACACGATGTCCAACTGTGGGCTGAAGGCTAGAAATACATTCTGCCCAGGTCTGTCACTGCAAGATCTGAAACAATGAAACAGATTACATTATTAAAATCTTCAGAAAACCTACTGCATATCCCTTGCACACACCTCCAAAATGACATAACATATTTGTTTTACATCAGTTAAATAATGAAGAATTAATTTCAAAATTGAGTAAAAATGGAGCAATTTTTACCCTGATTTTCAATGTAACAGTTAGAATGGCTATGTTTCTATCTTCAACATGATACCCAGAAAGAAATTTTTAAAAAACTATTGAAGTCCTTCTCTTCAGAGGACGTAATCTACCCTCTTAAAGATGAAGATTATGTGGCCCCTAGTAAATAATGGTTTCTAGTTCAGAAGAAAGCTTTTAAAACATTAGCATCTTTGCTCTTTTCTGTAGAAATGCCTTAATCACCAATGCAGATTAAGGTTAATACAAATCAGAATCCCTTGAAAATTGCAATCTACTTCAAATCAGTCTCAACTCCCAGTTTATAAATCAAGTTATACTGTGGACCAGGATACATATTATGGAGATCCACTAAGGGGTAACCGCATAATATACATTGCAAACTATTTGTTAAACTGGTTGTCTACCCTCCTGGTGAAGAGCATTTGAATTCTTCCTTGAATTCTGGCTTTCCAATCAAGTGAACCACTTACGACCCACAATGAATTATATTCATTCAACAGTGAATACACTGCTTCTTCACAAAGATTTCTACTTCAGTCTCATGCCATTTCCCTGAAAACAAGACCTAATTGGAAATTAAGCCCTAGCATGATTTTTCAGAAGGAATGTATTATATATTCTCCCCCCAAAATAAGTCTCAATTGAGATTGTCAGCCAGCTGGATGCATTTACCGGTAGTACATCCGTTACAACAGGCATACTGAATTACAAAACAATATTAATGTACTAGCTATCCCCTGCCACGCGTTGCTGTGGCCCAGTCTCGTGAGCTGGAAAATAAAGTAATAAGAAAGTATTGGTTTCTAATATATGTAATGCCTTGATGCTTGTGGGTTAAAAGTATTTCTTGCTGTTTCTTTGTCAGTGTTGATGTGGAGATTGTCTGGTTTGCCTACTCTGGAACATGCAACCTATCATTGTCCTTCCTTAGGGGTCCCTTTCAAATCTATGATACTACATCTGTGTGTGAATCATATCTCTCTCTATATATCTATGGCTGAATGACTTTTTGTCAGGAGGGCTTTGATTAGATTTTCTTGCCCTGGTGAAGGGAGTTGGACTCGATGGCCTTAAGTATTTTCTGTTGGTCATGGGGATTCTGTGTGGGGAGTTTGCCCCAATTCTTCATTCGTGGGGTTCAGAATGTTCTTTGTAGGTGAACTATAAATCCCAGTAACTCCCAAATGACAAAGTCTATTTCCCCCAAACTCCATCTGAGTTCATATTTGGGCATATGGAGTATTCGTGCCAAGTTTGGTCCAGATCCATCATTGTTTTGAGTCCACAATGCTCTCTGGATGTAGGTGAACTACAAGTCCCAAACTCAAGGTCAATGCCCACCAAACCCTTACAGTATTCTCTGTTTGTCATTGGAGTTCTGTATGCCAAGATTGGTTCAATTCCATCATTGGAGTTCAGAATGCTCTTTGATTGTAGGTTAACTATAAATCCCAGCATGACAAAATATTTTTTTTTAGTGATGGTCACTAAGTAGTCTCGTGGCCAAATTTGACGGCAATTCTTCCAGTGGTTTTTGAATTATGGTAATCCCACAAACAAACGTTACATTTTATATAGATAATATATAAACAAATATAAATATTTGTTTATATAAAAAGAATCTGCGAACCCCACCTCCTCCAAGATGAACAGAACCACCTAAACTGGGCTCTACAGGCCAATGGATACTCCACCTCAGACATCAGAAGAGCTGCAAGATCGAGATCAAGCCACGAGAGTAAAGACAAAGATCCACCCAGAAGAAAAGTGTTCTTGCCATACATCAAGGGAACCACTGACCGCATAGGGAAGCTGATGAGGAAACACAACATACAAACTATCTACAGACCTACCAAGAAAATCCAACAAATGCTACGTTCAGCAAAGGACAAGAGGGATCCTCTCACTTCTGCAGGAGTCTACCGTGTACCATGCAGCTGTGGACAAGTCTACATAGGGACCACCAAACGCAGCATTGCCCAAACACGAATCAAGGAACATGAAAGGCACTGCAGACTACTTCAACCAGAGAAGTCAGCCATAGCAGAGCACCTGATGAACCAACCTGGACACAGCATATGATTTGAGAACACAGAAATGCTGGACCACTCTCACAACCACCATGTCAGACTACACAGAGAAGCCATTGAAATCCACAAACATGTGGACAATTTCAACAGAAAGGGGGAAACCATGAAAATGAACAAAAGCTGGCTACCAGTATTAAAAAAACTCTAAAATTACAACAGCAAAACAACAGAGAGTAAACAATCAGGCACATCTAATCACCTCTCAACAAAAGATTGTCCCAAGCACTGCCAGGCCATCAAATGTTAATCAAGGTGGTAAGTTAAAACATTCACACCTAGCTCCAACAGATAAGAGTTCTTTGCCCTACCCTAGTCATTCCACAGATATATAAACCCACTTTCCTAGTCCCAATAGACCTCACTACCTCTGAGGATGCTTGCCATAGATGCAGGTGAAATGTCAGGAGAAAATGCCTCTAGAACATGGACATATAACCTGAAAAAACCTACAACCCAAATATAAATATTATTACATTCATACTTTAAAAAAACCCTGCTATATTATAATTAGGTATTTGTAAATACCCAAGCAGGCGCCTTTGAATGAGAAGTAAACACCTATGTAAGCAGATGAACTCAAAACTTATTGCCAAATGAACCATTAGAGTACAGGCATAACGCACAAATAACATGCACACTTGATACATGAAATAATAAGACATCCCCTGAAAATAAGCCCTAATGCATCTTTTGGAGCCAAGCTTTGTGGAAGGTACACTTACTTTGTGGTAAATACAGTATTATGCATCAATTTTATGCCCATGTTAGAAGGGAAACTAACATTTTTAGTTGAGACATGATTTGAAACAGCGGTTTTCTGGGTTGCTCAAGCTGAAACCATTGCTGATAACTAAGAAAAAAATCCATCTTTTTATGTCACTCATGTACATTCATTCAAAAAGATCACCAACCTGTTGAAAGTTTATTCATCTGCTTGTTGTACAGTTCCCTTCTCAGAGACATAGATACCATCCAAGAATTTTCTGATATCTTTGTTCTTGACTGTGGTGGCCTGCTGGATCAAGGCAGCTATAAAGAAAACGAGACTGGTTCAGCCATCTTATGCTCTCTGTTCCATTCAGTAAAAGATACTACTAACTTCAAATAAAATCAGGCAGCCAGTGGGATGTTGTGGTCTGAGTGCTGGATTAGGACACTAACCCATGGAGACCCACTCTGAACAAATTCTCCCCCCCAAAACCCCCAAATTGGTTTACCTTAGGGTTACTGTAAATCAGAAATGACCTACAAGCACAGAAGTTTCACTTCCAAGCCACATTTCCCCAATTGAACAGAAAACAACCAAAGTTTAACCCAATGTTATTTATTCCATAATACAGTGTTTGACTAACATACCAGAGTTAGATACCAGTTCAATATCATTTCCTTCAAGGATCAGCTCATCCTTCTGGGCTTGAGATACTATACAATTGACGCCTAAAATTGAAAGGGAAAAAAACCAATTTACTCAAGGGTTATCACTGAAAGCTATTATTTCATAAGGCGTTTAATTAAGCAGTGCAACTAATTGATTGACTATTGGAACATGGAATAATGGACAAGGAGATCGGATTATGACTTTACTGATGAGACGTGATGGATTAGTTATATGGATGTATTGATGTTATATTGATGTATTGTTATATTGATGTAGTTATCATGATTACAGTTTTAAATGCTAATGTTGTGCACTTTGTATACTGATTTGGTTGTAAACCGCTCTGAGTCACCTACGGGCTGAGAGAGAGCGGTATACAAATGAAGTAAATAAATAAATAAGGATAATTATTGTGACCTAGGCATCAGGTTGGCTAAAGACAGAAGGGTTGATTCAGAAAAATAAAGGAGAGTCCATTCCCCAGGGCTTAAGTACTTTGCAGAGGTGTATGAGTTATTCATAAGTAGGAATTCTGAAGCCTGCAGTCTATCCACAGCATAATAATAATAATAATAATAATAATAATAATAACAACAACAACAATAATAATAATAACAATCCTTTATTTATACCCCGCTAACATCTCCCGAAGGACTCGGTGCGGCTTACAAAAGGCCGAGGCCCAACACATCAATAAAACAACAGCATAACAAATACAACAATAAACAAACTCAAAAAAAGCAATAGACATTAAAACAATAGCAATAAACATTAGACAATAACACTACGATGCATTTAAAACTAAGGCGGGCCAAATGTAATGATTAAAAATTTTAAAAATGCTGGGCATGACAGGTGAAATGGATAGGTTTTTGGAGATAGGTGCGGTGTGCAGATAATCTTAAATCTCTAGTAAAGTGCATTTGGGACATGATGCTTGGAGTTTCTTATTCTGGGAAGGCACACTGGAACAACCACGTCTTCAAGCTCTTCCTAAAGACTGCCAATGTTGGGGCTTGTCTGATGTCCATGGGGAGAGAGTTCCAGAGTCGGGGGGCCACCACGGGAAAGGCCCTGTCCCTCGTCCCCACCAATCGCGCTTGCGACGCAGGTGGGATCGTGAGCAGGGCCTCTCCAGATGATCGAAGAGATCATGTGGGTTTGTATACGGAGATACAGTCACACAGGTAGGCGGGTCCCAAACCGTTTAGGGCTTTGTAGGTAAGCACCTGCCCCTTGAATTGGGACCGGAAAATGAACGGCAGCCAATGGAGCTCCTTAAACAGGAGGGTTGACCTCTCCCTGTAAGGAGCATCAGTTAACAGCATATTATACTGACAACCAATATTCCATCACCTTTATTTATTTATGACATTTATATGCCGCCCTTCTCACCCCGAAGGGGACTCAGAGTGGCTTACAAGGTATATATTACATACAATGTATTATATTAATAGCATAGTACAATATCAGCATTAAACATTGCTATATTGCACCATACCACTATATTATAATATTAGTAGTAATATTACATGTAATATAAATATATAATATAAAAATGTAATACAATAGTCTGGTTGCTACTGACACGATAAATAAATATTATATTATATTGCATTACATTATAATATTATAAATATTACTAGCTGTACCCACCATGCGTTGCTGTGGCCAACCTTCCCTCCCTCTTTCTCTCCTTTTTTCCTATCTTTCCTTCCCTCCCTCTTTCATTTTAAACAGAGGGCCAGGTCACAGTCCCTCAAACTGTTGGAGGGCCGGATTATAATTTGAAAAAACTATGAATGAATTCCTATGCGCACTGCACATATCTTATTTGTAATGCAAAAAAACACACCTAAAAACAATACAATAATTAAAATGAAGAAAAAAATTAACAAATACAAACTTATTAGTATTTCAGTGGGAAGTGTGGGATCCTTTTGGCTGATGAGATAGGATTGTTGTTGTTGCGTGCTTTCAAATTGTTTCAGACTTAGGTTGACCATGAGCAAGGGCCGGGTATATGACCTTGGAGAGCCGTATTCGGCCACCAAGCCTTAGTTTGAGGACCCCTGATCTAGAATAACAAGTATTACAGATGCTGTTCTTTCAGGTTTTGTTCTCAATCTGCAGAGGTGTTCAAAATGGACCATGGACGAGTACCAATCTTTGAGCCATCAGCTGCTAACTTACAGTACATTTGGGGGGGGGGGGGGGAGGAATTACGGTAATAACATGGCACAATATAGTATTAATCCCTAGTACAATGAAAAAATGGCTTTACAAATAGTTTCAGAAGCAATATCCAGTGCATAACAAGTTCAAGAGAAAACAAATACTTACATGGGACTTTATAGGATTATTTTAAATAATTGCTTTTTGTAGTGACCCCCTCTACCCCCAGATCCCTGTTTCCTTCATCATCATAATTTTATTTCTTACCCGCCTCTCCTCGTGGCTCGAGGCAAGTTACCACATTGCTAAAAACACCTAATCTAAAAACATTCTATAAAATACATATATTAAAACGTATTTATACAAAAGGCATATCAAAACACACAGAACAAAGATTAAACATAAGATGCAAGTTTAAAATTTGTGATTAAAACTGGCTGGGCAGGCCTGCCAGAAGACGTAGGTCTTCAAACGTGTTTTAAATTCTGATAGTTCATTTAGCTGTTGGAGCTCTTCTGGCAGGCCATTTCACAGTCTTGGGGTGGTCAATGAAAGCATAACTTGCATCATGAAATTAAAACCACTGCATTGCCAAGCTTCTTACCTGGCCTCATGCGCACCCGGCGGATGAACTTTTCTCCAAGAAAGTTACGGATTTCTACGAGAGAGCCAGACTCCTGTATAACCACGTTGATGGGGAAGTGAGCATAGACAGACCTCATCTTGTAACGAAATCCCTGAAATCACACATATTTCAATCAAAACAAGAACAGTTTAGTGTTTCTTCAAATCAAAACCTAGAACTGCATAATAAAAGCACTGAAATGGCTTACTTATTATTTAAAATATGGTTAACATATCCTCCTGACAAAGCAGCTCATTTTTATAACCCTTTTCTTGTTGTCGTGTGACTACTTAGAAGCTTTAAAACAGCACAGGAATGGCTGGGATATTGAATGAGAAACAAACTTCAGGCACTGTCCTGAAGCAGAGCATCAACATATTTAGTGAAGCCGAAAAAATTTATCATGCTATCTGTATTAACACTTATTGCAAATTTAGCGATTTCATGTTAAGACTTACCAGTGTTACACCCTTGATCATGTTCTGAACGTGACTGCAGATTGTGCGGACTGTCGCCAGCTCTTTTCTGTTACCCCACCATTTGTCAACACGCAGCTATAAAAACACATCAAGTGGCTCTCTTTTAGTCATAATGCAATACCCCTCAGCAAGTATTACAAACAAAAATTAAAATTTCTTTTCAATTAATACTATAAATTTATTTTTATTGTGCCTGTTTCACTTTTCTGACCAGGGTGTATGTTTTAGCTTCTATCGCTTCAGGATAAGCCACTAATATTAATTTATTTATTCACACTGACACAAAACACTGAAACAAACACACAAACAGAGACAGTGTACAATTAGAAGGAAACACCAATATTACAGAAAAATCAAGCATTATTTTTGTATTACATCATTTCCTACACACAGATATCCAGATACTACCCAGAATTGGTGTAAACTTCAGTTAGTTAGCACCGGGATTGTGGCGCAGCTGGCTAAGTGTCAGCTGCATTAAGATCACTCTGACCAAAAGGTCATGAGTTCGAAGCCAGCCGGGTTGGAGTGGGTTTCCAACCAATTGTTGTCAATCTTTGCAACCCGAAAGACAGTTGCATCTGTCAAGTAGGAAAATAAGGTACCACCTTAAAAAGTGTGGAGAGGCTAAATTAACTGATTTATGAGGCCATAAAGAAGACTCCAGCAAAGCATTCCAGCGGGGAAGCATGTGGGGAATGCGGAAGTGCTTCATCAGCATTACAGATGGATGATGAAAGCGACAGCTCCCCTGGTGGCCAGAAAAAGTTAAATAGCCTCTGTGTATGTCTGTATATGTTGTATGTTAAAATTGGCATTGAATGTTTGCCATATATGTGTACACTGTAATCCGCCCTGAGTCCCTGCGGGGTGAGAAGGGCGGAATATAAAAGCTGCAAATAAATAAATAAATTCTGGCGTATAAGACTACTTTTAAACCCAAGAAAATCTTCTCAAAAGTCAGGGGTCGTCTTATACACGGGTGTAGTCTTATTCATGGGAGTCGTCTTAACTCTATATTTTAACTGGAAAAGTTGGGGGTCGTCTTATACGCCCAGTCGCCTTATATGCCGGAATATACGGTAAATAAGTTCTGACATTCAGATATAACTTATACATGAGAGCTGCAGCCTGTTAAGCACAATTAAAAATAAAATGTAATGACAACCTACATACATGACATTTTGACACTTGGTGATACAAGTCTGCATCACAAAAATTAAGGTTTTGAATTATAGCAACTGGCTAACAGGAAGTGTATTTCTGTTACACTCAATACAAACTGTCTTGACAGTTTGTCACACAAGAAACTGGTCTTTGTGTTTCTAAATTACACAAAGAAATAGACACATTTCTTCCCTACAGCTCCTTCCGGACAGGTGCTCCAGATTCATATTTGCAGCAAGGAAAAAAAAAACAGAAGAGGAGGAAAACCAGAAAGAGCAAAATTAATCACCTTCTTTTAAGTTTTGATTTTACACTCCAAACTTCTGCATCATTCGATACAAACCTCATTTGAGCCTACTGCACAAGCATCCATCAAACCTAAAATAGCCTCACTTAATAAGCAAAACTAAAATGAAATCTGAACACTTTAAAATCAATTCACGTTTTTCCAGCAAAAACAGAAAAGCCACAATTGCGTGCCCCCGCCCCCCTTTTTTGGCAAGAAAGACATTTACCAATGACAGGATATATACATTCATCGAACAATTTATGAGAGACATGTATGTATTAACGTAAAATCTATCAAATGCTCACCTTCCTACGCTTCTTCCCCAAAAGAGAGAGCTCCACGTTGATATGATTGAAGTCCCGTCGGAGGGTTCCTCTGGGGCCCTTGACAATGACTGTTCGCCCCTTCAGGGCAATGTCAACTGCGAGAAGAAAAACACTGTATGACACTGAAGAACTCATGAAATATAAAGTTTTATAAATAAAAAAGCTCAAAGAAATGTACATACCTTTCTCAGGGATGTCAACAGTCTGGTTGCTGAGAATAGTCTTCATTTTGAACCTAAACAAAAGAGACACAACAAAGAGCCATGTATATAATAAAACCACATGGTATTTTATAGTTTTCAGGCAGGAAGCTATGATTAAATCAAGCAGATTTTTTTTGCTCAAATTCATATGCTTTAAGTAGAATATTGCTACAACTATCTTGGCCCACATTTTCTTCACTGACATCAATCAGTAAACATTTGTACGTATATTGGTTTGAGTTATGATAATCTCCATTCAGTTTCAAAGGCAGGCCTCTGCAATGAGCAAAATAGGTGCCATCTATTCTGAATGGCACAACTTGGGGATCACAACCAGATACAATGAAGACATCTGCCCTTGCACTTTGTTACTCTGCTGCTGAGCATGTATGCCCAGTGTGGAACACATCTCACCATGCTTAAACAGTGGATGTGGCTCTTAATGAGACATGCCGCATTATCACGGAGTGTCTGCGCCCTACACCACTGGAGAAATTACAGTTTAGCTGGTATTGCACCACCTGACATCCGCCGAGGAGTAGCAAACAATAGTGAAAGGACCAAGGCAGTGACATCTCCAGCTCATCCCTTGTTTGGGTATCAGCCAGCACGCCAATGACTTAAATCAAGAAATAAATTTCTAAGATCTACAGAGACACTCGCTGGAACACCTCAGCAAGCGAGAGTCCAAAAGTGGCAGGCTGAAACCCAGAACCTCAATCAATGGCTGATACCAAATCAGAGGTGCTGAACAGACTGCACTCTGGCACCACAAGATGCAGAACCAACCTTAGGAAATGCGGCCACAAAGTGGAATCCACGACATGCAAGTGTGAAGAGCAAACTAATGACCATCTACTGCAATGCAACCTGAGCCCTGCCACATGTACAATGGAGGACCTTCTTGCAACAACACGAGAGGCACTCCAAGTGGCCAGATACTGGTCAAAGGACATTTAATAGAATACCAAGCCTGCAAACTGTGTTTTGTTTATTTGTTTTTAATGCAATACAACTGTTTTGGTTCGCTTCTGACACGATAAATAAATTCTGAAAACCATTCATAGAATCATAGAGTTGGAAGAAACCTCATGGGCCATCCAGTCCAACCCCCTGCCAAGAAGCAGGAATACTGCATTCAAAGCAGCCCTGACAGATGGCCATCCAGCCTCTGTTTAAAAACTTCCAAAGAAGGAGCCTCCACCACACTCCGGGGCGGAGAGTTCCACTGCTGAACGGCTCTCACAGTCAGGAAGTTCTTCATGTTCAGATGGAATCTCCTTGTAGTTTGAAGCCATTTTTCCGCGTCATAGTCTCCAGGGAAGCAGAGAACAAGCTTGCCCCTCCTCCCTGTGACTTTCACATATTTATACATGGCTATCATATCTCCTCTCAGCCTTCTCTTCTTCAGGCTAAACATGCCCAGCTCTTCAAGCCGCTCCTCATAGGGCTTGTTCTCCAGACCCTTGATCATTTTAGTCACCCTCCTCTGGACACATTCCAGCTTGTCTCTCTTCAAATGTGGTGCCCAGAATAGGACACAATATTCTAGTTGTGGTCTAACCAAGGCAGAATAGAGGGGTAGCATGACTTCCCTAGATCTAGACCAGTGGTTCTCAATCTGGGGTCCCCAGATGTTTTTGGCCTACAACTCCCAGAAATCCTAGCCAGTTTACCAGCTGTTAGGATTTCTGGGAGTTGAAGGCCAAAAACATCTGGGGACCCCAAGTTGAGAACCACTGATCTAGACACATTCCAACCATCATGGCACAGATAGGGCGTTATATTTTACAGATTGGTACTAACTGCATTGAAATCACAACCTTTAAGCTTCACTAATATTATATGCGACTAATTTCCAGCTTTCATTTTTTCCCAGGCCCAACAGAAGACACAACATCCTGCTAAGCAAATATTGGGGAACTGTTTGGGCTCTTAAGTGGGCAAAACAGTCCGCGCATGCGTAGACGCGCCTGTCTCCCCTCAACGAAAAGAGGCCTTGTTTCTGGCCCTCTTCCCTCCGGAGCCCAGCCGAATTAAAGACCAGAGCTGTTCCCGACACATTCAGAGACATTTGCCTTTGGTTGTCGCGGGGCGTCTACACCACTCAAGTGCCTCCGCTCTTGAGATGGAACCGGATTTAACCGGCCCTCCGACTCCCGAAAAGAGACGCGTCCCTTACCTTTCACTTCACAGAAAGGCGGAAAGGAAGAGCGTGCTGCGTCATCACGCTTTTATACGGCCACGCGACGTTCTCCTGGTGACGCTATTACGTCAGGGATGGGGGACTCGACCAATCAATCGCTACGCAGGACGAGCAGACGATTGCAGAGCTCTGAGGGACGGAGAGAGGCCGGTATGGCGTTGCTCCAGCGAGGCCTCTCCAGCGGGGCTGGCTCTTTGTCGAAGTTGAAGAGGCTGGCGGGGCTGGAGAGGCCGGTGAGTCTCCCGGGAGGGCGCCAGGGCCGCTTCAAGTCGAATGTGGATATTGTGTTGTCATGTCACCTCACACAGGTGACCCTGTTTTGTTTGCGGCCTATCCTGACGTCACGACAGCGTTGCATTAGCAGGTGCTCAGAAATGTTTGGTTTTGGCCTTCCTCTGTGGCTGAGAGAGTTTGGAAGAGGAATGTGTTCTTTTGAAAACGGAGGCCCCATCTGCACTGCAGATGTATTTATTTATTTATCGTGTCAGGAGCAGACCAAACTGTTGTATTGCATTTTAAACAAATAAACAAGCAAAACACAAAGTAGTTGATTAAATGTCCTTTGACCAGTAGCTGGCCACTTGGAGTGCCCCTGGTGTTGCTATAAGGAGGTCCTCCATTGTGCATGTGACAGGGCTCAGGTTGCATTGCAGCAGGTGGTCAGTGGTTTGCTCTTCGCCACACTCGCATGTCGTGGATTCCACTTTGTAGCCCCATTTGTTAAGGTTGGCTCTGAATCTCGTGGTCTGTTCAGCGCCACTGGAGCATTGCAGCACACCCAAATACCTGGGAGTCACTCTGGACCGTGCTGTGAACTACAAGAAGCACTGTCTGAACATCAAGCAAAAAGTGGGCGCTAGAAACAATATCATACGAAAGCTGACTGGCACAACCCGGGGATCACAACCAGAAACAGTGAAGACATCTGCCCTTGCGCTATGCAAGTCTACTGCTGAGTATGCATGCCCAGTGTGGAACACATCTCACCACACTAAAACAGTGGATGTGGCTCTTAATGAGACATGCCGCATTATCACAGGGTGTCTGCGCCGTACACCACTGGAAAAATTACACTGCTTAGGTTCTGGGTTTGATCCTGCCACTTTTGGACTCTTGCTTGCTGAGGTGTTCCAGCGAGTGTCTCTGTACATCTTAGAAAACTATTTCTTGATTTAAGTCATTGGCGTCCCAACTGATAACCAAACACGGGATGAGCTGGAGATGTCACTGTCTTGGTCCTTTCCCTGTTGGCTGCTACTTTCTGGCAGATGTCAGGTGGTGCAATAGACACCGCCTAGACAGTGTAATTTCTCCAGTGGTGTAGGGCGCAGACACCCCGTGATAATGAGGCATGTCTCATTAAGAGCCACACCTACTGTTTTAGTGTGGTGAGATGTGTTCCCCACTGGGCATGCGTACTCAGCAGCAGAGTAGCAACGCGCAAGGGCTTCACTGTGTCTGGTTGCGATCCCCAGATTGTGCCAGTCAGCTTTGATATTGTTTCTAGCACCCACTTTTTGCTTGATATTCAGGCAGTGTTTCTTGTAGGTCAGAGTACGGTCCACAGTGAGTTCCAGGTATTTGGGTGTGCTGCAATGCTCCAGTGGGATTCCTTCCCAGGTAATCCTCAGGGTTTGGGATGCTTGTCTGTTGTTGAGATGAAAGGCACATGTCTGTGTTTTAGATGGGTTGGGGATCAGCTGGTTTTCCCTGTAACAGGCAGTAAGAGCACCTAGAGCTTCGGAGAGCTTCTGTTCAACCATCTCAAACCTCCCTGCTTGAGTGGTAATGGCACGATCATCAGCATAGATGAAACTATCTGTCCCTTCTGGCAGGGGCTGGTCATTTGTGTAAATGTTGAACATGGATGGAGCAAGCACGCTCCCCTGAGGCAGGCCGTTCTTCTGTTTCCACCATCTGCTTCAATAAAGGCAGCAGATCACTGGGGGTAGCTGAAGGGTTACCTGTTTTCTCTTCCTACTCAAAATATGCCTATGGATATAGCTGATTTTATGTTTAGTATTTGGAATAATGCCGCTACCATTTCCTAGGTGCTTGGAAGCAATGTACATAACCAATCTAGACTATCAAGCTCATTGCCAGAAGAACAGAAGGCATCTTTACAAACTGGACCAGATTTACAAGACTTTGTATCTGGGGAGCTTTCAGACAAAACTAAGTGGGCAGATTATAAAGGCAAGTTAAAGCGTCAAAAAGGAGAAAGGTGAGTAATGCTTCCAAATATGAATGACTTTATAACTATCTGCAATTTTATGCTGCTGGCAATAAGATCCAAAGTTTCCCTTAACCTGAATCAAATTTTATATCTTTGTCACTTCCTTATTAAACTAGATTGCAGGCTTTTAAGAAAGCCTAGTGTTGATGTTGTTAGGGGGAAAGGGAGGGAAATGACACATCTATCCAATAATATTTCTGAATTAAAGAAATACTTTATGTCATCCAGAAAGTGGTATTATAGACTGCCCAAATGACCATTTTAACAAGTGTTAAATTTTTAGAGTTCAGTTGTGGGTTGTTGTAAATCCTGCCAGGTGTTGTGAATGATCAGAAATTGACATAACATATTTTTACTATTTGAGGTGTAATTACCGAGTAATAAGAGAAGTTAAAATTAGAAAAAACAGACTATATATTAGAGTTAATAATTGAACACAATTTCACAAAAACTAAGAAACAAATACATTGAATGGTTTTGTTTTATTTATAAATATTATGCTTTTAGACTCAGACTACCTCCGTGGCTGAAAACCGAGATTCCAATTGGGAAAAATTATAACAGATTGAAGAACACACTGCGCAGTTTAAATCTCCATACGGTAAATCTACTATTTATTGAATTGCACTTGAATAGAAATTACTAGACTCAACTTATGCCTTTAAAGGAGTTGACCTAAAGTCCATATTAATTTCAAATGCGAATAGTTCTTTTCCTTGCAATAATACTTATTGTTATAGTCATTGTATTTTCTTGTCTCAAGCAAGGCTGCAAGGATATTCATCTTTCAGGTGGGCTTACAAATGAACATGATATTGCCATATGTGTGATTTATTTCTATAAGGACATATATCCCCCCCCCTCTAGTACTTGCACCTAAGCAAAATAGAAAAAAAATCCAGTAAAATAAAGTCCACCTGGGGAAAAAATTCCAAATGAGTTCATCAGCCAATAGAACACAGCAAAAAGGGTTTGAATTCCCGCTTGACCATGGAAACCCATTGGGTGACTTTGGACATGAATCACAGACCCTCAGCCCCAGAAATCCCTGTGATAGGTTTTCCTTAGATTCACCACCAGTCAGAAACACCTTAAATGCACACAACAACAATAACTATCAAGGAAACTTATTACAGTGTTCGTAACTATTTATTTAACTGTAGGTATGTGAGGAAGCACGGTGTCCAAACATTGGAGAGTGCTGGGGTGGGGGTGAATATGCCACTGCGACAGCTACCATAATGGTAAGTGACAACTAAGTATTTTATTAGGAACAACAATATTTGGATTTCAGATGTCTGTCTCTTGTTGTTTTTCACAAATACAGAATGGGGAAATGGAACAAGGGAACTGTATTTCTAGCCCTTGATGTGACAGTGGCAATATAATCAGACCTCGAATGTTGATTCTTACGCTTTGTTAATGGTATGGCTGAGATTCCTAAGAAGGCTTATTTCATCGTGTTTGTTGTGTTTAAATAAGTCAGCTATATGGGTTTGGGGAGGAGAGAAAATATAGTGTTTGTTGTTTATTCGTTCAGTTGCTTCCATCTTTTTGTGACCTTAGCTGGTCCATTTAATGATATGGGTCTCCCTCCCTAGTCCCTTCCCTTCTCTTAATTGTTTTTGTGCTTTAGCCTTAATTATATCTCTGTTTTCTAGCCTTTTAGATTTTAATGCAAAATGCTTTTATCCAGGGGTCCTCAAACTAAGGCCCGGGGGCTGAATACGGCCCTCCAAGGCCCTTGCTCAGGGTCAACCTAAGTCTGAAACGACTTGAAAGGTCACAGTAACAACAATCTTATCTCATTAGCCAAAAGCAGGCCCGCACTTCCCATTGAAATACGAATAAGTTTATATTTGTTAAAATTGTTCTTCATTTTAATTATTGTATTGTTTAAAGTGTTTTTTGCACTGCAAATAAGATATGTGCAGTGTGCATAGGAATTCATTCATGTTTTTTTCAAATTATAATCCGGCCCTCCAACAGTTTGAGGGACTGTGACCTGGTCCTCTGTTTAAAAAGTTTGAGGACCTCTGCTTTTATGAGACTGTACCCCACTCTCCTTATGCTGTCTTGCCTCAGAGGAAGGAAGGAGGAAAGAAGAGTCTCCCTCCCTTCCTTCTTTCTACAAATGCAAGGTCAATTTCAAAATCTAAAATGGATCTTTTTGGAGTAGAGAGGGAAAATCAGAGCTCCAGAGACCTCAATTTCATAGTTTCAAAACTGCCTTTCCTTCAAGAAAGAAGGGTGAATCAGCTCCAAATAACTCTACGACTATTATGTAAGGAACACAAAAATACCAATTTTACCACTCAAAAATGGGGATTTGACTATAATGTGGTGGTGACTATTATGCAATAAAATATGGGCAGTATTACTGTAGGAGAAACTGCTGTCTCTATGTGATATTCTGTTATATTTGTCAGAATATCTTGGTACCTTAAGAATCAGTACTGAGAAGTAAAATTTTATTTCTGACTTACTTTTATTGCTTTGGTTTTTTTTTCTCATGTCAGGAGCGACTTGAGAAACTTCAAGTCACTTCTGGTGTGAGAAAATTGGCCATCTGCAGTGATATTGCCCAGGGGATGCCCGGATGTTTTACCATCCTATGAGAGGCTTCTCTCATGTCTCCGCATGAGAAGCTATAGCTGACAGACAGGAGCTCACCCCACTCCCTGGATTCAAACTGCCATTCTTTTGATCAGCAGTCCTGCCGGCACAAGAGTTTAACCCATTGCACCACCGGGGGACTCCACTTTTATTGTTGTCCTCCACAACACAGATGCATTCAACACAGCTGAAATTTTGCTCTCAGTGCTGACTTACATCATGCTAATAATATTTTAATAATATTTTAAAAAGCATACAGTTTCAGAGCGGTATTTATACGCTGGTGCCCAATCAACTATTTAAGGAGCCAGATGGTCTGTGAGGTCATAAAAGTGTTAGATCTGTGCATCATAAGTTGCTCAGTCTATTTCTGAAGCAATGAGTGGATTCATTTAAGAATCCCCCAAAATCTCCTGCTGGATAAGATCAAAGGTCTATCTAGGCGACCTTCAAAGAAATGCCTGTGGGGAAACCAAAAAAATCCAGAAGATAATAATAATAATAATAATAACAATAATAATAATACTTTATTTATACCCCGCTACCATCTCCCCAAGAGTCTCGGAGCAGCTTACACGACGCCAAGCCCAACAACACATCAATAAAACAGAAAAGCAATAAACAAAACAATACAATGCAATACAAATGAATATAAATCACATATACAATAACACACAAAGATTTAAAAACCTATGGCCAGGCTAAATGTAATAATTTAAAATTTAAAAAATAAACACTGGGCATGAACAAGGTAGGATATGGACAGTAATCCTCTCTTTCTTTGTCCCCCAGATATTAAGAGGCACAATACCTCTGATCCTGATCTCATCTACTGATTTACTAACACTTTAATATTGTTTGAATTTTTATGATGACGATGCCATGCTTTTTAAATGGTGATTTCAATCATTGCCATTTCAGCTGATGGGAGATACGTGTACGAGAGGTTGTCGCTTCTGCTCAGTCAAAACAGCAAGAAGTCCTCCTCCATTAGATCCTGATGAACCATTTAATACAGCAAAAGCAATAAGCGAATGGGGGTTGGATTATGTTGTGTTGACCTCTGTGGACAGAGATGGTATGTGTGTATTTTTTTTCTTTCTTAAAGGTTACCATATATATAGACAGAGAGAGAGAGAAATTTATGTTTTATGCAGAAACTTATATTTTTGCAGCATATCTCAACTATTTATACACTTACTTATCATTGGGTACAGGCATTGACTGCCTTTAAGCATTTTTCTTTGGTTTTGTCCATTATTATTTACTAGCCATTCCCTGCCACACATTGCTGTGGCCCAGTCTGGTGATCTGGAAAGTGAAGTAAATGAGAAAGTGTTGGTTTCTAATATATGTAATGTATTCATGCTTGTGGGTAAACAGTATTTCTTGTTGTTTCTTGGTCAGTGTTGATGTGGAGATTGTCTGGTTTTCCTACTCTGGAACAGGCAACATATCATTGTCCTTCTTTAAGGGTCCCTTTCAAATCTGATACTACATCTGTGTGTGTGTGAATAATATATATCTATCTCTATCTCTGGATGGATGGCTCTTTGTCAGGAGGGCTTTGATTACGTTTTCTTGCCCTGGTGAAGGGAAATGGACTAAATGGCCTTAAGTATTTTCTATTGGTCAAGGGGGTTCTGTGTGGGAAGTTTGCCCCATTTCTGTCATTCCTGGGGTTCAGAATACTCTTTGATTATAGGTGAACTATAAATCTCAGTAACTCCCAAATGTCAAGGTCTATTTCCCCCAAACTCCATCTGTGTTCATATTTGGGCATATGGAATATCCGTGCCAAGTTTGGTCCAGGTCTGTCATTGTTTGAATCCACAGTGCTCTCTGGGTGTAGTGAACTATAACTCCCAAACTCAATGTCAATGCCCATCAATCCCTTCCAGCGTTTTCTGTTCGTCTTGGAAGTCCTGTGTGTCAAGTTTGATTCAATTCCATCACTGGTAGAACTCAGAATGCTCTTTGATTGTAGGTGAACTATAAATCCCAGCAACTACAACTCCCAAATGACAAAATCATTTTTTTGAGTGATGGTCACTCCTTGGGTTAGTAGGTGTCTTATGGCCAATTTTGGCGGCAATTCGTCCAGTGGTTTTTGAGTTGTGTTAATCCCACAAACGAACATAACATTTTTATTTATATAGATATCAATGAAACATGAGAGCACTCATGCTCTCAGTGCCATGACTTCTTTGTAAAAATAGAAAAATGTGCTACAATAAAGTAATTCCTGTATTCTTTTTAAAGATATTCCTGATGGTGGAGCAGCTCACTTTGCAAAGACTGTTTCTCATTTAAAGAAAATGTAAGTGCAAATATTAGTGAATTTAAATTTATCACTTTTTTAAGAAAAAGATACCCACAGTATTTTGTCCTGGCTGCCCTGCTTACTTGTCTTCTAATCATTTTCCCTAAGCAATCCCAAGATATTGGTGGAATGCTTAACTCCTGATTTCCGAGGGGATCTAAAAGCAGTAGAAGAAGTTGCTTTGTCTGGACTAGATGTGTATGCCCACAATGTGGAGACAGTTCCAGAATTGCAGAGGTGATGAAAGGTGATCGATACACAGATAAAATTTATAAAGCACAGAGCTTTAATTAATTTATTTTAATATTTGATAATTGGAGATTTCTGAATTTGAAAAGAAGTTACTTTTGGAAAAACCGCATTCATAATCTTATTGAAACTAAAAATTATGTCATATCCTTTTGAAAAATGTGAATCTCTATTAACATCTGGAGACCACCTTTTGAAAAGCACTAGTTAAGAAAGGCCTTGTTAGAAGTCAGCCCTTTGAAAAAGTGATGTTCACAAGCATTCATGTAATGGCACACATGAGCCCTGCTACATGCACAATGGAGGACCTTCTTGCAGCAACACCGGAAGCACTCCAAGTCGCCAGATACTGGTCAAAGGACATTTGACCAGCTACCAAACTCACAAGTTGTGTATTTTTCTGTTTGTTTGCTTTGTTCTGTTAGAAATGTAATATAATGGACTGGTTGCTCTGACACGACAAATAAAGCCTTTTGCAACCTCGGTTTCTAAGTGACCCCAAGATTTGTGTATTAGTCATCAACACCCAAACATGTTTCTGTTTGGGTAGATAAACAAGTAATTTATTCCTAAATTAAATTCTTAATTTAGATGAACAACCTTCTTGCTCAGTCAAGCTAATCATTATGATGATTGGAAATATATTGATTTATGTTATCCCTTAGTTTGAATGTTTTGATCCAGTAGTCTTTGCATCAGGCCATGACAATCCAGTTTTTTAACACTCAGAATATTGAATAATAGTCTTGTTCTTAAAGAAATGTTCGTGATCCTCGAGCAAATTTTGACCAGTCCCTGAGTGTTTTGAAACATGCCAAGAAGGTTCAGCCTGATGTTGTTTCTAAAACATCCATCATGCTCGGTTTAGGTGAAACAGATGAACAAGTACACGCAACACTGAAATGTAAGTGTAATGTGTGTTTTCATGAGTTCCCTGCAAATAACCTGCTCCTATTTTTATCTTATTAGAGTCTTTTAATCATTTCATCCTCTACATGTGGCCCGCCCACTGTTATCGTGATTTTGTTTATTGGAATGTTATTTTGTTACTGTGTTTATACTTTTTTTCTTCTTCTATGTAATTTTGATTATGTTGCTTGTTGTTTATGTTTTGATTTTATTTTGCTGTAACATGTTGTCCTGGGCTTGGCCCCATGTAAGCCGCTCCAAGTCCCCATTGGGGAGATGGTGGTGGTATAAATAAAGATTATTATTATTATTATTATTATTATTATTATTATTATTATTATTATTATGTAAGGATTCAGAAGTGCACAAGAAGCTCTGATCCACATACATGGTTTACTGTGTGACTGGCTCTTCTACACTGCCATATAAAATCCAGATTATCTGCTTTGAACTGTATTATATGGCAGTGTAGAGTAATATAATCCAGTTCAAAGTAGATAATGTGGATTTTCTGCTTTGATAACCTGGATTATATGGCAGTGTGGAAGGGCCCTCAGTGGTCTCATGACAGCTGTGTGAATGCACCTTTGGAAGCTTGTGTGTCTGTGTGTGTCGTTAAATCTCCTGTTGACTCATGGCAACCTCAAGCATTTAATATGGTTTTCTTGGGCAAGGAATACTCAGTGGTGTTTTTTTTTTCCATTATAGCTTGCAGAACCTGGTATTCATATGTGGCTTTTCATCTAAGTATTAACCAGGGCTGACCTTGCTTAACCTCTGAAATCAGACAAGATCTGGTGCCTTTCTCAAAACAGTACCTGAAACACATTGGCCATATGCATATTTTTGCTGTTAAGTGCATTACGTAAAATCTATCTAATTAAGCCAGTGAGATTTATCTCCTGGGAGATGTATTTATAGTCAGGAAATGGTGTACCATGAGTCTCTCGCTAATTAAAGGTATTGGTCTTTTTTATAGTATTACGTGAAGCAGATGTGGATTGTTTGACGTTGGGACAATACATGCAACCAACAAAGCGACACTTAAAGGCAGGTATTAATGAATGTACTAAAATGTATTTGAGACTGAAAACACTCTTTCCAGATTGAAGATTTATTCTTCAGTTGGGATATGCCTGTTAGAACAGTTCTGTAGGCAAATAGAGAAATTGCTTTGTTGCAGGACCTGAGTGCATTTACCTCTGGATTTCTCTGTAGGAAGATTTGGACCTAATACTAAAAGGGCATGAATCATAGAATCATAGAATCAAAGAGTTGGAAGAGACCTCATGGGCCATCCAGTCCAACCCCCTGCCAAGAAGCAGGAATATTGCATTCAAATCACCCCTGACAGATGGCCATCCAGCCTCTGTTTAAAAGCTTCCAAAGAAGGAGCCTCCACCACACTCCGGGGCAGAGATTCCACTGCTGAACGGCTCTCACAGTCAGGAAGTTCTTCCTCATGTTCAGATGAAATCTCCTCTCTTGTAGTTTGAAGCCATTGTTCCGCGTCCTAGTCTCCAGGGAAGCAGAAAACAAGCTTGCTCCCTCCTCCCTGTGGCTTCCTCTCACATATTTATACATGGCTATCATATCCCCTCTCAGCCTTCTCTTCTTCAGGCTAAACATGCCCAGCTCCTTAAGCCGCTCCTCATAGGGCTTGTTCTCCAGACTTTTTATCATTTTAGTCGCTCTCCTCTGGACACATTCCAGCTTGTCAATATCTCTCTTGAATTGTGGTGCCCAGAACTGGACACAATATTCCAGATGTGGTCTAACCAAAACAGAATAGAGGGGTAGCATTACTTCCCTAGATCTAGACACTAGAGCTCCTATTGATGCAGGCCAAAATCCCATTGGCTTTTTTTGCCGCCACATCACATTGTTGGCTCATGTTTAACTTGTTGTCCACGAGGACCCCAAGATGTTTTTCACACGTACTGCTTCCGAGCCAGGCATTGTCCCCCATTCTGTATCTTTGCATTTCGTTTTTCCTGCCAAAGTGGAGTATCTTGCATTTGTCACTGTTGAACTTCATTTTGTTAGTTTTGTCCCATCTCTCTAATCTGTCAAGATCGTTTTGAATCCTGCTCCTGTCCTCTGGAGTATTGGCTATCCCTCCCAATTTGGTGTCGTCTGCAAACTTGATGATCATGCCTTCTAGCCCTTCATCTAAGTCATTAATAAAGATGTTGAACAGGACCGGGCCCAGGACGGAACCCTGCGGCACTCCGCTTGTCACTTCTTTCCAGGATGAAGAGGAAGCATTGGTGAGCACCCTCTGGGTTCGTCCATTTAACCAATTACAGATCCACCTCACCGTAGTTTTGCCTAGCCCACATTGGACTAGTTTCCTTGCCAGAAGGTCATGGGGGACCTTGTCGAAGGCCTTACTGAAATCCAGGTACGCTACATCCACGGCAATTTCCCGCATCTACCCAGCTTGTAACTCTATCGAAAAAAGAGATCAGATTAGTCTGGCATGACTTGTTTTTGATAAATCCATGTTGACTATTAGCAATGACCGCATTTGTTTCTAAGTGTTTGCAGACTACTTCCTTAACAATCTTTTCCAGAATCTTGCCTGGTATTGACGTGAGGCTGACCGGACGGTAGTTGTTTGGGTCATCCTTTTTTCCCTTCTTGAAGATTGGGACCACATTGGCCCTCCTCCAATCTGCTGGAACTTCTCCCGTTCTCCAAGAACTCTCAAAGATGGTTGCCAATGGTTCCGAAATGACTTCCGCTAGTTCCTTCAATACTCTTGGGTGTAGTTGATCTGGCCCTGGGGACTTGAACTCATTTAGAGCGGCCAGGTATTCCTGTACGACTTGTTTCCCAATTTGGAGTTGGATGTCCTCAAATCCCTCATCCACTCCGTCTTGCTGAGGTTGAAGATGACTTTCTTTTTGTGAGAAGACCGAGGCAAAGAAGGTATTAAGTAGTTCTGCCTTTTCCCTATCCCCTGTCAGCATTGCCCCATCTTCTCCTCGAAGAGGCCCTATCGCCTCCTTGTTTTTCCTTTTTCTACTGACATAAGAAAAGAAGCCCTTTTTATTGTTTTTAATGTCCCTGGCAAGCCTGAGCTCATTTTGTGCTTTAGCCTTGCGGACCTTTTCCCTACAGGTGTTGGCTATTTGTTTGAATTCTTCTTTGGTGATTTCTCCCTTTTTCCAGTTCTTGTGCATGTCTCTTTTGTGTCTCAGCACAGTTAGAAGTTCTTTGGACATCCATTCTGGCTTCTTTGCACTTGTCCTATTTTTTTCTTTTTGTTGGCACGGTTTGCAACTGCGCCTTGAGTATTTCACTCTTGAGAAACTCCCATCCATCCGTAACTCCCTTGTCTTTTAGTATCTGTGTCCACGGAATGCTGCTCAGTGTTTCCTTCATTTTTTGGAAATCAGCTCTCCTAAAGTCCAAAATGCGGGTTTGTTGATGGAAATATTGGGAAGGAACCCAACATTCCAATTCCCATGAAGTTGATGGGAATATTGGGAAGGAACCCAACATTCCAATAACACTTTTCTTTGCAAAGAGCATCATCAGGAATATTCTGCCTTACATAGGGCATTTGAATTTTGTTGATTGAAGTTCTTCTTGATTTTATATGTAATGTATTACATGTGTATATTGTAAACCACTCCGAGCCTTCAGGGAGTGGCGGTATATAAAATTGATTAATAAATAAAAATAAATAAATAAACAGGGGAAATTGGATTTATGACACTCCAGATGTAGTTTGATTGCAACTCCCATCAATCCACCCTCTAGGAGCTCCACATTTTGTTCTGCTGCAAACGGAATTGAAAAAAGATTCATTTGATATCATTACTGTGTAAGGTTCACCAGATACTAGCCATCCCCTGCCATGCGTTGCTGTGGCCCACTCTGTGTAAATATGTTTTGTGTGTGTATATTTGTGTATATGTGTATATATGTGGTTTTGCGCAAGCGTTATAATGTATTTTTATTTATTTTTTTGGCTTTTAAAGTCTCTTCTGCTGTGTTTTTCAGTATTTTTATGAGTGATGGTCACTCGTTGGCCTGATAGGTGCATTGTGTCCAAATTTGTTGTCAATTCGTCCAGTGGTTTTTGAGTTATGTTAATCCCACAAACGAACATTACATTTATATTTATATATGGTTGGAGTTACACTTTAAAATGTTCCTGTTCTGGTTCACAAACAAATTCAACTTAAGAACAAACCTACGGAACCTATCTTGTTCGTAACTTGGAGATTGCCTTTAGTAGTAGTAATAGTAATAATAATTATTATTATTATAATAGACACAATATGACACGATATAAGGATTTAAAGATCGAACTGCAAAGACTCTGGCACAAGCCAATAAAGGTGGTCCCAGTGGTGATCTGCACACTGGGTGCAGTGCCTAAAGACCTTGGCCTGCACTTAAACACAATCGGTGCTAGCAAAATTACCATCTGTCGGATGCAAAAGGCCACCCTACTCGGATCTGTATGCAATATTCACCGATACATCACACAGTCCTAGACACTTGGGAAGTGTCCGACGTGTGATCCAATACAACAGCCAGCAGAGTGATCTTGTTTGCTGTGTACTAATCTTGTTCTGTTTCAAACAACAACAATAGTATTTATACCCCTCTTTTTCTTCACCAAAGGAAACTCAAAGCAGCTAATAATAAAAGTCTACCGGGTATTGGCTCAGTAGGATGCATCCTTTTACAGAAGCAAGTGGCAATTTGGTTTTTTTTTTTAAAAAAATTGTGCCATAATAAAAACCTTTTGTACTTTCACACCAAAGAGGATCTTGTGTATATAAAGTGGTAACAGTGCCTATTAAATCCATTTTGGTTTAAGCTTGAGAGTTTAAGCACAACATTTGTGTGGTAGTACAGCAATGTGGAAAAGTCAAAGTGGGGTTAATTTAATGCATTGTGAATCTAGACATCTTCTTAGCTCAGTAGCTGTAGCTATTGTAGCTTCTGTTTGTTAAACCTTTCAAAGAAAAGCATTTCTGAATTGTGATCAATACTAATTTGCCCATTCAGGTTGAAGAGTATGTTACTCCTGAGAAGTTTAAATATTGGGAAAAAGTAGGAAATGACCTTGGATTTCACTACACAGCTAGCGGGCCTCTTGTGCGTTCTTCATACAAAGCAGGTAAAAACATGTAATACATTAGATCAAAATGAACTATAAGTCATTTTCGATATTGACGAGTGCAGTAGAGATTTCTGGGTGCATTTCAGTTGGAGGGAGGGGAACTTCTGCCCATTCAGAGGTTGTTTGATGATGATGATGATTAAGGCCAATGTGTGTTGCTTTCAAAAATATTGATGGGGTCAGCCAATTGCCATGGCTTTTGTTTTTTCCTGTTACCTGAAACTTTAAATTGTATTCTTTCTAAGAAGATATATATAAAATTGCAGCCTAAACAACCATACATTTGACTTTATTTCTCTTAAAATTAAGGAAATTGATAAGACATGCAACTTCTACAGTTTGACCCAGCATTTATCCCTGCAGTGACAAAGAGCCAGTGTTGATAAGTCTCCTCTGAAATTATTTTTGCCTACAAAGGTGACGTCGTTCAGTTCCAGGTGAATACTGATGAACATTTCTTTGTTTGTGCAGGTGAATTCTTCTTGAAAAATTTAGTGCAGAAAAGGAAGACAAAAGGCATCTGAATCCTATAGGAGGAATTCTACAACTCTTAATGAGTAATATTCCAGATGGTTGCATCATAAACAAACTGTGTAAGGAATAGGCATTCAGAAGGTTTGTGTTGATTTATCAGAATGAAACACAGCCTTGAAATATTCAGTGGTCTGGTACTTTTTCAAATATAGTTTTCAATAGTTATGTATTTAATGGCTTCAATAATACAATTAATGGCTCTAATACAAGAAAGTGGGTGGCAGAAGCCACAGGAAGAGATATACATACATTTGGAAAATCAGTTAAATGTATATTTGAAATACAGCCATCCTGAGTCGCCTTCGGGCTGATATGGGTGGGGTAGAAATGACGTAAATAAATAATAAATAAAAATCATGAAATAAAAATGTCAGCAAGGCACAGTGTTTTTATTAAAGTTCTTCAACCGTACCAATATTTACACTTCCTTCAGTATTTTAGGACTTTTCATCCTAAAAATCAGTGAACAAGTATTATTACCAGACAGCATTTGGTCAAACTGAAGCAATTTTCAGTCTTGTCACTTTTTGTGCATTATCGTTTTAAACTCTGGATAGGACTAGCTATAATAGTTATTTGCATTGCTAATGTGGAATTTCACCTAAAATTAACAAGAGGCTAGTGGGAGTGTGCATGCCAGTAATAGATTTGAGATTCAGAAGTCATCCATACATGGATATAGGACCATACACGGCACTTGTCTTCCTTAAAAATAATTCATTTACAACATCTGTTTCTAGAAAACGCAAAGCACTATGAAGGTCTCTCTGCAACATAGTCTATCCCGATTTTCCTGTAACTATCACAAGAATTCATCATGTGATGTATTTTTTCATGCAGAAAATTTTACCTATTACTGATTACACATATCATTGGTGCTATAAAGTAACGGTGTCCCTTCATGAACTCGATGCACAAACTGGAATCACAGTGGAAAGTTTAATTAGTTATTGACGTGAGATATATGCAATTAGATCGTTATAGTCAGCTCTGCAAAGTCTCCCCACCCATCCCATTCTCTGCCTTGGGCTTCGGGGGGCAGAAGTGATTGCCATGGCTGCTGCCAAATGCCTCTGAAGTTGCGTCCTATGTCCACGTAGAGCAGTGGGTGGGTTGGGGAGTCATATAAAATGAGGCCTCTTCCCTTCCTCCTCCCCTAGCAGCTGCTACTGTTGCCTTGATTCACGGTTATCTTGCTCACCCTCCCTGCCTCTTTAACTGCCTACCCCACCCTCCCCTGCAACCTGGGCATAGCATGGAAAAGGACTATGAGAGGGCAAATGGGTGCATGGAAAATGGGGTCTTTACTGTTAGTTGTTTCCATCACCTTGGGTCTCTATAGGCCTTGGTCATCCTTGCTACCTCTTTCTCCGCTTACCCTCCTTCTTCTTTCAACCAAAGTGCATGTGGGGACTCCAGGCACAGGGAGGGTAGCTGGGGTGATGGGCATGTGGAGAGCAAAGCCTTTTCTTCCCTTCTCTGCTAGCTGCCTCCTTGGTTCCAGGGGGCTTTGCTCACACTTGCTACCTCCTCATTCATCTTCCCACCCTCTCTACTTGTTTCCCATGCAACTGGAGCACATGTGAAGGTGCCTGGTGTAGCAGGCATAAGCAATCTGGTAATACAGAGAGAGCCAGGGGCCTCTTCCCTCCTTTCTCTGCAAGGTGCTGTCACTGCTGTAGTTGTATCCTATCCCAAGTAGCAAGAAAGGCAGCAAGTAATAAAGTAGACAGGGAAACAAAGGGGTACCGAGCCCATCCCTCCCTTTCCTGGGTGAAACACTTAGAGCACACAGCAGCAGAAGAGGAGCAGGCCCTGTGTGCTGCTGCCATTTCAGGTGCCCCACACCGGTATTTGGCCTTGCAATTCTAAGAGGGTCCCAGAGATATTCATATTTAATTACTTATTAATCACCCTCCATCCGAGAAGCTGTAGGCAATTTACAAGTTAAATTGTAAAAGATAAAAATGCATACATACAAAAATTAATAATTAACATTAACAATTTAACTTGGAAGAAATAATCTGAGGCTGGATCTACACTGCCCTATACCCTAGGATCTGATCCCAGATTATCTGCTTTGAAGTAGATTATATGAGTTTACACCAACAGAGAATCTGGAATAAACATATCTGTGATCAGATCCTGGGATATAGTGCAGTCTTTTGCCAAAATACTGAGTAAAAATGGCGATAGATTATATTGAATATCTGCACCTTGCAGACCAAAGGGCTCCTTTTATCCATGGATCTCTTCCAATCCAATTTAACTGTTCTGCTGGAGGAATGAGAGGAAGATCACTTCTGCTGATTTCTCCTCTGCTGTATCCCCTGAAAATCCACCCAAGCACAGCATGAAAGATAGAAATATCTGTTTAAATTGTTTCTCTGGATCCTCCTTCCCATTGTTGGCATATTCCTAGATGGCAACCAGCTGTAGATTAAATCATTTATATTTGTGATGAGGCCTCACACATTCACAACTAATTTTTTCCAGTTGCCCCTGCTAATGATTCCATATGGTGTTTTTTGATCAGTGCAGTTGAGTAGGTCCACTTATAAAACCTTTAGAATTTTTAAAACATGTTTTCACATGATCTCTCATTCTTTAAGGAATAAAGTATATTTCCAGAGCAGATTTCTGTTCCTCATAATCTCTAATCATGCCTGGAGGGAAAGGTAGAAGTATTTTAGGCCAGAGGTCAGCAATGATTAGGCCAGGGATCCTCAAACATTTTAAACAGAGGGCCAGGTCACAGTCCCTCAAACTGTTGGAGGACCGGATTATAATTTGAAAAAAAAAAACAATGAACCTATGCACAGTGCACATATCTTATTTGTAGTGCAAAAACCACTTAAAAACAATATAATAATTAAAATGAAGAATTTTAACAAATATAAATTTATTAGCATTTCTATGCGAAGTGAGGCCCTGCTTTTGGCTGATGAGATAGGATTGTTGTTGTGTGCTTTCAAGTCGTTACAGACTTAGGTTGACCCTGAGCGAGGGCTGGGTAAATTACCTTGGAGGGCCGCATCCGGCCCCCGGGCCTTAGTTTGAGGACCCCTGGATTAGTCCTTCAGATGGTGAACTGCAAATCATATGAGCTTTTACTAGCCTAGTAAATGTTGTGGTCTAACAAAAGGTGCAGTTCAACAACATTTGGAGTACCACAAATTGCCTAATCTATGTTAGAGAAAACCACTGCAATACAGGTAGTGGTTAATAGTTCTGCACAGTAATTCACTTCTAGACTTTCGAAAACCAATGATGCATTGGCAATATTAATGCTATTTAGCAAGAATTGCAAAACCAATCTATGCTCAAGAAAGAGTAGCCTGGTGTTGGCCACTCAGTTATTACAAAACTCAAGGCGGTGCAAGCCGTTATCTGCAAAAAGATTTTAATTGAACATATTAGTACATGGAAAAATAATGCTAAACACAGATGCTGAATACCAATGATCTTAAAATACAAATTCTGTAATCATAGTGAGGTAGCAACTTGATTCATACGACAAAGTTTTGTTCTGCAAAAGATGCAGAACAGTTGCTTCTATTAACATCGAACATCAACTCAGAGCTTCAATATAGCAGTGAACAAACGACTGTGGGGTGGTCCAAAATATGGCATTGCTTCATTCAGAAAAAAAAAAGTTAAATATCTATCTTGCTTTGGGGGGAATGTGTAGCATTAGAGCTGATGGGCGGCAACTCCCATAAGCTTTAGGCAGCAATGTCAATGCAGTGGGGATTAGTTACCTATTCACATTGCACTTATGAGAATGCCAGTTTCTGGCCCAGTACCCTGGTCACAGAGGAGGAAAAACTTTGGCAGCTCTCTGTTTAAAAGTAATGGCGCTTATGAAACACGTTTAAAAAAGAAGACATATTGTGCATATTTTAAGAAAGTTAGCAAAATGAGGAAAAGTGTAATCGGTAGGTCAGGCTAATGTTTCAGAGTCACTACAGAAATAAAGAAAATGATTTAATTAATTTATGTTCTCCATCTATTTTCATAGCAGTAAGTCCTACTGAATACATTGGGATGTATTCTCAAAGCAAACTGTTAATATGTTAAAATAGTGATCAGGAACAAATCCGTACACTAGGGTGTGGAGAAAGGCTGGTTCGAGCCAGAAGACCAGATTCTCATCCTAGCAAAATGTAGTCATTTAACTTTGGGGACAAGACCATTCTCCCTGACATCCGTAGTTTAAAGGCCAAAATATCAACTATACTTTCCACCTGATGATTTGAAAGAATCTGACATTTTTACCCACTTGCTTTTCAATTTCTTTAGGAAGGCAATTCTTTAGGAAGTGTCTGATTCCTGGCTGCCAAAGAACCTACTCGTTTATCTCGTTCTTTTGCAAAAACATAACATTAATCCTCTTTAAACTACAATGTAGCCTATGCCTTCAAAAGCCACGAAAAGGCATTAGTTCAAGAAATGGGTGCTAGCTTGCTTTAAGCTGCCTTCCAACGTGAGTGGCGTTACAGGTGGTTTTTCACCCTAGTAACTATAAACATAACATTAGCCTCTGGCATTCACTTACTAATAGAATAAATGGTCCTTCATTAACTTGCCCTCGCCCCAATGAGAGGCAAAATAAAAGTTCCAACATACAAGAACATTAAAAAGAACGGGGAAATCCTGTGGGGTTTTTTTCCCGATATGAAAATGTGTCATAAAAATGCTAAAGTGCAGTTTGTCAACTTCTCATAGGAGAAGCTTGAAATTTGAAGCTGATGGGTTTTTTTAATATAAAAATCATTATGAAACTCAAATCAACTGTACCATTTTCACTTCAATTACGGTATATAAAAATAGAGATTATAAAATTCTGGATTGAAATGTCCCAGATACAATCATATACTACTCACGTAAAGTTCTCTACATTATTAGGAAATGCTGAGCACAACACAGCCAGAGTTAAGCACGGCTTAGTTATATTGATTTCAATATGGGACACTTAAGCACACATCTCATTCTTCCATTGATTTAAAAAGTACTTCCATGCTTAATTTTGCTCAGATGTGCTTATGTTCCCCTTCCGAATCATGCTGGTTTATAGTTCATGTGGCGATATCTGTTGCAATCCTTACACTAAATAAAACTTATACTCTTGGCTTCTTGAGCGGGGGATCTTGCAGGCTGAACTTTGGTATATCAGACGAAGATGCAAATGGAATTCTTCTTGCAGATACCTTCTTCCCAATTGTTTCAATCTAAAGGGAATGAACAGAATAGACATTTTAGATACAGAACATATTTTTCTAAAGACGATAGAATAATAATAATAATAATAATAATAATAATAATAATACTTTATTTGTACCCCGCTACCATCTCCCCAAGGGACTCGGTGCGGCTTACATGAGGCCAAGTCCGCAATACATCAATAAAACAAAGGCAATAACAAAATAATCAATACAAAACAGTAAAATAAATCTCAACAAAAATAAACAATAACAATAACATGCAAGCATTTAAAAACCTATGGCCGGGCTAAATGTAATAATTCAACATTTAAAAAATAATGCTGGGCATGAAGGTAGGGTATAACTAGGATAGGTTTTCAAAGAAAGATGAGGGCGCGCAGGCAATCCTAAATCAATGTTAATGTTAAAGTGCATTTGGGGACATATTGCTAAGAGTTTTCCTTATTCTGGGAAGGCACACTGGAACAACCACGTTTTCAGGCTCCTCCTAAAGACTACCAGTGTTGGGGCATGTCTGATGTCCTTGGGAAGTGAGTTAGTCGAGGGGCCACCACCGAAAAGGCACTCTCCCTCATCCCCAGAACAAATGTCTGAAGAGCTATCACACAAGATTGATCAAGTGGATGATTGAGATGGTTTTAAACAGTGGATTTTAATGTTGAGATAAATGATTTTAATGTTTATGTTTGATTATATTCTATGTCTCGGCACTGAATGTTTGCAGTTTATATGTTGTGTTCTGCCCCGAGTCCCATTCAGAGTGAGAAGGGCGGAATATAAATGCTTTAAATAAATAAACAATTTTCTGCCGGCCAGAACAGAGGATCCAAATAAATGAATTTAAATTTTAATAAATAAAAGAGATTCCAACCACACATAGAATTTCCCTAATAAGCAAACTTGTTTTGATAGTGGATCAGACTACCTTAGAAGATTTTTAAGCAGGATGTGAATGGCCATCTGTTAAGAGATGCTTTTATTGTGGATAGGGTTACTTCTAAACATACAAATCAACAATTCTATGAAGGATCTCACTATGAATCAAAATACCTGGAAGCCAATGACTTGCAGCTCGTTATGGAGACCATCGAGGACTCGCCTTCCATCGAAGATGAATGCTGGTTTCAGCATTTTTTTATGAATGCGCTCATAATCCAGCTCCTGCAAGGGACCCCAGAGATTATTTCAGTGACAAGAGTAACTACCATAAGCCACTTTTTTTGTCTCTCTTTTTATAGGGCATTTTGTTTACCTTAAACATGTCCCACTCTGTGCAGATAACAAGGGCATGGGCTCCATCACAGGCTTCATAGGGGTCTGTACTTATGGTAACCAATCGAGACACTGCAGTGAAAATCAGAAAGGAAAAGAATACACTTGAGTGACATATAACCACATTCAGCATTCAAGCCCTGCTAATTTCGGTTTAAAGCCACTTGACCTGGAGGATGTTGCAGGTAACAGTTCTCATCATCCATTAACATTAGCTATGCTGGTGAGATTGATGGGAGCTGCTGGCCAGCACATCTGATGGGGCAACAGCATCCATCCTCTAAAAATATTTTCTAATAAACAGAGACTTGTTTGCATTCTCAAGAGCAGGGGTCCTCAAACTTTTTAAACAGAGGGCCAGGTCACAGTCCCTCAAACTGCTGGAGGGCCGGATTATAATTGGGAAAAAACATGAATGAATTACTATGCACACTGCACATATCTTATTTGTAGTGCAAAATCACTTAAAAACAATACAGTAATTAAAAATGAAGAACAATTTTAACAAATATAAACTTATTAGTATTTCAGTGGGAAGTGTGGGCCTGCTTTTGGCTGATGAGATAGGATTGAGTGTTGTTGTTGTGTGCTTTCAAGTCGTTTCAGACTTAGGTTGACCCTGAGCGAAGGCCAGGTAAATGACCTTGGAGGGCTGTATCAGGCCCCCGGGCCTTAGTTTGAGGACCCCTGCTCAAGAGGTTGGGGAACATAGCAACAGGAGGTTCTGCTCACCTTGATCATCCTCACATACGCCCGGATGAGAAAGATCTAGAATGATTTGTTCCCGTACCACTTTAGGGTCGTAGATATGAAGCTTCGCACCTTCGTCCATTAAATACTTGCTGATATAAATGCTAGAAGACTCTCTAAGAAGAAATTGAACACAGTGTTGTTGTTTTTATTTCTTTGTTTTGCTTGTAAGCCTCCATAAGATATAGTTAGTAATTCAATACTTTCAGTAATAACAAAACATAACACCTGGTACACAGGTGGTCAGGAGGCAGACTGCAAGAAAGTGTTAACCTGTATCGTAACACTGCAACATTAAACACATTTACTAACATGAGCCTTACTGGATACAGAGAGTCTTCCTTCTAAGTAAACATGCTTAGATTTAATGTATTGTCGAAGGCTTTCATGGCTGGAATCTCTGGGTTGTTGTAGGTTTTTTCAGGCTATATGGCCATGGTCTAGAGGCATTGTCTCCTGACGTTTCGCCTGCATCTGTGGCAAGCATCCTCAGAGGCAGTGAGGTCTGTTGGAACTAGGAAAAAGGGTTTATATATCTGTGGAATGACCAGGGTGGGACAAAGGACTCTTGTCTGCTGGAGCTAGGTGTGAATGTTTCAACTGATCACCTTGATTAGCATTTGATTGCCTGGCAGTGCCTGGAGCAAACTTTTGTTGAGAGGTGATTATATGTCCTTGTTTGTTTCCTCTCTGTTGTTGTGCTGTTGTAATTTTAGAGTTTTTTAATACTGGTAGCCACAAAAGACACAAAAAACTCTAAAATTACAACAGCACAACAACAGAGATGAAACAAACAAGGACATCTAATCACCTCTCAACAAAAGTTTGCTCCAGGCACTGTCAGGCCATTAATGTCAAGGGAAAACCTTTACCTTTACCTTACTATAATTTAGTAAGTTTTGTAGAGCAAGGGAGATGATCCGGGCCATACTGAACTAAAGCTCCACTTCATGCCTCACCATGGCTAGGATGGCTAGGACTGATGAAAATTGGAGTTTAACATGAGAAGCAATAGTCTTAAAATAGTTATCTATAGATGTGGATCACTGCCTCATAATGTTTTATATTGTACTTAGTGGAAAGAATTGTGGACTCAAATCCTGAGCTCTAACCTATAAAGCTAACTTTTGGGAAAGTCACACTCTCAAGCTAACCAGCTGCATAGGGATTTAAAAGCATGGTAAACTCTCCCACAGATGCCATCCTGAAGTCTGTGGAAAATGGTTAGGAGTAAAATGTAAGTTCCGGAGCATTCATATGCTGCTGTACAGACATCCTGGGCTCCACCAATGAGAGCAATGTGCTCTGTGAAAGTATGAGCACTTATCAGTCAGGCACAGAAATGGATGTTTCATCCATGTGACAAATTAAAACCTGGATTTTCCTCTAGAGTCCAATAACATTATCCAATGTATATATGCATTTGATTTTATATTATTTTTATTTTAATATTTTAATTTATCAAATTGTTTAATTTTGTTTTTTTATTTATGTCATTTATATGCCACCCTTCTCACCCCGAAGGGGACTCAGAGCGGCTTACAAGATATATATGCATACAATGTATTATATTATTAGCATAGTACAATATCAGTATTATATATTACTATATTGTACTATACCATTATATTGTAATATTATTAGTAATATTACATGTAATATGAATTTAGAAATTTTAGAAAGCAACGGGATCTAGGAGCATCTTTGAGTCTCACTGGGAGAAATCGGCTAGTGGCATTAACATCCATGGACTAAATCTACTTCATTAGACACAGTGGTTTTAGAATAGGTATTTTTGGTTTAAAATGTACTGCTTTCTTGGTTTATTTATTTATTTATTCATACTCTGCCCTTCTCCCAGTGGGGTCTCAAGAAGGCTAACAAACAATTAAATAGTACTGTGTCGATATAAGGATAATATACAGCTAAAATATAATAAATACAATTAAAATCATGTTAGGAACTCACAATCCATCGCAGAATACCACCATAACACTCCCAGCAGCAGCATTTTGAATTGTTCCAACTCATTTTATTATAAGCCTCTCAGATATCTTATAAATATGGTACAATGTTGAAATGTTCTAAATAATAAATAGTACAGTGGGCCCTTGGGATCTACTTGGGTTTTGTTCCAGCACCCTCACTCTCCACAGATACCAATATTCATGAATGCTTAAAGTCCCATTATATAAAATAGCAGAGTAAAATAGAGTCCAATGTTTGCTTTGGGTTTTTTGTTTGTTTGTTTGTTTGTTTTTGTGGAAGGGGATATTTTCCAGATGTGGATGATTTCTCCGATTTCTATGGATGCAGAATCTGCGGCTATGGAGGGCTGACTGTGTTTGCAGACACCAATATTATATCAGCAGTTGTTGAGCCCTTAAATCTTATTGTTTGCTCTTGGGTGACTAACAGATCTACTGAGAAGGACCTAATACTATGTGTTAGAGCTGCAGATTACAACAAAGGGTCTGGAGTGAAGGTGAATGTATTTCTTATCTCCTATCTTCATCAAACCTTCCTCATTCTGTGCCTCATAACATTCCAGCATTTTCATATTACCATAAAAGGAACCTTACTTGAAACTTGTGCCCAGACTGATCTTTCATGTCAGAAATTTATACGAGCAATGTTTGACTTAGGCAGCACAAGTTCAATTTGAATTACAAATGAACACACAATTTGGGCCTTCAACTGGATGGTTTGTTTTAAGTCTGTAATGGGGTTCACAGCACAAAGACATCATGTGGCTGTGCAACACCCCAACCGGATGAAACACTGGCTGCGCAGCGAGCTACAAATGGGTACTGAACTCACTTCAAGGCTAGAGGCAACGACAAATAAATGAGATCACTGAATCAATTAAACTTGATTAAATAATGAAGGTTTTCTGGTTTAACGGGTCAGGAAGAATCTCTTTCTCTATCCAATTATGGACAATAGCCAGGAATGTTTGCTCTTTGCTCATCAAACATTAAGGAACATACATTCTTTAAGAGTGCAGCCTCTCTACATTCTCCCCCATGCAGAATGCCAGGTAAAATATAACAAAAAAGCTTGTGCACATGCTCAAAGTGCGGACCATAAAGCTGAGCTTTATCTCAGTCTTGTGGGACACTTTCCTCTGTTCAAAAGACAGGGTGATTTGTTCAAATAAACCTGTTGAACAATCTCCTAGCTTCCAGTGCTTGACAGGTTTTGAGCCATTTGAGAATAGAACAACATGGCAATGCATCCCAACACTCTATTCTACCCCGGGTACAAGATTTAGATATCCTTTGTCTAGAAACTGCAATCTATTGGAATTAAAGCATAAAACAGTCCAGGCAGTAGGTGATTTTTACAACTGTAAATTATTTTCACTTTGTATTACCTTGTGTCTCCTGTGTCTTTTTTGAACGCAAATCCCAAAATAGCAATCTTCTTGTCTGTGACAGTATTAAATAAGCTGTCAATTATGCGAGATGCAAATCTTCTTCTCTGGTAGTCGTTCATATCTATCACCTGAAAATTATACAGGATACAAGGAAGGAATTACTGATTTTTCTTGTTGGTAGTAACATCTTGTCTGGATGTTATCTGTCACTTTCCATACTAAGGAAAATTCATAAAAGCACAGATACAGAGACATGTATGGAGTTCAAAATAATTATACAAGTGTTTTTTGTTTTTCTATTAGCTTATGATACATGCAAGATAATTGTATGAGCAAAAGATGAAATACAGGAATAAATAAAGGCCACGATGGTGAGCTGAGAAATCTAGATAAGCTCCAGCTCCCGCATCTTGTTTCCAAATGTGTCTGTGTAAGTCTTCCCAAATCTAGGGCCCTTCTAGATGTGCTGCCCTACCAACTCACATCATTCTCATAAACCAAGCCCATGAGGGTTGGGAATCACAGGAGCAATAGTCCAACGTATCTGTAAGGTGTTAGGAAGGTGATCTATTGTGATGGTTAGTGTTTCCATCATTAGCTGAACCTCAGTGGTTAGGGCTTCCATCATTGGCTGAACCTCAGTAACTACCGGTGTCAATTCCAGCACAGCAAGCATCAACCTCCTGAAGGCCAAATATCAACACTGCATCCTTGCACCCAAATTATTTGTCAGATCAATCAGTTGCCAAATCTCCAAATTCTCTGCTGGGCTAGTCTGCCATTGTGAGTCCTGATACTACTTGCTTCCACTGAATTAACCTCCTCCTTAAAGATATATATATATATATAGGAAAACTTTCAATAAAGATGATATTTTTAAAAAAGATTAGGAAGACTTTCCTGACAGTAAGAGCTGTACACAGCAGATCTGTCTGTTTTATTTGGCCAATCTCTTTAAGGAGGAGGTTAATTCAGTGGAAGCAAGTAGTATCAGGACTCACAATGGCAGACTAGCCCAGCAGAGAATTTGGAGATTTGGCAACTTTGATTTGGATGATATCACAATGTAATGACTTGAGAGAAAAATAATAATAATAATAATAATAATAATAATAATAATAATAAAGGAAATAATAAAAATATATAAAATATATACAAAAATATAAAGAGTGACTATAAAAGAACCAGCTCCCTAAGCCATTCTGCATAAGGCTGAGGCCCCTTCCACACAGCTGTAAAAATCCACATTGAATTGGATCATATTCAGTGTGGACTCAAGATAATCCAGTTCAAAGCAGATATTGCAGATTATCTGCCTTGATATTCTAGGTTATATGGCTGTGTGGCCCTTGGTTTCCAAACCTTTGAAAATTTTGGTTGCCCTTATCTGGGCACGGTCTAGCCAATCTATATCCTTCTTGAATTACAGTGTCCTGAACTGGACACATTCACATCACTCTACCTACTCACCATATGCATATGAAAACATACTGATGTGCTAAAGAGGGAGAAAGAAGGGCTGACTTTCAAGAGAGATATTCATTTTCAGCTCTATTCAGATACTTGCTAACAGGAAGGGATAAATATTGGATTGATGGTATTTTGCAAGGGCACAATTTCTACTGTATTTGTTCTTACCTGTTGCCAATAACGAGCTACTTCTGGCAAATTCAAAGCCTCACAAAGATAAACCAGATTCAGAACATCTTTTTGGAAACAGCTGCCACCAAATCCTGAAGAAAGGAGGAAAAATCAAAACTCAGTCTGCACCACAAGGATTTATCTTGGCACCCTGATCCCTATGCACAATCCATTAAAGGTTACACTGCCAAGAGTTCAAAGGGGCTTATTCCCAGATGATTTTTTTTTGTCGTGTCAGGAGCAAGTAGCTTCTGGTGTGAGAGAATTGGCCGTCTGCAAGGACGTTGCCCAGGGGATGCCTGGATTATTTTTATCATTCTTGTGGGAGGCTTCTCTCATGTCCCTGCATAAGGAGCTGGAGCCAATAGAGGGAGCTCATCCGCCTCTCCCCGGATTCGAACCTGCGACCTGTTGGTCTTCAGTCCTGCCGGCACAGGGGTTTAACCCACTGCGCTGGCCAGCATAATGATTAGTCAGGAATGATAGGAGTTGTAGTCCAACATTTTGGAAGCTGCAGATTGATAAGCCCTGCATTTGTCACTGCAGTGATCTTTAGATTTTCTCACTTACTTTGCCCACATGTTCAAGCACATCCTAAATACATCTTTTTAACCTATGCAACTTTATATATATCCAGAAAAATATCTAACATTTGAGACAGCAACATGTGTAATAGATACAAAGGTTTTACTTGAGTTGGCAGTGACTAAAGGTTCCCTCTATCAGCTCCAGCTCCTCATGCGGGGACATGAGAGAAGCCTCCCACAAGGATGATAAAAACATCCCCTGGGCAACGTCCTTGCAAACGGCCAATTCTCTCATACCAGAAGCGACTTGCAATTTCTCAAGTCACTCCTGACACGATGAAAAAATTATGCTGGCTGGGACTTATATAAGAACTGGTTTAGCAATATTCAAAGGACCACAAGCTAAGCATCCTTGGTCTAAAAGCAGCTACATCCAAAGCAGTACATTTTCCTTATTTACCGACACTGGCTTTCAGAAATTTATTTCCAATTCTTTGGTCCATTCCAATGGCTCTTGCAACCTCTTCAACATCAGCACCTGTTGCTTCACAAAGGGCACTTATGGAGTTGATGCTGCTAATCCTTTGAGCCAGAAAAGCATTAGCTGCCTGGATAATGGAAAGAAGAGAAAACAACCTCAAGATGCTACCTTCTGTTCACAAATTGGATGGAAAATAGGTAGTCAAGCACAAGAAAGCAATTGCAACATCTGAATGGGAGCAGGAAAATGCTAGAAACTGGATCACAGAAAATCCCTACTTTCAGTTACACACAAGTAGAATACTTTATGCACAATGCTGGACTTTGGTGCATTAACATATAACTACATTCAAGAACATAATGACTACTACATCACAGCCATAATCCCACACTATCTAACATGTGATATATAATTGCACTGTCCGAAGATTATGCACTGTGCATTTTATTAATACGAGTAAGTATATAATAAAAAACGGGTTTCTAGCTTTTAAGCTTTTGTGGAGATAAGACTTTTACATTTAAGACAACAACACTTAGTGTTGTTGCCTTAAATGTTTTTAGTGCTCTCTGTGGCAAACTCTACTTTCTTCCATGAAGAAAATAAATATGAAATCATCTGTGGCAAGTAATAATAATAATAATAATAAAGAACTTTATTTATACCCCGCCACCATCTCCCCAATGGGGACTCGGGGCAGCTTACATGAGGCCAAGCCCAATCAGTCCCTCCCTAGGGGGTGAGAAGGGTGGGGTAGAAATGTCCAAAATAAATAATAAATCAACAAATTACAGCAAAATAAAACCAAAAATACATGCAACAAACAATATCATAATTACATAAAACATGTGAATACATTAACGTTATAAGATTACAATAAACACAGTCACAGTAACAATGGGTGGCTACATGTGCAAGAAAATTATTTTAAAAACTGGTTAAAAACACGGGTGAGATAAAAGGAGAAGCAGGTTATTTGCAGAGGGGGGCTCATTAAAACGAAGATTGAGGAATCGAGCATTCCCACGAGGGGGGGGGGTGCTACTTGTTTTATAGTACTTGCCACAGGCTACCACAAGATAAAGGACCAATGCTGCTAAACGGATACTTCATTTACTTTTCTGATGTGAGAATGTGAAATTATACTAACCAATTTGGAAAGTTCGGATGACCAGGTATTTGTGGTAAGGATTTTCTCTTTGGGCACCCACTGCTCATAAACAGCACACAGGGCACGGACAGCTTTTTGGCCCTCAGGAGTCTCATCGCCACCAATCAATACTCGGTCTGGGTTTTTTAGATCTTTGATCGCTGTACCTTCTGCTAAGAATTCCGGATTGGACAAAACCTGTACACAAAGACCAAAGATGGGTTTGAGATATGTCCACAAGACCGAAGACCATTTCATGTCAAAATGGCAGCAATCTTACCTGCAAATTTAAGTTGGGTTTTGTATTGGCATCAAAGATGCGGCGAATGCTCTCAGCAGCACGGACGGGGACAGTACTTTTCTCAGTCACAATTTTATAACCGTTTGAATTTTGAACAATCCGCCTTGCGCAAGCCTCAATATATTTCAGGTCTGCGGCACGGCCCTTTCCCATTCCATAGGTCTTTGTTGGTGTATTAACCTAGTTGACAGATAAACAAATAAATAACAGTTGCCTTTTTCCTAGTGGGAATATGAAAAAATACAAAAGTTCCATAAAATAATTAAGAAGGAAATGGAGGAACTATTGGGGATAAAAATAGATTGGAACAAGACACAATTTTTCACTCAGAAAATGGAAGGCAAAGGGGGATTTAAAGAATGGGAAGAAATAATAAAAAACATGATGGATATAATTAAAGCCTCAGTTGCCCTAGGCTGGGAGGACCACAAGAAATGGGATATAAAAACTTGGTATAAATATCTAGCTGACTACCTACTCCAAGATTATATTAGTGAAAGGAAAAGTTATTATAGGATGGGCCAAATCAGAAGGACCTGGGAAGCAAAATGCAAGGGTCTCATTTCCAGAATAAAGGGGAAAGATATATATAAAGAGTTAAATAAGACTATCCTCATGATTGAACAATTGTAATGAGTACAGCAAGAGTAGTAAACTGTTTCTGGGGGGGAAGGATGTGGTGGTGGTGAGACTGGGGAAAAATACTTGTATTTTGACTCCTGAATTTTGAAGATTGTACGTTTCTATGTGTGTGTGTATGTGTACACACACACACACACACACACACACACGGTTGCTTTTTTCTGTTAAGGTGCAGAACTACATTCACCAACTTGGTACTGTCTGGATCAATTATTCCCAGAAAGGCTTTTGGGATTGTCAACCAACACAACTGGAGATGATCCAGCTGGAGAAAGCTGGTCCATAAATGCAAGTTACAGAAGGGGGAGCAAGATTGTGTATACATGTGTGCACGAGAAGTGGGGGGCTGAGATTGAGAGGAATTAAATCTGTAATAAGTTTTTAACTGGAAGGAGATCAAGCAAAGAGTTGAGTGAACCTGTGCACTGTTGCAAAACTGAGAGGAAAGGGCAGAATGATAAGGTCATGACCGGATGAGCAAAGAGGTATTGTGAGCAGAGGCCAAAGCAGATCATATGATAAGTCATAATGTCAATAGACCACATTAGGAATTACACGGCCAATGGACCATATGTGAACTGAGGCGTTTTGTTTAGACCACTTGTACCACACACATATAAAATGTATTTTCAAATATTTATACAAAACCATAACATTGGTTAATTGATTAAAAGATGCGTTTGAATGTTTGTATTTGTTCAGTTGTTCTTCCAGCATGACTCATTGCTCAAAATATCTTAAATATCTACAGAATAATATCTCTCTTTGTATAATCACAAAAAGCAAACTTGAAAAACCAGAAGTGACTAGTAAAATGGTAGTATGAAGCTAGTAAAATTAGGGAAGAGAGCTCCAGCCGTCAGACTCCCCACAGCTCCCCATCTCCACTATAAATGCTTCCCGATCAGGCTTGCTCTCTGACCCCCTACTAGCTTTAAGGATTCTGGTGCTTCTATCTCTTCTTAACTGAGACCCCTTTGCCATCACACCAAGAATTATGCTTTCCTTGATATGGAAGAAGTGGAGCTTAGCAGTGTAGATTCACTCATGGGAATATTGCAATTGTATAATGTAATCAGCACAGTTCCTCACATTCATTTCTTTTTGCTACAACTCCAAAAACCTGCATGGGAGCAGGCTTCTTAGTTGACTTATATCCTATTTATGTGAACAAACACACCCAAGAAAAACTGCCTATGTGACTCCTTCCCATAAAAGAGAGGTGTTTCTTGTATTTGCCCTTCAGTAAGCCAACAAGTTGGATTAACAGTAAGTAAACACCAATACACTCATGTAAAATTTATGAAAGGGCCATTTATGCCACCTCTGCAATGCTGTGTGACCCTTACTATTTCACACATTTTCCTTCTTTGTACCAGCTTTCAGCATACATTTTTACTACTGAGCCTCTTTGTCTTCACAGTTTTCCAATTCTAAAATGCAAATTTATTCTGAGATTGTCGGGAATGGCAAGGTCCTTGGTGTGATGTCAGAGAGGTTGAGAACTCAAAAATGCAAGATAATTCTGAAATTCAAATTAAAATCATCCCCTCCTATGGTTGCAATTTTTGTCCCAAAAAAGGGATTGCAACACAGTAACAGAGTGCATGTTTTGTGCACTACAAATCCCAGAACCCAATTTCTAATCCTCATTCAGGGATGGTAAATTGTCTGAAGCCCTGGAAAACGTGTAAATCAATGCAGACCATATTGAGTTAGAAGGACCAACAGACCGCTGTGGTATGAAAGCATTTTGTGATATTAGTTGCTGTAAAGTTATGAAAAATCATCTAAATTGAGATGGCAACATCTGACTAGGGCATACCAGTCAGAAATCCTATGTGCAGTAGGAGTAATTCAACTGGAACTCAATGTTCTGCAGAGCAAAGAAGCTCAGAAAAAGGTGTAATTTTCTCCCTGGAATAAGGCAATGATTCCTCAATCACTCCTTATGTACTTTCTCTGGAGAATTCCTGACATTTAGAATCATACAAACTGCACACAATTATTGTATCTGTGCACATGTACTTCTGCTTCGTCTCATGAACCCATGCTTTTGGATCCCATAATAAATAGAAGCACTTTTTTGTAACTCCCTTTTTATTTCACTACCCATAAAATAACAGTTGACTGTGACAGTCAAAATAAGAGACCTTTTCTCCCACTTCTGACTGCTACCCATACTGATCAGATTCAAACTATGAAGACAATTATCCATGTCACATTTTTTTTTATTTCTACATACAGGTGTGAAAGCTAGACAGTGATGAGCATTGGGGGAAAAAAACGATTAACTCATTTGAAATGTGATATCAGAGAAGAATTCTGAATACCAGGAATTGCTAAAAAGAGAATGAACTATTACTAAGGCACATTAGGCACAATTCCCCCTAATTCGGGCACACTTTGCATATATCATGAGATGACATAACTTACTGGAAAAGACTGTAATGCTTAGTTAAGTTGAAGGCAGTAGGAAAAGAGAAAGATAGATGCATTCATTCAATATAGGAACCCATAGTCTCAAAACTGTAGAGCTGTTGAGGACTGGGCCTCATTCATTGCCAACCTGATGGAACAACAGCAATTACTTACAGAAATAAATACAAGATCCGCATCTTTAATGGCATCATCTATGTTGGTAGAAAAAAAGAGATTCTGGCCTCGGCAGGATTCAACCACTTCTTTCAGTCCTGGCTGTAAAAAGTAAATAAACCAGCAAATAGTTTCAGTGTAAAAAAATGAGTTTTACATAAGCAAACAGCATAGCTCCCTTCTGCAAATATTACCAAGGTATTAATCCAATAGGTGATTTTAGATACTAGTGTCATGGTTGGTTCACAGTGCTTTCCTCAAAAATACTTAATAGCAGAGATGTCAAACAGGAATCTTCCAGCCCACAGTACTCTTGTACAACTTGATCTGCACTCAAAATTTACATTGATAGCCCTTGTTAATCTCACTACAGATCACTTCTGTTGTTGTGATCTATAGTGAGATTCACAGGGAATAAAAAAATCAATGGATGTATCAGCATGCATTCTTCAAACCTCTGCAACAAAATGAACCCAGGTCAACACAATTTCTTAAAAACCTATTGTCCCTTCTCCCCAGTATAAGGGAGAGCCCTCAGGAAGACATAAAATATGAAATAAAACATGCAAGTGATCTACAGTACAATGTCAGAAGGAAAGCAACCTCTAGATGTGTATATGTCTACAATAGTCCTGTGAAATGAGTTTATCTTGTGTCTTGTAACTGGCTCTGAGACTTTTGTAGATACGTAGTGATTAAAAGTTCTGTTCTCCTGGTCCAAATCCAAGCCTAGTATCTGACATTTCTCTCCTTGACATACCTAGTCATGGTTCTCAGGATTAACATAGACAAGCGGTGGGGAAACACTGGTCCTCCAGAAGGCTCTCTGGTGTGCCAGTCAAAGGCAGAGGATTAAGGGAACTTTCATCCACAACATCTGGAGAAATACACATTTTCCAAAGTATACTAGATACATATTTTGAATTTTGAAACTCCACTCTTAAAACTCTGAAGTGAGATTCTTCTCTAAAACAACTCTCCCTCCATCTCATTGTAGCATTGAATATGTTTTGCTGTCACGTTGCCCACATTCAGCATCTATGAGGGGCTCAAAGACTGCAAAAAGTGGCAGCCATGATGTTAACGGGAGCGGAGCGCAGGGAGCATACAACCCCCCTGTTGCGCCAACTCCACTGGCTACCGATTTGCTACCGGGCTCAATTCAAAGTGCTGGCGTTGGCCTTTAAAGCCCTAAACGGTTCCGGCCCAAGCTACCTATCCGAACGCATCTCTGCCTATGAACCCACCAGGACTTTGAGATCTTCCGGGGTGGCCCTGCTCTTGATCCCGCCTGCTTTTCAAGCACGTCTGGCGGAGACGAGAGATAGGGCCTTCTCGGTGGTGGCTCCTCGGCTGTGGAATGCCCTTCCTACCGACATTAGACTAGCACCATCTTTAATGGTATTCCGCAAAAAAGTGAAGACCTGGCTGTTTGAGCAGGCGTTCGAATAATGAGTGCAATGATTGGTTAATGAACACTGGAATGGATCAATAGATGATGAATCTGGATCATGTTTTTGATGATGAGATGATAGCGAATGGCTATTGTAGAAATTGTTTATTGTTTATTAATTGGGTAATGTGTTAAGTTGTTAACTGTTTTTATACTGTAACATTGAATTCTGCTGTCTCTTATTGCTGTGAACCGCTGTGAGTCGCCTTCGGGCTGAGAACAGCGGTATATAAGTAAGGTAGGTAAATAAATAAGTAAGAGAAGTCAGATATGACTCATTAGCTTTTCTTTTTCTTAGTTCCTTGGGTTTCCCTGTTCTTTCTGCCTTCTGCTTCCCAGCAGCTCCTGCAGAAAGGTACCAACGAAGCTGCCAGAAGCCTAGACATCAATTCATTCTGGGACCAGACTATTTGTACTTCAAACCTATCCATGGGGACTTCTGTTTTTCTTCCTTGTTTATGCAAAAGCTCTCTGGTGAATCCAACCCAGGCTGGTAATTCTTGGATCTCCAGAATCCAGCCGTGATGCCCATGCCCTCATTTCCCCTGAAAGATGCCTCAGCAGTGAGGGCTGATAGAGGAAGAGGTGGCTCTTGCCAGAAGTCTGAATCATTTGCCCGCAGAGAGCCTTTGCATTCAGGCCTAAAGGCACATACAGCCCTAGGATTCTAAATTTCCCACTCCTAATTTACACCTTAGGTTAAAATGCAACTGAAAGATAAATCAAGGCTACAGGACTATCACAAAGGTAACAACATTACTTTACAGTATATTTACATTAAGAACACACTCCCATCACATATTAAGCTAAGAAGAGTCACACATTCTGTCATTAACTTCAGGAAATAAGCAAGTGATTTAAAATACATTATTTTAAAACTGTCTTTAAAAAAATCACCTTTTCTGTTTTGCTTTGGTTTCTTCAAAAGACAAATTAAAAGTAACACAGAGTTCAGTGTGATCCTGTACCACAGCCTGCAGCAATTTCAAAAACAACCACCAACAGGCCAACATTAAAAGGGGCTGCAAAATTATTTGCTCCTATGCCTAGCATGAGAATTTAACTCCATTGTTCAGCTGAGTAAGGCCCACATACTCTTAGATCAAATTTCTCTGCTGGATTGTTTTTGTGAGACCAAGAAAACTGTAGTTCAAAGTCCACAAGGAGAACTCTGGGCAATAAAACAGTGTACATAGATTGTAGGAAGTTCACTTAAGTTTATTAGTTGGCTTTGGCAAGTCACTTGCTTCGCATTTTACTTTGCTGACTTGGAATTGTAAAGGTAAAATGGGACACTGGAGGAAGAATGAGCTATCAATATGATTAACAACAACCACATGCTAAATAAAGAAGCCATGCATTTTTGTAGATGTTCGTAATAATAAGCGGTAGCACCAAGACATGATACGGCAAATACAAGAAAAAGGTGAAAATGTTTTACTATTAAATAAATTATTTACCTCATAAATTGGAAGTGTGTCAGAATTCCAGGCGTTGATCCTAGATTCGTTGACATCAACTACTGTGACCTTAATGCCTGGGCACATATGAGCAATGACACTACATGTTGGCCCACCTACATAACCAGCCCCAATGCAGCAGATCTTCTTGATTTCAAACATGGCAGTTCTGGTGAGAAGAAGAAAAATAAAATTGGAGCAGCTGATCTTACAAGAACACTGAAGTTAAAGAAATTCAAGATAAGGGATGCTCAACTTGTGTACTTATTGTATTGATGTTTTTGTATGTTTTTAATCTGTACTCCTTGCGTCCCATTATCAGGGAAAAGGCAAGAAATAAACAAAATAATAATAAATGCAGGTCAAAATAGCACTCAAGGCAATAGACATGAGTTGTGCTGAATGAGACAGATCCAACTGGCACCATGTTTTCCTTCTTTGCAGAAAGTACTAATTTCTGCATATTATATTTGAGCAAGAAAATTTTGAGAATGAGATTTTTTAACATGTGTAATCTAGAGATTGGAAAAGTTACTTTTTTTAAGACTATAAGAATCCTCAAGTCAGACAAGTTGCTGCATAGGAAATTGGAAATTAAAGTCTGAAAAAAGTAATGTTTCCAATCTATATATATAAATCTGTTAGGTTGGTTCAACAGGACAGCAAAACTCTAAAAAACCCCCAACGAAACTTAACCAAAATTCCCATGCCCATAACACAACCCACAAGGTACAAACATATCTACTCAAAATGAAAAACAACACAACAACACACTCACAAAACGACAAAACAACAAAACTCAAAAAAACCCCAACGAAACTTAACCAAAATTCCCATGCCCATAACACAACCCACAAGGTACAAACATATCTACTCAAAATGAAAAACAACACAACAACACACTCACAAAACGGCAAAACAACAAAACTCAAAAAACCAACGAAACTTAACCAAAATTCCCATGCCCATAACACAACCCACAAGGTACAAACATATCTACTCAAAATGAAAAACAACACAACAACACACTCACAAAACAGCAAAACAACTGAGCATGCGCATTGGTGCCCAGCCGCAAGTTCCCTGGCGTGCGCACACAGTTCCCTCTGCGGAAGCCATGCCCACTCCAAGCCCCGCCGCGCCGCTTCCCGCACACACACCCCCCTGCACGCACACACACAACCCCACGCTCCATCACTCCCCCCGCCGCCGCACACACACGCAACCCCACTCCCCCCGCCGCCGCACACACACACGCAACCCCACGCTCCATAACTCCCCCCGCCGCCGCACACACACACGCAACCCCACGCTCCATCACTCCCGCCGCCGCACACACGCACACACACACACACACCCTGCCGCACGCACACACACAACCCCACGCTCCATCACTCCCCCTGCCGCCGCACACACACACGCAACCCCACGCTCCATCACTCCCGCGCACACACACACACGCAACCCCACGCTCCATCACCCCCCTGCCGCGCACACACACACAACCCCACGCTCCATCACTCCCCCCCGCCACCACACACACACACACAACCCCCCCCCCCCCGCCCGCACACACACACGCAACCCCACGCTCCATCACTCCCCCCGCCGCCGCACACACACACACAACCCCACACTCCATCACTCCCCTGCCCCAATCTTACCTCCTTTTACTTCACGCCACCTCCAAACCCCACCCCGCCCCTTCCCGCCCTGTCAAAATCCAGGAAAGACAGGAAGGAAGGAAAGAAGGAAGAAAGAGAAAGGGAGGAAAGAAAAAGGGGGAAGGAAGGAAAGTTAGAGAAAGAAGGAAGAAAAAGGAAAGGAAAGGAAAGGGAAGGAAAAGAGAGACAGCAGAAAAGAAGAAAAAGGGGGAAGGAAGGAAAGAGGTAGAGAAGGAAGAAAGAGAGACAGAGGGAGGGAAAGAAAAAGGGGGGAAGGAAGGAGAGAAGGAAAGAAAAAAGGGAATGAAGGAAGGAAAGAGGGAGTGAAGGAAGGGGGAAGATGTAGAGAAAGAGGGAGGGAAGGAAAGAAGGAAAGAGAGAAGGAAGAAAAGAGACCAGAAAGAGAAAGAAAAAGGGGGAAGGAAGGAAGGAGAGAAGGAAAGAAAAAAGGGAATGAAGGAAGGAAAGAGGAAGTGAAGGAAGGGGGAAGATGTAGAGAAAGAGGGAGGGAAGGAAAGAAGGAAAGAGAGAAGGAAGAAAAGAGACCAGAAGAGAAAGAAAAAGGGGGAAGGAAAGAAAGAGATAGAGAAGGAAGAGGAGAAGGAAAGATGGGAGGGAAGGAAGGAAGGAAGGAGGGAAAGAAGGAGAGAAAGAGGGAAGGTTGGCCACAGCAACACGTGGCGGGTAAAGGTTGTTATTTCTATTATTATTATGCTATTATTCCTATTAGACTCTGGGGGAATGGGAGAGGTGTCAGGTCCCAGAGGCAATGCATTGCATTATTGTTATTGTTATGATGGTGGTGAAATAAAAGGAAAAAAAGTGAAAGAAGGAAGTAAACAGGGAGGGAAGAAAGGCAAAGGAAGAAAGGGGGAGGGAATGAAGGAAAGAGAGAAGAATGAAACCAAGTAGTGAAAGAAGGAAGGAAGGAAGGAAGGAAGGAAGGAAGGAAGGAAGGAAGGAAGGAAGGAAGGAAAGAAAGAGGTAAAGAAGGAAGAAAGGAGAGAAAGGGGGAGGAAAAGGGGGAAGAATAGGTAGGTACCTCTTTCATAATAGTCCAGATATCTACCTCAACTTTGATAAGTTTTACTATAGGCCACAGCAACGCGTGGCAGGGCACAGCTAGTCTCTAGTATAATTAAATAAGTGAAAAAGCAGACACAAGGGGGGAAAAACATCCACATCACCACCTAACTTGGCAGGCTTAAAAGCCATGTCAGTTAGATGAGAACCAGCCAGCAGAGTGTCACACACCTTCCTGAAGGAACTAAACACAAGAGACTTCTCAACTAACAAAAGTGAATGGTCTTTTAAGAAAGTGAGAGGCTACTTCTGAACTTTCCAGAAGATGTAAACCATGTGAGAAAGAAGGCTGTGCAATGTAAGACCCAGGCTGGCTTATATGAGCACCATAAGACAGCGCAGAAAGTTAGCACATGCATACAACCATTTCCCTTCTCTTCTCTTTCTGAAAAGTATGTGTGCACACATGCGTCTTGAAGTCATTTACTGACCTATGGCAACCGCATGAATTTTACAGTATTGTCCAGATATAGTTTTGCCAGTTGCTCTACCAATTGGTTATTAGCTTGATTAGCAACTGATAAGTAGCATCCCCCACCCCCTAGGTTTTTGCTCCCACAAAAAGTGGCAAAATGGGTGACATGGAGAGGAATCTGCTATGCAACACACCCAAAATATGTGAGAATTTCAGAACTGCTTTGCTTTGTGGACTGGCTGACCTCCTGCAGTTGCCCACTTTAAATTACATGGGTTTACTTCTTCCTCCTGTAATTTGACTTGTTTGAAAGATGTTTTGACTGGATCCTCAGACAAGTACAGCTGTGGTTTATAATTAGTATACACAACCACTCTTTTGTGGCACAGCTCACAAGGTAGACTGAACTTAATGAATCAGCATTCCAACATTGATAGCTAAATTGATCACATCTGATTCTATCTGCTTTTTGAGCAAATGCCTTAACAATATTACACTGTCGGGAGAAGGCACAGCTATTTTGTTTAAAAGAATTATCTTGAAGTTCTTGACCAAAGATACAAACTCTTCTTGCCTATGGAGCCTAGACCACATATAAGTTACTTTTGGATGGCCAATTTCCAGAATCTTCCAACACATATGGACATTATGTTTGGAAGATTCTGGAAGGTGAAATCCTCCAAAATAACTTTTCCAAGCTCTGGACAATTGCTCTGGAAAACTCTAATTGAGACATTATGGAGAAAACTCCTCTCCTATTTGTACTTGGTAGTTGGAAATGCATATACTCTGAACGCTATGAATCTATTATTTGCTATTGCAGAGCATAGAAATGGATAGAATATATGTGGGCAATGTCTTGCTCTTCTGATGTTCTTGGACCACAACTTCCATCACTCTTACACAACTTAAGGCAGGATTTTGGGGTATGTGAAGCCTGCAACAGAGAGGACTGAGCAATGATATCTTTAAATATGTGAAGGTTGTTGCAGAGATGTATTGTCGAAGGCTTTCATGGCCAAAATCACTGGATTGTGGTAGGTTTTTTGGGCTGTATGGCCATTTTCTAGAAGCATTCTCTCCTGAAATTTCACCTGCATCTATGGCAGGCATCCTCAGAGGTTGTGAGGCCTTGTTGCAGAGATGATGGAACAAGCTTGTTTTTTTGCTGCTTCAAGTGGTAGGAGTCAAAGCAATCAATTCAAATTCCAAGAAAAAAAAGACTGCAACTGAATAATTATTACTATTATTATGTTTATTTATACCCCATTTTTTCTTCCAACATGGATACTCAAAGCAGTTTACATTAGAAGCTTTTTAGTAGAGTCTACAATCTACAAATATACAAACATTAAAACTGAATTAAAGTACTGTTTGACAACAGAATATGCTACTTCAGCAGATGGTGAATTCTCCATTGGGGATTTTACACAGAGATTAGATGGCTACTTTCTCAAGGTTAATTCACAGTAGATGCTTACAAGACAGAGATGGATTAGATCAGTGGTTTTCAACCTGGGGTCCCCAGATGTTTTTGGCCTACAACTCCCAGAAATCCTAACAGCTGGTAAACTACCTGGGATTTCTGGGAGTTGTAGGCAAAAAAACATCTGGGGACCCCAGGTCGAGAACCACTGGATTAGATGGTCCTGTATTCCTTTCTAATTCTATGATCCATTATATTGCAGTTGGTGGGAATCTAGCGCATACATAATGCATTGCATTTTGTACACCATGGATTGGCTTCTCAGCAATGTCTCTTATCTCTGCACCAATGGATTCAACCACGTCACAAAAAATATTGGTGCACCAAGCATGCTCCAAGCATCAATACAAAACTGGCATCTGGTGTTTTGCTTTAGACTTCCATAGGCCACCTTCAGGGCCCAGAAAAAAAATCCAGTGTTCCTATGTGGGTAGGTTCCCAAGTGAGTGGCCATGTGGCTTCAAATCTTCACCGACTCATGAGATTCACTTGGTAGCTTTAAATGAATCATTTTCTAACAAACTTTCATCACAGAAATGTTGCAAGGATAAAAAATTGCACAACTCCTTTCACATCCCAAATGTACTGAATGATTCAGCAATAATGAATAATAAAGTCCAGAAGGCCAGAGATCAAATTCCCACTCAGCCATGGAAACTCTCTGGATGGTGCTAGGCAAATCACACTCTCTCAGCTTCAGACGGAACAGCAAATCTCCTCTGAAAAAAATCTTGAAAAAGAAAACTCTAAGGGAGGATTGCCCTACATCAGAGCCACTTCATGGTATACAGCAACAACAAAAATATGGGAGAATGCAATATTATTTTAAAAGTTCAGTCGCTTCTGGAGATTCCCCCAAACGTCAAAAGAGGCATACTGTACTAAAGATGTCTTTCATTCTATGGAAGGATTGCTTAAGTTAAAAACCCAGGGTATCAAGAGCAGAGGGAGGAGGGTTCATTCTGCTACCAACTGAGTGAGGCACAAATTCCCAGTTCGGATCATGGACTGTCAGGGAATGGAGAGTCTAGTTGCAGTTGGAGGTGTGTGTCACATTTTGGAAGATGAATGTGTGTCAATCTCTGCACACGTGAGGGGTTCCTATCATGGCTGCAGCTACAGGAGAAGAGCCAAAAACAGGGCACTGCCACCTTAATTTATTTTAATCTATGTATTTTATAGAAAGACAATTTAATATAGTCATTCACATAGTTTTATAATGTGTTTCTAACTGTGTTGTGTCCTGCCTGCAGGAGAAGTGGCAAGAAATAAAAAATATTATTACTATAATAGTAATGCATTTACCTGTATGTTAATATATGTTTTTTATGATGATGTGTACTGTTTTGTACCCTGCCTTGAGCTGCGAGTTGAGAAACCAAACAAAAAATATAAACTTGTTATTACTAAGTATCCTTACTTATTATTATTTATTAGTATGCATTAAGCATCCTACCATCCCAAATTAATTTTCCTTTCATTTTTTCCAGCATTGCAGTAACTGAGGGGAGAGGCAGGTAACAAATATTATTATCAATATTATTACATATTTCAATATATGTATTTATAGTGATGTGTTTTAACTGTGCTACGTCCTACTTTGAGCTGTGCAGAGAAAAAAATAAATAAATGCATTACTTATTATTACGAGGTATCCTTACTAGGATTTATTGTTAAGTATCCTTACCAGTATTTGAATACTAATCAAGGATACATAATAATTAATACTAATAAGGATACTTAGTAACAATAAACACAGTAAGTATCCTTACTTATTGTATGTATTATTACTAAGTATCCTTACTTACTAGTATTAATTATTTATTACTAAGTATCCTTACTTGCTAGCATTATTACTAAATATCCTCATATAGAGTATTTATTATTACTAAGTATCCCCACTTACAATATTTATTATTACTAAGTATCTGTACTTACTAGTATTTATTATTACTAAGTATCCTCACTAGTATTTATTATTGTTAATTATCCTTACTTACTAGGGGTTATTACTAAGTATCCTTATTTATTTATTACTAAGTATCCTTATTTATTCTCCAGCAAAGGATCACCGCCTTGTCGGGGCGCTGGAGCTTGAGCACCTCAATGATGTCATGA